>CP092867.1:108523345-108736849 GCA_030710605.1 Cordylochernes scorpioides
GATCAACGCCAAAATTTTTAGGAGGATTGTAAAGCAATACAGGGAGCGAGGACATTATGGAGTGCTTTCAAAATCGAGCCGCCCAAGGACACTTCTGCAAAACGAAAAATAATAAAGAAGAGTAAAAGAAAATAAGAACTAATTCAATAAATTTATTAGTGTGTGATATTACGGCAACAACATTGCCACACACTAATAAATTATTTGGATTAGGTCTTATTTTATTTTATTATAATCTATAATCCAAATTGTGCCTTATCATAATAAAGAAGAGGTATGCCCGAAATGATAGCGCGTCAGCATGAATCGCATCGCTTTTGACCTCAGAATCTCTAGGGAAAGAGTGCAGAATATCGTGAAGCGCGACCTGGGAATTCTTTGCTATAGTCTTTACCATGGGCAAACTCTTTCCGAGAGGGCCGGCTTTCAGAAATTGTGTGGACAGATGAGAAGATTTTCACAGTTGAAGTCGCCCACAACCCAAAAATAGCTTCCGTCTACAGGTAAAAATGCTTTTAGAAAATGTCAGGTGCACACGAGGCTCAAGTTCCCAAAATCTGTCATGTTCTGGGCCGAAGTCACTTTTGAAGGCAAGGAAGGCAAGACCCCACTGGTTTTCATTGATCAAAATGTCAAAATCGACTCCCAAGTCTACCAAGACTCTGAGGTACTGTCTGTTTCTATGGGCTCGACAACACTTCCCCTGTCTTCGTATCATACACCAGCAAGACTGGGCCCCCACCCATGGCTCCCAGTCAACAGCATTTTCTTGGGTTCGTTTCGTTTTTTTACTAAAAATGGAGACAATATGAAAATAAAAATATTTACTGGCAGAAGTATCTTTAATTTTTTTGAAGAACTAAAAATTGAGGGTACAGTACATATCTATGAAACAATAATGATAAATTTTAGTTTATTACCAGCGTAAATAATTTGTAATATATTACTTTATATAGCAAAAGAGGATAGGGAGACTAGAAACGATGGAATAAAATAGGGAGAAAAAAAGAGGTTTAGTCAGAAGAAGAGACGAATTCGCGGGAGAAATAGGGAAGTATCCTAGTGACCAACCTTCCCTTCCAAATGTGATTTTGATATGGGATTTATTAAGACTTTTTTTTCCAAAATAACTGTTCATTCTGGAAGAAAGAAGGTATTTAGAGAATTTTTAATACATGTATATAAAATATATATTTAAAAAATGAGATATTAAAGCAATCAATTTTTTTTTGTATATTCAGTAAAATTAAATGAAATATGTGTAAGGAAAATGTAATGCATCAATCTTTCCCTACAATACGAGATTCAATACATTTTCTGACCGCTCACATGAGCAATTTAGATGGTAGAGCGCCATCTAATGGAACAAAAATATACAAAACGTTGGTTTAACTTGTTCAGTGATATTTGGCCAACCCAATTTCTTGTTGAATAAAAAAAAGGCAATCACATTGCGTTTCTGGTTATTGGCCCTTGTCAGCCTGGTGCAGGCTGTACCTCAACTACCAAAAGGTTGGTCCTTGAGGCTTCCCGAGGAATCAAGAAATTGGTATTTAACGCCAAATTTGCATAATTACTTAAATATGAGAAAAAATTCTAAATACAAAAAAAGGTCAGGTGTTGATATTTAAAAAAAAAAGAGCGCTCAGGAAATGTTTTTTTATTTTTAACTAGACAGGTGACCCGGGCTTCGCCCGCATATCTACCCGAGTGATATATATTTAGATAAGATTTTTTTTATATAATTGTTTGTTATTAGCATTATCTATTTGTTTGCATCAGCATAATTTAATCTTTGATAGAGGGCGCTGTTCGTGAGCTAAGTAGAATAATTTGAATATATAGTTTTAATAATTGATTTATATATGTTTTAAAATAGCCTATCGTCTTCCCCTATTTTTTTAACCTATGTATGGAAATTTTGGTTTGAATTAGTGAATAACTGCGAATTTGTATACCGGACATACAAACAAACAAACATACAAACATTGATTTATATATATATAGATATCGAATATTTTAAAAAATAATTTTTAAAATAAAAATGAATATAGTATGACCAGGGCATCTAAAAGACTGCTTTGTAAAGGCTTAGGACTAGTGGTGGAAATGGTATTCCGCTTAAAGATGATTTTATCAGTCACCGTGGTTCTATGACTTTCACGTAGAGATAGGGAATTTAGTTAAGACTCCATGCTGGACTCTGGCTTGGTGCATGTGAAGTCAAGTCAGCCATCATGGGTCATGTTCTGGACTACAGGTAAGTTGCATTTGAATCTATCTTTGTCTTGGTGATGTTAAGGCTGAAGGCTTCAGGTTACATTTAAGCCACCAGGTCACCAGAGCTTTGCAACTTTGAGCCAAGAAGAGTGGTACATAGGGTTAGGTTGGGCTTTGGGTAAATAGTGGCATACTATTGTTCAACAGTAATGATTTGGTAATTCCTGATTTCCCAGCTCAACTTGACTCCGGAAGTACCTTCAGTATCTGGAATACTCTCCATCAATGGCTCATGTTGCTCCATAACCTAAGCATTCAACATCTTGTTTTATTGGAGATTAATATATTGTGGTGAACAAAGGGATAATCAACATGCAAAAACTCGAGTTAAGTCAGGATTCCACATCACACACACAAACAAAATAAAAATAAATACAATATATTTTTCGAATTCATTAAAAAGTAACTCTTGGACCAACAAATATGTACTCACAAGAAGTTGCATATAATATAAAGGATCTCTTGATCATTTTTAGGATATATACCAGTACTGTTGTTTTCCTTTTAGGAGCTTTCCCAATTCTGGATATCCCTATCCACGGGCTCAGTATCCTTTCTATTAATTGATCACGAGGCTCCTCTGGACATCCACCTTCTTGTTTTAGTAGAAATTCATGAATTAAGGTGAAATTTTAAAGCTTGTAGGATGTATAGCCAGAATTTCACATTAAGCATGAGGAAGTTACAGGGTTGGGTGATTGTGCTTAGGCCAATCCCAGGGACTTAATGTATGGATGGCAGAAGCGCTAGGATTGGTATTTACACTTAGGCCAGGTCCATAGGACTCAAGTCCGCTCTATACTTCGTAGCACTATTGATATCTGGACAGTTAGAGAGATATATTTATAACCAGGTTCCTGGAGCGCAGAGCGCCAACTACCCTCGGAGTCCAGCTCACTAGTATGGACTAGTGTTGAGCGCTTTTACTCGCGTACTCTTTTGATTGTTGAGTTGAACCAGTTGACCTGAGATTTCCATGCTGAGATTGAGTCTGGGAGACTGGCCATAGATCTAGGATTGAGATGGGTCAGTCCAAGCAGGATAGCTGTTTGCATCCTATGTCTTAGGAATGCTGGACAGATGAAGAGAAGATGATAGACTGTCTGTGGCTCTTCTGAACAGTGGATGCAGGTAGTCTGTTTCGGGATGCACACATGTATTGTCTGCCAGTACATGGCCATGGCCCGTGAGGATGGTGGTGGGAGCCTCTCCATGGCGGATATTTGGTAGAAAGTTGGGGGAGAAGGCTTGGAGTGGCAGCAATTCACCTGAGGGATCTGGTTTGTCTTGGGAATATAATACAGTATATGATGATAGAGCAGCCTTACATTTTAGGTTTCGATCATGAGGACCATGAGTTCGAGGCAGGGTGGAGTATGAGTGTGGTAGGATAGAAGTAGTGACAATTTTTGCTGCACTGTCTGCTAGTTCATTGCCGTTGATTCCAGTGTGTCTGGGTACCCAACACAGCCTAATGTAAGGAACTCTGTAAAGGACTTTTATAATATTTGCCACTAGCGATGTTCGTGTTGGTCCTAAGGAGCAAATAACTGCTAAAGCGGATCTTCAGTCTGAGGCAATGGTCACTGCTGTTTTGTTTGGACTAGTCTCCGCGATTTGAGCTGCCCAGATAATTGCTAAGAGTTCAGCTTGAAAGGCAGTGCAGTCTGGGTGAAGCTGTAGTATAACTGGCTGATATTCTTGGTGAAGGGATGGATTTTAATGCATTTTTATTGCTTGGCTGTCCCTTTTCTTAGACGGCAGAAAGCCAACCTTTGAAGCTAGTTTCCACAATACCTATTACATTTTTGTACACATTAGGTGTCAAGGTTGTGATTTGAATAGGCTAGTATTTTTCATCTAATAAAATATATCAACAAAATTGATGCGAGAGAGAAAAGGGGAATATAATGAATACATATATTCAATTTTTAAAAATAATAATATATATACGCATAAAATAAAACCTTTGAAGGACTATTGCTGATGGCCAAAAATAAATATAAAGGAATAGGAACTTACTGTAGGGGGAAAGCCGCCGACCAATGGTCGGCGGTACTGTAAGCTGCAATCTCCCTGCCTGCTGGGTTGTAACTGTCACCTTTTTAAAATTTGGCGCCCTCTACTGGCTCAAATCATGCTGCGCCCCCTATGAGAGAACTCTGAGAATCTTGTAATTTAAAAAATGCTTAATATTTTCAAAGGTTTTATATTAAATATTTATATCTGATAATTTAAAACCCCAGTCATTCTACCATGTTCCTGCATAAATCCAACCACCTTGTACCCTGTACCAAACTTATAACTACTGTATAACATGATGTACTGTTAAGAGCCAAATAAAATACGGACTGTATGTCAGACAGACAGAGAAAAACAAGGAGATAATACGATTATAGATATTAATAAACGATTGCAGTTAGGCCTAGAGTTAAGAGGAAAGATTTCTATCTCGCATCATTAGTGCTAGGTCAACGACACTTTTATTCCAGAGAACTCCAAGACAAAGGACCTCGGAATTGAATTTGCTGAAAACAACTTTATTTGGGTCAATGCTCCATCCTCACATTTTCTGCTATAACTATCAAAGATGGCTTTCCAGTCGTTTGGACCAATCAAGGCGATTCTTCATCTTCCATGATGTAATGAATGACCAATCAGAATATCAATAGAGGTCACGTGACACCACCCGACTGGGGAAGCCTCAGTAGCGTCTCCGAGTCTCATCCGCACTACACGCGTCTCCTGATCCAGCGTAAATCGCGGGGCGTAAGCTCACTCTCCTCCATGTTCTCTGTCTGTCAGCATCGGTTCCCTTGACCAACCAATCCTGTGTCCTCACTCCTGTCATCACGACTGCAAATTCACCAATCCAATCTCAACTTCCAGTTGACGGCACCTTCGCTGTCACAACTACCACAGAGTAAACGGAGAATCGGCAATATTCTCCACAGAAAAGAGAGTCGACAGGATAAAGTATGAAAGGACAAGTAACCGAAGAGGAAGGACTTACCGCCCAACTGGAAGGATCAAAAATAGAACGGCCCTATGAACGACACTCTACACCAGGGGATGTGAACGGAGACGGTCGCTTCGCCGAGGCGCTTATCCTGCTGACCGCCGTCTTCGCCAACCTGAGGAGTTGTCCACAGAGAGTGGACAAGGCTGAAATCCACTACACACCTCAACGCGGCAGAACTGCTGCAGCACCGCCCTCACCTCGCCGCCACTGTGGAGATCCGCATTGGAATGCGGATTGCCCCCACAAGAAGGGGCACCTTAGTGCACATGCGATGCACCTCGGCACAAGTACAAGGTCTGACCAAAGACAGACAAGGTTGGAACCATTCCGGGAATCCAGACTGCAAATTCACCAATCCAATCCTAACTTCCAGTTGACGGCACCTTCGCTGTCACAACTACCACAGAGTAAATGGAGAATTGGCAAGATTCTCCATTATATTTATTACTAGCGGACGTACCCGGCTTCGCCCGGGTTTTACCCGAGTAAAGGTTTGTCTAACGAATCTCTCGATAAAGTGAACATTTTTTTCCCGGTCTCTTGAAAAAAATACTCGATAAGTTGAATAAAATCAATATTAATTGGTTCCCTCAGTAATTGGAAGTTAAAGGAATAGTATCTTGCCTTGGAATTGTATCATTATTCTTGTATGGATGTGCCCGGCTTCGCCCGGGTTTTACCCGAGTAAAGGTTTGTTTAACGAATCTCTCGATAAAGTGAACATTTTTCCCCCGTCCCTTGAAAAATACTCAATAAGTTGAATAAAATCAATATTAATTGGTTCCCTCGGTAATTGGAAGTTAAAGGAATAGTATCTTGCCTATGAATTGTATCATTATTCCTGTCTCAAATAAATTGCCGTGTCATCCTGAATTTTGTCTTTCCTAATTTTCTACATTACAAAATCATCGTATCATCATGATAATATTTAGAGCAGATTGTTGATTTATAACAGAAAAATTAAAATATTTATCTTGATTATTTTTAGGCGAAAAGTTATTTCAAAAATTTTATTTGCTAGAAACCTTCCCAGTACTATACTAAATAACTTCCCAAAGTTTCATGGCGTTCCAATGAGTGGTTTGGTCAGGCATAAAGGACAGACAGACACACACACACACATACATTCATTTTTATATATATAGATGTTCAATTTTTTATATTATAAATATTTAATTTGAAAAACGGAAAGAGCAAAAGACAATTTCATGCCTGATATCTTTTTCAGGAGATATGGGTTCTGGGCCTTCATCTCAGTTGAAGGTTGAGGCTGTTGGTGGTGGTGGGGTTTAGGCTCATCTATTGTCTGGTCATCTTCAGGCTGTCGAGCCTCACAGGTCTCCTCCATCACTGAGGGGCTCTTGGCATCAGGATGTAGGAGGTATATAGGCCTTTCTTTAAACAATTCTTCCAGCCATACTTTCCAGCTCCCACATCAGGCTTGGTGTAATCCCTCCCACACACTTCCTGGTCGGTGGTGAGCTCCTGTAGCATTCCATCTCCTTGAAGATGTCCACGGGGTTCTGGACCTGGAGTAGGGTTGCCTTGTAGTCCAGGCTGCATGCTACAGTAGTCAGTTGGCTGTCAGAATTGGTCCTCAGGGACTCATGCCTCCCCTGCCACAACACTCTCACATACAGGTGAGCTCTTTTTAAAAATTATTATTAACATTGTTATCCCTACAGCAGACATCCATAAAAAAAGAAGTCCAGTGGACAAGTGGGTAACACCCGACAGTCATGAACAGGGATTGAATCCCGCGTTAAAATTTTGTTTAATATGTGAAGATTATTCACTGTTTCAATTATCATAAACTAGGTTGCTCTTGTTGAGGGTACCTAATAAAGTGATTTTGAAATGTAGCAGACATCCTTTCATTCCATTCAAATTTATTTAGGCCACCAACTATTTACAACTAATTATGTTACGATGTACTAGAGCGCCATCTGTTATCAAATTATAAAACTAATTTAGAGGCGTAATATTCTTTTTAAAATAAAACAATTTCTACTGTCCTTACTGCGATGGAAAAATTAAAGGGAGGGCCTGGCTCATCAGTGGTGAACCCTCCCAGCGGTTTCGCCAGTTTAATCTACCATACCGCTGTTATATTGCATTTTTGGAACTTCCTTTTATAGGTGACTGTTGTAAGACTCTTGGAATGGGTATTTTAGAAGAACTATGGACATAAGCTTTTAGGACAGCAGAATTAAATATAATTATAAATATATAATATGCTTCGAGCAATCGCTCTTCCGCAAATATCAAATTGTGTCTTTTATTAGAACAATAATGTTACGATGTACTAGAGCGCCATCTGTTATCAAATTATAAAACTAATTTAGAGGCGTAATATTCTTTTTAAAATAAAACAATTTCTACTGTCCTTACTGCGATGGAAAAATTATATTAGAATAATAAAAAGAATATTACGCCTCTAAATTAGTTTTATAATTTGACAACTAATTATGTTAAATTTGTCTTCACGCATCCCCCCCTAAACGCCTGAATCACTTTTTGATACATCTGTGAACATTAGTGGCGTCTTTACCTCTTCTAGGTTCAAACTGAAGGAAAGGGGTCTGTGGTGTGTCGATTTACTGGTCCAGCGATGGCTCAGAAAGTTTCTCAAGTTAGTGTTTTATTGAAGTTTCTTGTAAACACACTACATTCACATGGGAAGACAAAAAAGGACAACACCCCGGAATGTACATCTGGTCCTCTCTTTGGATTCCTCCGCTGTCTGGTGCCGCGGTCGTCCTGGTAATTTATCGCGGCCGCCTGTTTATTTATCTTGGCGGTGGCGGGGTGCTGCATCCAGCTGGCCCCCACAGTACTCCCCCTCCAGTGGCGAAGTCACGATTTGTGCACAAAGTGGTTAAGTACAATATATATACATCATATAGGCAAGAAAATAAAATAAGGAGAAATATAGTCTATTGCTCCTTAAATCTCACGGGTTTCTTGATTATTCTCCCCGATCTTGTCCTAGGCAGGTCTGGTGCTGATCCTGTTCCTTGGAATTCTGTGTACTTCTCCACATCTGGTGGGTCAGGATTCTGTTGGCACGATGTAGAAGGCAGCGCTCCCGACGCGATGGGTTTTGGTGCAGTAGGGTGTTCTGCAGTTATATTGTCCGAATCTGCCAGTAAGTATGCAGGTCGCAATCGGTCAATCGATGTGGTAACGTTTTTTCCTTTCACTTTGAGTGTGAAATACTTGTCTGTTCTTTCAAGGACTGGGAAGGGTCCCTCATATGGTGGTTCCAGAGGTTTCTTCACTCGATCTGTCCTGATAAATACATGTGAACATGTTTTCAGATCTTTATGAACAAATACTTTAGTCTTCGAATGATGTTTTTCATTTAAGGGTTTGAGCAATTCCATTTGCTTTTGAAGCTGTTGAACAAATTCTTCAGCATGCAGGTGATGTTTAGAATCATCAAAGAATTCGCCAGGCAGTCTGATGGTTTTGCCATATACCATCTGAGACAAAGAATGGTTGGTATCTTTGTTGATAGCAGCACGCAAGCCTAGGAGAACTGTTGGCAGCGTTTCTGTCCACTTAATACTATTGTGGGCACGAATGGCAGTTTTAATGGTTCTATGAAGCCTTTCAATCTTCCCGTTACACTGAGGGTGGTACGCCGTGGAATGACGAAGTTTGATACCACACAGCGTTGTTAAATCTTTGAAAAGTTGAGAAGTAAACTGCTTTCCTTGGTCTGATATCACTGTATGTGGTGCTCCAAATCTAACAATCCAGTTTTCGTAGAACGCTCTCGCTACCGTTTCAGACTTCATATCTGGTAGCGGAACAACTTCCATCCAGCTGGTGTACCTGTCGATGCAGGTCAGACAGTAGATGTTACCATTCGATGGAGGTAAAGCACCAATTAGATCTATGTGGACAACACTAAATCTTTCATCCACTTCTTGATATTTGCCTATTTCTGATTTTGTGTGTATCGACACCTTGCACTTTTGGCAGTTGACACAAGCTTGAGCCCATTTCCTAATGTCTTTATTCATATTGGGCCATATAAATCTTGATGTTAATTGTTTAGTAGTGGCTTTGATGCCTGGGTGTGAGAGTTCGTGGAAGTTCCTAAAAACCATCATTCGGAATTTAATTGGAATGAATGGTCTAATATTATTGGTAGACACGTCACACCATAACAATTTGCCTGATTGTAGTGGGCATTGCTTAAATTTTAGAGAAGTATTCTTTGATATCAGGTTTTGTAGTTCTGAATCACCAGTTTGTTCTTTGGCGATCTCTTCGTAGTCGATAGTTGTGATAGCATCAACTCTGGAAAGAGCATCGGCGACTATGTTGTCAGTACCTTTTATGTACTTGATATCAGTAGTGAATTGGGAAATGTATTGTAGATGTCTTAATTGTTTAGGAGAAGCTTTCTCATTTTTTTTTGTTTGAATGCGTAAATTAAAGGTTTGTGATCAGTTAAAATTGTAAATTCACGTGCCTCAAGCAGGTGCTTGAAGAATTTGATAAACAAATATATTGCGAGAAGCTCTCTATCATATGTACTATAATTGCATCGAGCAGGATTTAATTTTTTTGAGAAAAATGCTATTGGTTTCCAATTATTATTGTCAAGCTGTTGGAGAACTGATCCAACTGCCCGATCTGAAGCATCTGTACAGAGTGAGATAGGCAGTTCAGTATCGGGGTAGGCTAACAGTGCTGTATTAGCTAGGGCTTGTTTGCATTTTTCAAACTGAACTTCAGCTTCTTCAGTCCATTTTATTTCGCTTCTATCCTTTTTCTTGGCTCCCCTCAAGTATTCATGAAGGATTGCCTGAGTCTCTGCGGCATTGTTTAAAAAGGTACGATAAAAGTTTAGCATTCCCAAAAATATGCGTAATTCATGAACTGTTTTTGGTTTCTTATATTCTAGAATAGCTTTAACCTTTGTTGGGAGTGGTTTCACACCGTGAGAGGTAATTAGGTATCCTAGAAAATCAATTTCCTGTACTAGGAATTTAGATTTAGAAAGATTGATTCTTAATCCATAGGAATTTAGTCTGCTGAATAAGGTTTCTAGGTGGCTATAATGCTCTTCTTCCGTTTTAGAGGCTACCAGAATATCATCTAAGTAGACAAATGCAAAGTCCAAGTTTCTTAAGACTTCATGCATGAATCTCTGAAAGGTAGCAGTAGCATTTCTAAGACCGAAACTCATTACATTAAATTCGAATAGCCCAAAAGGAGTAATGATGGCAGTCTTAGGTTTATCCTCTTCAGCAATTGGAATCTGATAGAATGCCTTGCATAGGTCTATTTTTGAGTACACACGAGTACCTTTTAAGATGTGGTGGAAATCGTCCAGTCTAGGGATTGGATAACGATCTGGAAGTGTAACTGCATTGAGTCTTCTATAATCACCACAAGGTCTTAGTGACTCGTCCTTTTTTGAAACTAAATGTAGTGGACTCGCCCAAGGAGAATTTGAGGGTCTAATTATTCCATTATTCAACATATATTGAAATTCTGCCTTAGCAAGAGTTAATCTCTGTGAATCTAGACGACGGGCTTTTGAGTGAATTGGCTGACCTCTTGTAGGAATATAATGCTTAACGCTATGTTTTGCTTCTACAAAATCTGATGGTGGCCTACATAGGTTAGGATATTTGGTTAGGATAGCGCTGACCTTGGATGATGAGTTTAGAGTGCTAATATTTCCCATGTCTGAGATTGACTGAATGACGCCTCTTATGGAAAGATTAGTTATTCCATCAATTAGGCGTTTATTTTTTATATCAATAATCAATCCAAAGTTGTTCAGAAAGTCTGCTCCTATTATTGCTCTGTTGGTATTGGCGATTACAACGTCGAAGTCCGATATCCAAATTTCTAACCTTTGTTCGATAGGTAACAATTTCTGTACCATTGGCTGCATATAATTTATAATCAGAGCTAGGCATCCTATTTTTATCCTTTGGAGGTATTATAGATATATCAGCGCCACTGTCCACCAAAAAACGCAATCCCGTGTTTTTGTCCGTCACAAATAATCGGAGATTGCGACAATCCTGAATGCGGGCAGAAGAGCTTGCCGCTACTCTGTCCGCCGGTTAGTTTTCCGACTCATTCCAACTGCACGGAGACCTGCATTTATTTTGCAAGCAATTAGGACCAAATCTAAAATGGTAATAGCAGTATTTCCCTTTTGGATCGAAAGATCTTTGTGAATGACTTCTCGGTCTTGACTGAGTCCTATTTTTGGATCGAGATCTAGATCTATCCAGTCTCAATTCGGACACCTGCCGTTCAAGATCTTCCAATTTGGCGATCAAGCGATCTGTTGATGAAGAAGGCACTTCCATATCATATATTTCTTTGGAAGAGTTTATTTCATTTATTTTATCGGCCATTATGGCCAATTTGCTAATGTCCTCTTCGCTTACAATAAGTATATTCTTTATGGATGTGGGCAGTTTATCAAGCCATAAAGTTTTTATTAAATTGTCAGAGATATCTGGGGTAGCCAGGGATCTGAGCTTTTGTAATAACTGGCTCGGCTTCATGTCTCCGAGCTCAATACCTGAAATTAACTTTTTAATTCTCAACCCTTCACTTTCTCTGAACAATTCAAGTAGTCGTGATTTACATTCAGAGTACTTGTTGTCGCTTTTCCTATTAATTATGTCCCAAATGTTTTCTATATATTTAGGTTCTAATTGGGAGATCAAATAATTAAATTTAGTGTCTTCCTGAATAATTCCACCTATTTTGAACTGTGCTTCTACCTGGAAGAACCATATTTAAGGTTTTTCAACCCAAAAAGGCGGTATTTTAACACTAACTTTGCATATTTCTGAGGTATCGCTAGGCTTATTTTCTGTTTCCATTTTACGTAAATTTAAATTCGACACAACAGCTTAGAGATAAAGTTAAAAAATAAAAATATTGAGATAAAATAATAAGGAAGATAATATAAAAACTTATCTTAGTCTTGAGATGATATCCCGATATCCTGGATGATGCTTCTTTTCAAGCTTGAATCACTTTTTGCATTTCTTTATCTCTAGAAATCTTCGTATGCTTTTTCTTTTCAATCACGTCCTGCTCACCAATATGGTGTGTCGATTTACTGGTCCAGCGATGGCTCAGAAAGTTTCTCAAGTTAGTGTTTTATTGAAGTTTCTTGTTAACACACACTACATTCACATGGGAAGACAAAAAAGGACAACACCCCGGAATGTACATCTGGTCCTCTCTCTGGATTCCTCCGCTGTCTGGTGCCGCGGTCGTCCTGGTAATTTATCGCGGCCGCCTGTTTATTTATCTTGGCGGCGGCGGGGTGCTGCATCCAGCTGGCCCCCACAGGTCGTCTGAATGGGCGGTATGGCAGCGCGCAGTTACCCTCCTTGATCTCTTTTAGGAAAGTCAGCTGGGCCTAGATGATGATGTCAAGAGGAGGACTGCCTGTCAGGGATATGGCTGGTATGGTTGGCGTACAAGGGCCCCCCTCAATATATGCTTTGCAAACGTGTAGTGGAGGCTCAGGAGCTGATGGGTACCTTCTTTGGAGGAAGCGCGACGACCCCAAGCTAAGACTCTGTATAGAAGGGCCGGGATCTGGACAGTTATTTAAGTCTTCAGTTAGTTGAATCACAAGAATATTCACTCAACTTCTATATACAGTGTTAAAGAACACTCCTTGGCTGTACACGCTCACACACTGAATACCCTTAAATTTTCTGAACCACAGAAAAGTATAAGCTCACAGAATAATAAAATAATATTAAATTCCTTAAAATATTATATAACTAGATGTTTACGATGGTATTTTTAAGAAGTGGTTATTCAAATTTATATATAGGTTTCAACTTTTAATTAGACAATTTTAATTTATATTTAGACATTTTTCATTTTAAATTAGACACTACATTTTTATTTAGACATTTTCAATTTTAATTTAGACACTTTTCATTTTAATTTAGACATTTTTCATTTTAATTTAGACACATCGACTTTTCTATAAAAAGTCGATGTGTCTAAATTAAAATGAAAAATGTCTAAATTAAAATTGAATATGTCTAAATAAAAATGAAAGTGTCTAATTTAAAATGAAAAATGTCTAAATATAAATTAAAATTGTATAATTAAAAGTTAAAAACCTATATAAAAAAAAGCTTCTAAAAATAATAATAAAAACATCTTAAAGTTAACTAGTTTTTATATTATTTTTTTTTGTGGGTGTGCGTTATAAAGTTTTCCTAAAACTTATAAAAATAAAATCGCACTCCAATTTTTGAATACTAACAAATTTCGTATGATCGAATAATGAAAGTTAATTTTCGAAACGATACCAGTATTATACCATCCAATCACTTTATTTCATATCCAAATCAATAATGACGTCACAATAGCCGGCGTCTCATAGAAAACAAACAAACCCCTAGCGTTAATTTCGAAACGAAAAAATGTGTAAACACAAATCATTTATATTTCCTTACTTTAAGGAATTATAATTTACATTTAGTTTATAGTTTATATAGTTTAAAATATGCATAGGTTAAAAAATACAGCATCAAGAAATTTACTTTTTATTTAAAATTTTACAATATGATCAATTGTAGCAATAACATGTATATGTTTATACATAGCTTTAGAATTAATATTATTGCAGAATTTGTGTTACTTTACTAAAACAAATATTTCGTTAGCACATTTAAACCTATATTCTAAAACATATTATCACACAAACAAAAGCGAAACATTAATGTTCAGATGGCCTTATTTAAGCTTATAATTGGATCGTGTATAATTTTGCAATCTTATGCATCTCTATCCGATTTATGTCCAATTAGGTGTCGATGTAACAAGGTAAAATATGTCTTTGATAAAAATTTAGATCCAAACGTAAGAGTTAGCTGTGGAGCTGAAAGTCCTATTGAAGATATTTCAAGTTTAGACTTGGGGCCATATAATCAAAAAGTTATCTTTATGTAAGTATTAAGCATTTTCATTTAAAATTCTTCCATTTATTTTTGCAAAGTTGCAAAGATAGTAACAATACCTAATAACATTTAACATTTCTTATAACATTATTATTATTTTCATAAAGAATATGAGAAAAATTTCACAGCATGCCTCAAATAGATGATACTTATTATCATTTGAATAATGAATAACAAATAAAAGCAATCTTCTAATGCATCATAACTATATTATTATATTTACTTATTGTCATATCTATATAATTAATTAATCATCCTAAATTTATCTATTTTAGAGCAAATTTCTAGAAGCACTTCATGAAATATTTTATTTTGTACCAATGATAAAGCACAATTTGGATTATAGATTATAATAAAAGAGAATAAGACCTAATCCAAATAATTTATTAGTATGTGACGTTTCGGCAACAACATTGTCACCATCATCAGACAAAAAAATAAATGAGAAAAAATGGTAGTGGTTTCGCTTCCGGGCTAATTGTCCAAATTAGGGCATGGGCTTCTAGCCCCCTCTTCATGGCTGCAGATGTGATGTCAGGTGGCAAGGGATCCAAGGATTTGGCAGCAGGAGATGTCTCGCAGGGATGGTGAAAACGTTGGGCAAGCAGGGGGACAATAGGAAAATAGTTTTTCAAGTCAACTTGAAATATTCTTCTTAGAATTCAAGTTGACTTAAAAAACTATTTTCCTTATCTGTTATCTTGTTTAAACACTTGATAACAGTACTATATAAGAACTTGCTGTAATATTTTTTCTCATTTATTCTTTTGTCTGATGATGGTGACAATGTTGTTGCCGAAACGTTACACACTAATAAATTATTTGGATTAGGTCTTATTCTCTTTTATTTTGTACCAAGTCCATATGCTTTGAGGTTCCTAAACTTTTTCAATAGACTTCTCACATTCTAAAGCAAAATTTTCGTAATGCCTCTCTCATTATAATTTCTTGACATATTCTGTTTGGGGCAATTAATTTAAAAATTAGAAAATAAATAATTAAAAAATATACATTATTTATCTATGAGGAACCACAGAGATAAATTCTCTGTATCCACAGTGGTCTCTTCAGTGGCCATATTGGAGGGTTGTACTATATATTTGATTTTATTTAAATAAAAATATTTAGCTTCAGAAATACACTTATCAAAGAAATATTCTTCTTTCTTATCTCCATACAACCATCATGACTGGGTGAAGTAGAATGTGTCTGCCATTGTCATTAAGACTGGGAGCACTACTCAGTGGCAGGCCGACTTAACTCCAAAAGAAATACGCCTCTGACATGAGGAACAGACACCATGTTCAGCCGCTCCTAACATGGAGTACAGAGGCTGCTCATCCTGTATCCCTGGATTAGGAGCCTTTATAGGGTACTATCAGCTGGGCCAGCTGAGCCCAGGTTTTTTAGCAAACTTGTTACTGCTCCCCCTCCTCCTGTTAAAGAAATAATTAATGTTTTTTTTTTTTTATTATCCCTAGTACACGTGGTACAGGTCATGATAATCATGGTGGGTAGAAGTTGGCGAATGCTTTTATTGCAAGTGCACCATATGTCTACACATGTGAAAAGCAGTTCGACTTTGCACTTTCAAATGTGCTAGAGCCTCATTTGATTACTTGCACTCGCTGGTGGGGTTGAACTTTTGCAAGAATTAGGGCCATTGGAGCATTTTTTTAATTAGAAAAAAAGGGCCCAATGCAGGCTTCGATCCCTGGTAGTAGCGGTCGAAAACCAACGGTTTAGACCATCCTTCCAACGACCCCCTTGTCCATGAGTGTATTAGAATAGATCATCTTCTACTTATCAGAGAAATAATTTACGTAGATAATAGGTGTGCAAGGAGGATATTGGTCTATAAGTTCAACTGACCCGATTGATAGACCTCAGCAATGGTCCCACTCCAGGGATACAGAGGAGCTGTGTCTGTACTCATATTAGAGTCGGCAGCAAAGGCTTCCATGTTAGGAACAGCCTCAAACTACAGGCAATGTCAGACTTTCACCAAAGTGTACCTGGATCATGGTGCCATGATCAACCAAAGCTGCACCCCTATACCCCATTCCATGAGATCATGAACTCATGGAATTCGTGTAATCTTTACACAAGGGGATAAGAAACAACACTATTCTCCTGTTAAAATAAATGCTTAAACTAAGCGCTAACTGTTGACTGTCAAAAAGAGACAATCAACAGTTAGCGCTTAGTTTTTGCATTTATTTTAACAGGAGAATAGTAACCTTTTATAGATCACTAGCAGATGTACCCGGCTTCGCCGGGGTTTTACCCGAGTAAAGGTTTGTCTAACGAACATTTGTTATAACAAATCTCTATAAACTTATTTAAAAAATAATAGATATATTTTAATAATTTGAAACTCGTAAATTTGAATCTCTCGATAAAGTGAACATTTTTTCCCGGTCCCTTGAAAAATACTCGATAAGTTGAATAAAATCAATATTAATTGGTTCCCTCGGTAATTGGAAGTTAAAGGAATAGCATCTTTGCCTTGGAATTGTATCATTATTCTTGTCTCAAATAAATTGCCGTGTCATCCTGAATTTTGTCTTTCCTAATTTTCTACATTACAAAATCATAATTTTATCTATTCTCTCAATATATATGTTGTAGATAAATGATAAAACTAACTTTGACTTGTGCATAATTAATAGGTAGAAAATCTTACTTTTGATAAATAATCTTTAAGATAATAAAATTAGTGATAATAAACTTATAGATAAAAAAACTTGTTAACATCGTCGCAATGGGGGCGCTGCTTGCGAGTTAAATCTACAAATCTGCATATAACTCTAAGGATATTCAAGATATTCAAGAAATTAATTTTCAAAAACCTTCCCGGGGATATACCTAATAATATCCCAAAATTTCACGGCGATTGGATGTATGGTTTTTGAATCTATAGAGTACAGACAGACAGACATTCAATTTTATATATATATAGATAATCCTCTTGACACACCTATTATCTACTTAAATTATTTCTCTGATAAGTAGATGAAGATGATCTACTCTAATACACTCATGGACAAGGGGGTCGGTAGAAGGATGGTCTAAACTGTTGGTTTTCGACCGCTACTACCCGGGATCGAATCTCGCATTGGGCACTTTTTTTCTGATAAAAAAAAAATATGCTTCAATGGCCCTAATTCTTGCAAAAGTCCAACCCTACCAGCGAGTGCAAGTAACAAACGGGGCTCTGGCTCATTTGTAAGTGCAAAGTCGAACTGCTTTTCACATGTGTAGACATGTGGTGCACTTACAGTAAAAGCAGTCGCTAACTACCCACCATGACTATCATGGCCTGTACCACGTGTACTAGGGATAAGCAAAAAAAAAAAACTTATGGACAAAAGGAAGTTGTACCTTTTACCATGTGTATTGGGATTCAGATAATAACTCTGAAAGATATTACAGTGACCTTTTATTGAAGACACATGAGATAACTAAGCATAAACAAAATTGCCTCTATTTTCTTAAAAAAAAAAAAACTACACTACCAGCGACATCAAAGACTTTTCACTTCCTCAAGTTTTGTCCATGAGTGTTTATGCCCTAATGTTTATATGTGGGTTTATATGTCCATTATTTATTTACACTCTGATTGGCTGTTAGTCACAGGACATTAATTATCCAATCAGTATTTAGTTAATTATCAAAGGAAATATGAATATAGGTCGTGCAGCAATCACCGATGCTAAGGTTAGTTGTATATATATTCTCTTCTTGTTCTTTCTTATCTCCACTCAATCATATCAGGGTATCAAGCCTGTAGAGCTTAAGACTTTTGACGGTGTCTGCTGGGGATGAGTAGAGTTCATCAATGGATGAGTCAATACAGTCAATAATGTGTATCCTTGTTTCTCTTCTTCTTCTCTCTTTTCTCCACTCAATCATATTAGGGTATAAAGCTTGTAGAGCTTGTTTATGGTGTCTGCTGGGGATGAGTAGAGTTCATCAATGGATGAGTCAATACAGTCAATAATGTGTATCCTTGTTTCTCTTCTTCTTCTTTCTTATCTCCACTCAATCATATTAGGGTATCAGGCTTGTAGAGCTTAAGACTTTTGACGGTGTTTGCTGGGGATGGGTAGAGTTCATCAATGGATGAGTCAATACAGTCAATAATGTGTATCCTTGTTTCTCTTCTTCTTTCTTTTCTCCACTCAATCATATTAGGATATAAAGCTTGTAGAGCTCAAGACTTTTGACGGTGTTTGCTGGGGATGAGTAGAGTTCATCAATGGATGAGTCAATACAGTCAATAATGTGTATCCTTGTTTCTCTTCTTCTTCTTTCTTATCTCCACTCAATCATATTAGGGTATTAAGCTTGTAGAGCTTGAGACTTTTGACGGTGTTTGCTGGGGAAGAGTAGAGTTCATCAATGGATGAGTCAATGCAGTTAATAATGTGTTTTTTTACATAATGGATTTTTTACACATATAATTTTTTGTAGCTTAGTTTTTTCACACACACACACACACATAAAATACTTAATATTTGTTTGGTTGTTTCAGAGACCTTAAAGACAATGCTATCTCAAGCTTGACAAAAGGATCATTTTCTTCATTTTTGGAGCTCATGAAATTGTAAGTTTTTTTTTTATGAGACCTACTGTGTTTGTGAGTAACTATATAATTCTACAATATTCACCCTCTTCTATCTAATTTGTTTTATACTATTATTTACTAGATTTCTCCCACACTTAGGAGTTAAAACTCTTTCCAAATCTAGATATAAACCTTCACTTAAAACTCTTTCTAACTTTTTTTTTGCACTAATTCATCAGTTGAAGCAACCAACATAAGCGCAAAAAGTCAAATTGTATCTACATATGTAAACAAACATATTTACACAATATACTACTCTGATCAAAAAGTTTCGATACTTTGCTCATAAAATCCTGAAAACTCAATATATTTTCTCCCGGTTTGTGGCAAACGCAAGCGTCGCCCTTGGCTTGGAGACCTGCCAATTTTAAAAAATCACGCGACACAACAGCGTGAGCAGCGGCTGTTCGAAGTGAAGCCATTTTGCCCGTGCTTCGATTTTGTTAGTCACCGAAATGGAGGATCAAGGAATTTGCATCAAGTTCTGTGTGAAAAACGGATTCAAGGGTGCCGAAATTTTTTGGATGTTGCAAACAGCCTACGGGGATGCCATCATGAGCCGAAGACAAGTTTTCGAGTGGTACAAGCGCTTCAAGAAGGGTCGGGAAGAGACCGCCGACAACGAGCTTTCCAGGAGACCGTCTACATCAACCACGCCTGAAAAAGTGAACAAGTTGTTGGAACTGGTGTGTAAAGACCGACGAATAACTGTCAGGGAGGTCGCCGAAGAAGCAGGGATATCATTCGGGTTGACTCAATCGATAATGAAGGACAATTTGGGAGTGAGAAGACTCAACGCCATTCTCGTTCCCAAAGATTTGACTTTTGATCAAAAGAACGCCCGGAAAGAAACAGCCAGTCTCAATCTCGAAGCGACAACCGATGACCCCGAATTGCTGAAGAGGGTCATTACTGGAGACGAAAAATGGATTTATGGCTTTGATTCGGAAACTACCCAACAGGCATCGGAGTGGCGCTTCAAAAATGAGCCGAGACCAAAGAAAGCGAGGAAGGCTCCCAGCAAAGTCATGTTGACAGTGTTCATCATGAATTTCAGCAACAAGGCTCGGCAATAACTGCTGACTCCTGGGAGTTTTGAGGCATTTGAGGGAAGCGATCAGGCAGAAACGGCCGGAGCTGTGGAGGAGCAAGTCGTGGATCCTCCACCACGATAACGCGCCGGCGCACACAGCCCTCAAAATTTCGAAGTTCCTGCAGGACCACTCAACCTCTGTGTTCCCCCAACCCCCCTACAGTGCCGATTTGGCCCCCTGCGACTTCTTCCTTGTTGGAAAGCTAAAAAAAAAGTTGAAGGGTCGGAAATTTCAGAGCATAGAAGAGATCAAAGTGGATTCGAAGAAGGCCATGAAGGCGATACCGAAAACAGACTACCAGAGGTGTTTTGCCGACTGGAAAAAAAAGTGGCTGAAGTGCATCGCGGCCAACGGGGACTACTTTGAAGGGGACAATTTGAATTTATAGAACAATAAAGTTTTTTTTAACTTATGAGCAAAGTGTCGAAACTTTTTGATCAGAGTAGTAGATTATAGATACAAGATAAATAAGACCTAATACAAATAATTTAATAATGTGTGACATTTCAGCAACAGCATTGTTACTGTTGGATCCTATAGTTAATAATTTCCTTAAATTCAATTTTAGATATGAAAATTAAGCCAAAATATTCTAAATTAAATTGTACAATATAAATCTTTAATATGTAAATTTTAAAACAATCAACATGTATGTAAATTTCTAGTTTGGTTAATTAAGAGTTAATAGTTTTTGTTTTCTCTCTCTCTCTACCACTAGTATCAAAAATCTAAGTAAAATTCATGTACTCTAAAATCATGTGGTAGCTACTCCTAACTCTAAAACCAAAAGACAATAAAATAATTCAAGACAAGTGGCAAAGTGCTTCTTTGTATCTTTTACTGAACATTCAAGCCACGAACATTATGGTCCCTCGAGCCGGTTTATGGTCCCTCATCGAGCCGGATACTTTAAAAAATTAAGGTAAGCCATTTGAAAACTTAAAATTCTTAAAATAAAGTCATGCCCAAATCTGAAGTTAAAATTCGGCACAAATTCAACTTTATTATTCAGGAAATAAAGGATCTGGAATCAGAGAAAAAAGCTATTGTAGAATCTAAAAACATACATGGATTAAAGCTATTCCAACAAGAAGTTAATGAAAGGAAAATTAGCCTAAATCAAGTTATCAACACATTATTAGAATCAGAGTTAGATGATACACAATATGACGATTATTCAAAGGCCAAGAAGGATATTTTTAATATGTTGGTGTCTATTGAAGAGGCTTTATCTTTGATTGAAACCAAAGAAAATACTCATAGTGATAAACAACTGCCCGAATCCAATGTTAATTTACCTAAGATAAATTTACCCATTTTCAATGGTGATTCAGCCAATTGGCTTAGTTTTAGAGAAATATTTAACTCCACCATTAATTCAAATCAAACACTTACTGAAATACAAAAATTTCAATATCTAAATGCATCTGTTAAGGGTCCTGCGGAAAAGTTGATTCGGGGTTTTCCCATTTCTGACAAAAACTACCAGCAAGCATGGGATACCTTATGCAATAGATTTAATAACAGAAGAGAATTGGCTTTTTCACAAATCAACAAAATATTCTCCATAAGGCCATTAAAATCTATTTCGGCTGGTTCTCTCTATGAAATCCTTGATGTTTGCAATGAAGGCATTAGAAATCTCTCAGTGCTAGGACTTGAGAAAAACACATTAACAGATCTAATCCTGATCAATTTTTTTGAAAAAAGAATTGGTGAAGCCCTCAGGAAAGAATGGGAATTAACCCTCCAAAATGAAGAATATCCAACATTTGAAAACTTTGTGAATTTTTTAGAAAAACATGCTAGAAGCCTGCAAGGTATGAGAATTCCTTTGTTCCAGGAACAAAAAACCTCTAGCAAAAATATGATGGCTCATGGCCTTTATGTCAACAAAGGTCAAAATTGTATTTTATGTCATCAAATTCATAAACTAAATGACTGCCAGAGATTCATAAATCTTCCCTTGCCTAAAAAATGGGAATTAGTTAAAAAACATAAACTTTGTCAAAATTGCCTTAGAGCAAATCATGAGATATCCAAATGTCTCATCACATCAAGATGTAAAAACTGCAAGCAGAACCATCATACTCTTCTGCATGAATACAACTCTGAACCATCCATTCCACAACCAACAACCTCTCAAGAGATGTTGATTTCAACAAATACCATCTGTAATGCGATGCCTTTGGAAACGGAAACAAATATTCTACTGTCAACAGCCCTTATTAAAGTCAAGGCGAAGGATGGCTCATTTGTGCTATGTAGAGCATTAGTGGACAATGGGTCCCAAATAAGCCTAATTTCAGAACAATGTTGCCACAAGTTGGGACTTGAAAAAAGGAAAAATTCTTATACACTAAAAGGTGTAGGTGACATTGTTGTCAACAGGACAACATCGCAGGTTGAAATAGAGTTCACCCCACATCATAATGATCAATTATTTTCTGCCAGAGCATTTGTGGTTGGGAGGGTAACTGCAGACCTTCCAAACTTCCAAATTCAGTCAGCAGACTTTCCTCATTTAGAAAATTTGCTCTTGGCAGACCCAGAATTCTATGTCACCAAGCCCATAGACCTAATTTTGGGTGCAGATACCTTTGTAGAAATAATTCTAGGTCATAAAACAGATTTAAAGCACCATCCTATAGCACTTAATACCAAGTTAGGTTGGCTTGTTTCTGGGAGAATCCATTCAACTATTAAGTCAAATACTTCGGTAATCAATCACTGTACCACTGAACTTGATTCCAGCATAAGAGAATTCTGGGAACTTGAAGATGTCCCAATTTCTAAGGCCCAGTTGGGTACAAAGAATGCCTGTGAGATATTATTCAAGTCAAACCTCAAAAGAGACATTGAGGGCAGATATTCAGTCAATCTCCCTTTTAAATCAACACCCAATTTAGGTGATTCAAGATCTCAAGTATTGGAAAAAGGGCTACAGGAAAATCCAAGTAAATCTGAAGATAATTCAAGTAAATCTGAAGAAAATCTAAGTAGATCCGAAGATAATCCAAGTAAATCTGAAGAAATTCCAAGTAAATCTAAAAAGTCACGTATCTCTAAGTTAACTCCACAAATTACTTCTAAACAAATCCAATTACTTCCTTCTGAATCAAGTCAACCATCCACTCCAGAACAACCTCTCGCTTCTCAGTCAAGTGAACCACTCTCATCTAAGAAAGAAACTTCGATTATTCCTAAGATAAAGCCACCACCCTATTATAGGCGAAAACGTCAACTTCCTGCTGAGAAAACTTCATGGGATGAACCAATTGAATCAGATATAAAGTCAAATTGGAATAAATTCCAAACTCAACTATCGTGCCTAAAGGAAATCAAAATACCAAGATACCTGAACAGTTCATCTTCTGAAATAGAAGAATTACAACTACATGGATTTTGTGATGCATCCCTTAATGCTTATTCAGCAGTTTTTTACTTGAAAACTAGATTCAAAATTCAAAAGATCAAAATCAATCTGATAACCTCAAAAACTAAGGTTGCACCATTAAAGACCATTACAATTCCAAGACTTGAACTAAGTGCAGCATTGCTTTTGGCTCAACTGAATCAAGTCATTCTTGAATCATTTCCTTTTCAACCTGACAAAACCTTTTTGTGGACTGATTCACAAATCTGCATAGATTGGATAAGATCAGATGCCAGCAGATGGAAGGCCTTTGTTTCGAACAGAGTGTCGTCAATTCAAAATTTGACTCAAATCACTGATTGGTTCCATGTATCCAGTCAAGATAATCCAGCTGATTGCGCATCAAGAGGAATCATGCCTCAAGACTTGGTCAATCATAGAATTTGGTGGCGGGGTCCTATTTGGCTTCAAGAAAATAATGTTCGATATATTCCTTCTTCACCAACCCAAGTAAATCTCAATATCATTCAAGAAGAAGTCCGTGAGGGTCAAGTGTTGGATCAAGCAACCTTAATTCAAAATTCAGAAACTATGTTAAATCTAGAATTCATTGTAAGGTATTCCACAATGACCAAATTGATCCGAATCACAGCTTGGTGTTGGAGATTCTACTACAATTGCCTCCTCTTTGATCCAATTCGTCAGAAAGGACCTTTGACAACAAGAGAATTAACAAAGGCAATTCAAGTCTTAGTCAAATCAATTCAGCAAGTTGAATTCTGCACGGAAATAAAATTACTGAAGTCAAACAAGCAACTACCTCTGTCCAACAAGCTAACTTCTCTAAATCCCTTCTTAGACACTCAAGGACTTCTAAGAGTTGGAGGTAGACTCAAGTATTCCTATTTAAATGAAAATCAAAAATTCCCTCTCTTACAACCAAAATCCCCACGCCAGGAATCACTTATCAAAATTCTCTTAACTGAGAATGCCGACATTCCTGAGGCTATTGATGAGAATCAAGAAGATTCTTCAATTTTAGAAACCACTTTTGTCATTGAAGACGAAGAGTCTAACAAAGATATCGGGACTCCAAAGATTGAAATCTCCGAAGTTTCGGTTATTGATAAATCGGAAGGCAAATATTCGAAAGAACCAGTGGTCAGTGTAGAAGCTCTGGATAAGAAAGAACTGTGCCATGATGACTCAGCTCACCTCAATGTAGTTGAAGCTGATCTTAATCGACCTAAAGAGGCTACCAGTGGCATAATCAATGTTTATACAGAAGCTAATGAATCGTCAAGCAAAGAGAAAGTTGTACCTGTTGAAATTGTGGATACATCAACAAAGGATTATCTACAGAGCGGTGAAAAGGCAAAATTATCCCGCTGGAAGCCCATCGATTCTCTATGCTTAGAAGACGTCAAGGAATCTGAAGACGACGATGAAAATTACAGTTCATCGGCATATATAGAATGGCCAGAAATCTTGAAGAAAGAAGTCTTAAGACCCGAACCTTTAGAAAAGGCAGTCAATCTGGAAGATTTTGAGAAGGCGGCAGAAAGTCGACAACTCTCCAAAGAACATTTAGAGGAATCGACCGAACAAGGCTCATGCATAAAGGCTGAATCAAAACCTTGGGAAGATCCTATTGAATCCGACTTAGCAGCCGCAGAGTCTGATAATCCAGCAGTTCCCGAAAGAGAACTGGCCAACGAATCTGAAAATCTCATCCAAGATTCACCTCAATCGGATACTCAAAGATGGAAGCTGATTCCATTACCTTTCAAACAATGATAATTGTAATCTTAGCTACATAGTCGGAATCAATTAGTCCAGCATCTATACTATTGGAACTCTTTTTTTATTTTTATTTATTTTTTTTTTATTTTTTATTTTCTGGCCATCTCTTCCCAGCCGGGGGAGTATGTTGGATCCTATAGTTAATAATTTCCTTAAATTCAATTTTAGATATGAAAATTAAGCCAAAATATTCTAAATTAAATTGTACAATATAAATCTTTAATATGTAAATTTTAAAACAATCAACATGTATGTAAATTTCTAGTTTGGTTAATTAAGAGTTAATAGTTTTTGTTTTCTCTCTCTCTCTACCACTAGTATCAAAAATCTAAGTAAAATTCATGTATTCAAAAATCATGTGGTAGCTACTCCTAACTCTAAAACCAAAGACAATAAAATAATTCAAGACAAGTGGCAAAGTGCTTCTTTGTATCTTTTACTGAACATTCAAGCCACGAACAGTTACTATCATCAGACAAAATAATATAAAATCATTTTTTATTCTTTTGTCTGATGATGGTAACAATGCTATTGCTGAAATGTCACACACTATTAAATTATTTGTATTAGGTCTTATTTATCTTGTATCTATAATCCAAATTGTGCTTAATCACAATATAGAAATTAACAAAAGTTTATTTTTGCACAATAAAAAAGATACTTATTGTTAATTTTTGTATTGATTTCTCTATGTCTTCTTTCTTATCTCCACTCAATCATATCAAGTTGTGATCCTTGATGGTGTCTGTTTGACAACCATCATGACTGGGTGAAGTAGAATGCGTCTGCCTTTGTCATTAAGACTGGGAGCACTACTCAGTGGCAGGCCGACTTAGCACCAAAAGAAATGGCCGCCTCTGACATGAGGAACAGACGCCATGTGCAGCCGCTCCTAACATAGAGTACAAACGCTGTTCATCCTGTATCCCTGGATTAGGAGTCCTTACAGGGTACTATCAGCCGGGCCAGCTGAACCCAGGTTTTTTAGTGAGCTTGTTACTGCTCCTCCATCCGGGCTTGGGACCGGCGGAGTTATTTCTCTATGTAACTATTAACAACTTGAAGGTAGAAATCATCAGGCTTCCTTGGATGTTTCTTTTTGAAAAAATTAATACAAGAAAACAAAAACAAAACTTAATCCAAATAATTTATTAGTGTGTGTGACGTTTCAGTAACAACATTGTCATCATCAGACAAAAGAATAAGTTTCTGCTACATGAACTCAGTAGAATTTAGTTTAAATATATAAAGATGAAAGATCACATGAGGAGCTTCTTTTTAGATTTATTGCGAGCTTTCGAACCTTCCGGTTCTTCAACGGGCATGGATAGCATGGATATACTAACACTACGTTAGTATATCCATGCTATCCATGCCCGTGGAAGAACCGGAAGGTTTGAAAGCTCGCAATAAATCTAAAAAGAAGCTCCTCATGTGATCTTTCATCTTTATATATATAAAAGAATAAGTGAGAAAAAATATCACAGCATTTCGTTGCCAAAATGTCACACATTATTTGGATTAGGTCTTATATTTCTTGTATTCTATATAATACAAATTGTGATTTATCATTTAAAAAAATTAAGGTTTCAGGTAGGAATGCTGTTTGGTTAAAAATGTATGTTTTATTCTTATTTGTTATTAATTGTTAATTATTGTAGAAATTGTTGTTAAATATTATTCATTGATGTTATTCTAGTCTTTATTGTTAATTTATATAATTCATTGTTTTACATAATTAATTCTTTATTGTTTTATTTTAATCTGTATATATTTGTATTGATTCGGCAACAGTGTGTTGTCTATATATTTTGTGTTTTGTTTAGTTTACTCATTAGTCTAGTTAAATCGAGCCATCAAGTCATGTTAGGTTAATCAAATTTATTCATGTGTAGCTTTTATTTTAGGATCATTAAATTCAGAAATTCCTTGTTCAACTACGTAGAGTTCCCTTATTCAAGTTAACAGAACTCATTCAAGAGGATCATCGCTATACCCCAGCTCATAGCATTTGACCTAGGTAGACCACGCAAACTTACAAATGCTGAGATCTAAATTAAAATGTTCTAAAAAGCAACTTATTCATGGGAGCCTGGTGATTCAATACAGGGGATTGTTTTATTGAATTATTGACAACTTAATATTTTTGGGAAGCTTGTATGAATGTCCTCTTATACATTTGTTATATATTTGCTACAAACCACGGAAATTTCAAAAGTTTTTAAAATAGAATAAAGGTAGTGGAGGATTCAAGTTGTTTTTGTGGTATTGAGGAACAAACCTCAAGACATCTACTGATCGAATGCCCAGCATTTCAAGATTATAGAATTGAAGAATGAACTAGTTGTTTGTGAACTTAACAATTTGATTTCCGATAAAAAATCATATTTAAAATATAATTCACATTTTGTAAATACATTCTAAACTTTCTACAAAATCTGGAACTCTAGTGTTTTCATGCGTTGAATAATGTAAATAACTTATGTAAATAAACTTTTCTCCTTGTTTGGCGCAAGTATCCCTTGCGGGATATAGCGCTTTGGAAATAAAATAATTGAAAAAGAAGGAAAAAGCTTTTCTCCTAAGCTTGTGTTTTATTATTCTATAGATAATAGGAATATTATCATTGTCTCAATTCTAATTAAATTAACATTTTACCTTCAAAGGACACAGTGGGTGTCCTCAGAATAAATATTCAAAAGGTTGAATTATTTGATAAGCCACAATTTGGATTATTCTATATACAGTTACGAGCATCATGCGTTCTTCATCTCTGTCACCATTTGCTTTTTTTTTTGGAATGGCGTTCTCCTATTGGTTCGCTATGATGGCGCCGCCACTGCGCGAGACACTTTGCCCCCCCCCCCCACTCGCTTTTTGGTTTTTGTAACTATTGTGTTGGAGCGGGTCGCTCCTTAAATAAATGCATATATTAGTTAATAACTAAATGGAATCCTCTCTTTCCTTTTCCCAGTAAGAGACGCCTACGGAAGCCAACAGTACATAGACAGATAAAGCACATAGGCTATAGTTATTAACTAATATATGCATTTATTTAAGGCGCCAATTTATAATTGTAACAAATAGTATTTGAATAAAAACATTCAATCGGGTAAAACACGGGCGTTAATGATCCAACAGGTCCACGTGTCTAAATTAAAACACGGGCGTTGCCCGGGTCATTTGGCTAGTAGATTATAAACACAAGGTAATAAGACCAAATCCAAATAAATAAATAGAGTGTGACATTTCGGTAACATCATTGTTACCATCTTCAGACAAAAGTACTGAATGAGAAATTTTATCACAGCATGTTTTAAATAGTTACTGTTATCAAGCGTGTAAACAAGATAGCAGTTAAGAAGAAGATAGATTTCCACTTTTAATTCTAAGAATAATTATCTGTGTTTCTCAGAAAACTATCTTCTTCTCATCTGCTATCTTGTTTACACACTTGATAACAGTAACTATTTAAACCCATGCTGTGGTAAAATTTCTCATTCAGTACTTTTGTCTGAAGATGGTAACAACGCTGTTACCGACACGTCACACGCTATTTATTTGGATTTGGTCTTATTACCTTGGGTTGAATGATTTGTTCATTATTCATTTCTATGAATACACCTTAAAAAAAATATTTTTCTCGAACCTTGTTACCTAGATTTAGACACTTTGCTAACACATCTTTTTTTTTTTACCTTAATGACTGTGCCTCTTTGTTATTTTTAAAACTTTTTTTTTGTGGAAATTCTTTAATATTGTGCAGAAAAGTAAAAATAATATGTGTATTTGGCAGGGATCTCAAAGAAAATCACATTACCTACCTCGGAAAAGATACTTTTGGGAATCTCACTAATTTGAATAAATTGTAAGTATTCATTATGTAAATATATATATGTGTAATAAATAAAGGCATTAAGCTCCTGTTCTTACTGCAATTAAAAAATTATTCTTATACAGTAGAACCTCCCTTATTTGCTGAGCCAAAGTGTCCTTTATGGAGAGGTGTCCTCTTACTGGAAAGTTGTTATATAGTAAAAATGTAAATTTTGCAAATGAAAACTGTCCTTTGTAGAGAGGTGTCCTCTAGCGCAAGTGTCCTCTCATGGAGGTTCTACTATATATAAGCTCATTACACTTTAAATACATTTTACACTTTAATAACAACATTTGTCAATTTTGGAAACAAAAGGTAACAAGAATAAATACAAATTAGTGACAATGTAACAATGTTGACAGTAACAATGCTGTTACCTGAAATATCACAAACATTTCAATGCATTCGAGCATCTTTAATTCAACACCCAAAGAGATCAAAGCTTTTGTTTGAATTAAAGAGGGAGGATTAAAGGCCATATAGATATGTGGGTGGGATGGTTGCGTGATGTGTTGGTGTGGCTTGTGGAAAGGCCGCTGATAAAATTATAATTAAAATTAATTTATTCAAAGCCAGAAATATATAAAGAGAAAAGAAGTAATGGCTGAAGTAACGGCCGTTGGGATCAAGCCTTCTTGTTTACCGCGCGAGTGGCCAGAGTCTGGATGTTCGCGCATGCGTAGTCAGGTTGACGCTCGCGGTTGCCGAGGCCGTCCACTGCCAGTGTGTGTAGTGGAGCTTTGTCCCAGTTCGCGCTCGCTGAAGCAAAGTGTGGTCGCCACAGATATATAGGGGCCACTAGAGAAGACCGGTATCATAAATCCCATTATATATTACATCTAATACATGACCTTGTAAGATTATATGTGGGATAATTAAAAAAAAAACGTTATGCCATATAAGATAAGTCAGTCCCTCACAATATTTTTCTCATTGCACACACAATAAGGGTTTGTTTTTAATATTTAAAAAGTATTACAGTAGAACCTCCATGAGAGGACACCCCGCTAGCAGACACCTCTCTATAAAGGACAGTTATCATTGCCAAAATTACCATTTTTACTATTTAGCAAATCTCTGGTAAGAGGACACCTCTCTCTAAAGGACAGTTTGGCTCTGTAGTTAGGTGTCCTTTACAGGGAGGTTCTACTGTATTAAAATGATGTCTTTTTTTTATAAGGTTGTTTATAGAAGTTTTTTTTACAGAATTTTGGTCAATACATAAATTACATACTTTTTCTGTTGTATTTAGAGAACTTCCCAAATGATTCTCATCCCCCCCCCCGTTTAACTAGAACCTGAGGAATTGAACATTTGTGCAGGGACATCTCCAGTAATAGAATCTACAACATTTCTGATGATGCCTTCATCGGCCTTTCTTCTCTGGAAAGATTGTAAGTGTCACTTGTAATTTGTATTTCTATATAACTATTTTACTTGATAACACAAGGCAAAAAGACAAAATCTAAATAAATAAATAGTGTGTGACGTTTCAGTAACAGCGTTATTACCATCTTCAGACAAAAGTACTGAATGAGAAATTTTACCACAGCATGTTTTAAATAGTTACTGCTATCAAATGTGTAAACAAGATAGCAGTTAAGAAGAAGATAGATTTCCACTTTTAATTCTAAGAATAATATTCTGTGTTTCTCAGAAAACTATCTTCTTATCTGCTATCTTGTTTACACACTTGATAACAGTAACTATTTAAACCCATGCTGTAGTAAAATTTCTCATTCAGTACTTTTGTCTGAAGATGGTAACAATGCTGTTACCGAAACGTCACACACTATTTATTTATTTGGTCTTATTACCATGTGTTTGTAATTTTGTATTTCATCAAACATTTTGTCTCCGTTACACATTATTGTTACTTTGTTGTGGGTTTGATGAAGTGACATCCAATGCAAAAGAAGGTTTCAGGTTCAATATTGGACACTGCTATCACCTTAATGTTTCATAGGTGTACCTTTCTAGAGAACAGCATATAACGTCATTTACAAATAGAACATTTTAAAAACTTTTTTTTTTCAAACTAACAATGTCAAATGTGTACTTGTGTGTACATTCTTTGAAAATCTTACCACCAATGGTAAAAAAACAAAGAGTTTACAGCAGAATGATTGATTTTAAATAGCATTTTTTTACTCTAGTCACATTCATGATAAAATTGTGAAAAAAGTTTTAAAATTACAAAATATTTTCTCACAATGAGTTTCTTTTTATTACAAAACGCTAGCTTCCAAGCGATAATCACTCTTCAACGGGCTTAATAAAATATCGACTATATCCCACCAGAAATATTTACAAAAACAAACGCACGCAGCGTGGATATTTATAACAGAAAATTTTAAATTGGTTTGTAATTTAACTATTTTATGGAATATGTCTATTTTCATTTTTAGGGCATCCAGAACCTATAAAATTGATCTATTGATTTCTTCTGAGATATCGGTATTGTGATGGTAAATCTATTTTCCTGTTTATGCTGTTATATTCATTGGAAAGTTGATCAACTTCTTAGAAATCCCATAATTAAATCTGAAAAACAACTGGAACCTAAACTTCAAACCAATGCAATTTACTCAATTCAATGCCAAGACTGCAATGCTACCTACATAGGTGAGACAGGAAGATCGATACAAGTTAGACTTAATGAACCTAACAGAAATATCAGAACAAAAGATCAACGTTCTATGATCTATCAACATATTGCACAGACCGGTCTCCAATTTAACATAACAGAAACGAAATGCCACTACAAAAACATTAAGAACAAATTTCAATGGTTACTCTTAGAATCTCTCGTTTCCAATGAATATAATAGAGCATATAAACAGGAAAATAGATTTACCATCACAATACCGATATCTCAGAAGAAATCAATAGATCAATTTTATAGGTTCTGGATGCCCTAAAAATGTAAATAAACATATTCCATAAAATTTTTAAATTACAAACCAATTTAAAATTTTCAGTTATAAATATCCACGCTGCGCGCATTTGTTTTTGTAAATATTTCTGGTGGGATATAGTCAATATTTTATTAAGCCCGTTAAAGAGCGATTATCGCTTGAAAGCTAGCGTTTTTTTAATAAAAGGAAACTCATTGTGAGAAAATATTTGTAATTTTAAATACTCTAGTCACATGGCTAACCTTCAAGTTAAGGATTCAGAATATGAGGTTTATGTTGCAATTTTTTGTCCAGGGATCTTTCTGGAAACCATTTGTTTGCTCTGAGAGGGCATATCTTCAGAGGACTCAAGGCTCTCCATAAACTGTAAGTGCTTTTTATTCTCACAAAACTCTTAAATATTTCTTTTGTACACTATGTTACTTTGCTCTTTCTTTTTTTTTTTACCTTGAGACTTCTTTAAAATTAGGAATAAGTATTTATTCCTAAAGAGAAATTTTTGGAACAAATTTACAGAATTTAGGCCCATGCTTATAACCCATTTTCCTTAAAAGAATTTTAAATCACATGATGTTGTTTCTATCAAGAATGTAAAGAAAGTAATGGGAAAAAAAGAGTTTTAAAGGTACAATTTTTGTTTATTAATTTTACTAAAATGTGCATCAAGCTGATAAATGGATTTTTGACCCAAAGGTTTCCTTAATTCCTTTCAATTACAAATAGTTGCACCCAATGCCTGCAGGAATGGAAATCTGATGCTGCACATGACTGGTACAGAGCAGGAGGGACAAGCACCGGTTCTGTCCTCCCAAGAGAACAACAGTCTTTGATTTCCAGACTTAAGTCTGGTCATCTACAGACAATGACTTTCCAGAATGGTTGCAGGGTTTTCCCACTATGTACTAAGTGCAATTCTCAACCTGCAACCCCAAGACATATTATTGACTGTATTGACTCATCCATTGATGAGCTCTACTCTTCCCCGGCAGACACCATAAAAAAATCTCAAGCTTTACAAGCTTGATACCTTAGTGTGATTGAGTGGAGATAAGAAAGAAGAAGACAAATAGTTGCAGCATTACATTTAACTTCTTTGGAAACTAAATTAAACTCTTCGAATGAAAATAACAAAATATAACAACAATTGAAGAGGAATGTCTTATAAGAGATTGTCATTATATTTTGCTATTTAACTTCTTTGTTATTGTCATAACCTTCAATCCTCATTAATTGTGAAAACTGCTGCTGCCTATTTCATCCAAACACTGATGAATTTTTCAACTGTTACAATTTGTATTGTAGACAAAGTGTTTTAAACAAATACTCTTTATTTGTCAGGAGAAAAACTACAGTAGCAAAAGTCATATTAGGTAACAAGACTAGTCTTATCCCAAGGCTGGACTGGCACACCCCCAACTCAATCCATACGTCCTATATATAGCACAAATAAGTTAAATTGCAACTATGCAACTTGTGCTACACTAAGATCAAACATGCTAAGAGCAACTATGCAAAGAGCAAATATGCAAAGACACAACACACCTGTTTACACAAAGAACCAACAAATGTTTCAGTAGCAAATGATATTGGCAGCAATACTGCTACTGGAACTTCATAAACCTTTTGCTCTTCTGGATTTTTAGTTCTAATAATCCTTTTGTAGCGGCTCTCAAATATTAACTTTTCATATTTTCATTATAAGTTTTAATTAGTTTAATAACTATTTAATTCAAATATTAAATTATTCATCTTTTAAATATATAATGCTCATAAAATATACTTTATTAAAATTATATGACTTAACATTAATATCATATTAATTGTTGTCATATTAATATAATAAAATAATTATACATCATTCTAAATCATATAAAATGTAAATATCTATCTATAATATATCAAACACATATATCTAACATTTTATAATCTAGAAATGATATTTGACCACACACACAGATACAAAAAAGAACATCAACATGTAGTATACAACAATACTTCTGATAATTTGTATTAAATAAATGTAATTCAAAGTTGATTTTACAATAAATAATTTGTTATCTGACTCCACCTAGAATTCCATGCCGCCCACACTTTTGTTAAAATCAAACTGCCTTCTTCTTCTTCCTTATCTCCACTCAACAATCACATCAAGGTATCAAGCTTGTAGAGCTTGTTGATGGTGTCTGTGCTGGGAATGTGTAGAGCTCATCAATGGATGAGTCAATACAGTCAATAATGTGTTTTGGGGTTGCAGGTTGAGAAAAAAAAATCAAACTGTAAAGGTTCATTTATATCAATCAACTCTATAGAGACATTTTTTATATTTCAAGTACAGTAATAAGATCAAATCATCTAACACTGTTACTGAAATTTCACACACTATTTATTTATTTGGATTTAGTCTAATACCTTTTTTTGTATAGTATTAATTTTTCATATCTATATAAACTTTTAAAATTAAACGATAAGGCACAATTTGGATCATAGAATATAAACACAAGGTAAATAAAAAGAAATAACTCATCTGACAGTGTCATTAATTGTAAAATAAAAAGTGACCTTAAATAAAGGCTTTTTGTTGTTGTTGTTGTTGTAAAATAAAAAGTTGCCTAAAATATATCTTGAATTTTCCCAAAAATATTTTGGGCCAAAGATCAGTTCATTATCACTTTGCTCTAACTTATTCGTTTGAGAGAGTGGCAGGTTGAGTCAGTCCTTCCATCCTGGTTGGTTGAGGTCCAATCACAGGGGCAGCAATACCACAACACTCTTTGGAAGATTGAACTTCAATATTTGAATAGATCATTTCAAATCTTCGAAAAATATGTTAGAATAATTTTATGATGCATTAGCGCGCCATCTGTTATCAAAATTTGAAACTATTATAGACGTGTATGATTCTTTTAAAAAATAAACAAATTTATACTGCCCTTATTGCAATGGAAAAATTAAGATCGAAATATGCAATATAACAGCGGTATGGTAGATTAAACTGGTGAAACCGCTGGGAGGGTTCACCACTGATGAGCCAGGCCCTCCCATTAAATTTTCCATTGCAGTAAGGGCAGTAGAAATTGTTTATTTTTAAAAAGAATAATGCGCGTCTATAATAGTTTCAAATTTTAAAATAATTTTGACGAATGAAAATTGGCACAATTATATAAATGACATTTTTGTTATGTTGCGGTGTATTAAACCTTTTTTATTAAAAAAAAAAAAATGCTCCAATGGCCCCCGATTTTTGCAAAAGTCCAACCCCACCAACGAGTGCAAGTAACCAAATGGGGCTCTGGCACATTTGTGAGTGCAAAGTCGAACTGCTCTTCACATATGTAGACATGTGGTGCACTTACAGTAAAAGCAGTCGCCTTCTACCTACCATGATTATCATGGCCTGTACCACGTGTACTAGGGAGAAGCAAAAAAAAAACCCTTATTTGTTTTAAACCTTTTTTGTGGTGTGTGCAGGTCAGTGAGAGACAACTTTATATTTAAAATAGAGTTGCAGGCCATGGCTCCTCTGTTCTCCCTGAAGACCCTGTAAGTAGAGCTGTCCTCCCACTGTGTCCACTGTATGGCTGACTGGTTGTGTAGGGATGTGGGCAACAACTCTGTGGTGTGTGACTGCGAGCTGACCTGGCTCAGGACCTGGGCCACTAGTCAGGGGGTCACCTTCTCCCCGGACTCGGACTGCCACTACCCCCTGGTCCTGAGGAAAACATGGCTTGGGGACCTCCAGTTGGCCCAACTCCATTGTGGTGAGTGGCTTCTCATTTGGTGGGGAATCCTGGTTTCAATGGTAGCTAAGACATTTAATGGTTAAACTCCGCCTTTGCCAGACCCAAGCCTGGATGAAAAAGTAGGAGAGTGAGCAGTAACAAGCTTGCTAAAAAACCTGGGTTCAGCTGTCCCGGCTGATAGTACCCTGTAAGGGCTCCTAATCCAGGGATACAGGATGAGCAGCGTTTATACTCCATGTTAGGAGCGGCTGTACATGGCCTCTGTTCCTCATGTCAGAGGCGGCCATTTCTATTAGAGCTAAGTTGGCCTGCCACTGAGTAGTGCTCCCAGCCTTAATGACAAAGGCAGATGCATTCTACTTTACCCAGTCATGATGGTTGTCAACTTTACAAGCTTGATATCCTAATATGATTGAGTGGAGATAAGAAAGAAGAAGAAGAGATGGTTATTACGATTTCACCGCCACTCAGTATTGTGACAACAATCTAAATTCTATAGAGGGAGTCACTCACCTCTATTCTTGGTCGGCGGGGTTGAAAGTTCAAAGTTGAGGTGTTGCTGCTTGTACCACCTTTTAAAATATACGATGAAAACAGGAGGGAAAATTGATGAGGCACAATTTGGATTGTAGATTATAAACACAATTGGATTTGGTCTTATTACCTTGTGTTTAGGAGGGAAAATTATATTTATTATCAATTATGAAAATAGTAAAGGATTATTTAATGAATTATATATTTAAATGTATTTACACTATAACAATCGGGGATCAGAGCAAATCCTCCTGTTCGAAGTTGTTTACAAGTTCTTTACCGTTTTTCTTCATTCCAGCCGCTGCATCCCTGTAGCCCCCTCTGTCGTCCTCCCATTGGCTGCCTCGAACTCCTTCTTTTCTGACAATGTTATTATAATTCCTTTGTTTACTTTTTTTGTTCTTTATTTTGGAAGCCATTTGCATTTTTCTAACTTCAAATTTGATGGTTGCAAAGATATTCTTTTTAATAAAAAGTATAAAATGGATAGATAAGGCACAATTTGGATTATAGATTATAAACACAAGGTAATAAGACCAAATCCAAATAAATAAATAGTGTGTGACGTTTCGGTAACAGCGTTGTTACCATCTTCAGACAAAAGTACTAAATGATTTTGTCTGAAGATGGTAACAATGCTGTTACCGAAACGTCACACACTATTTATTTATTTGGATTTGGTCTTATTACCTTGTGTTTATAAAATGGATAAAAATTTATATAACATAACAGAAAAAATGAACGTAAATGAAAGCAAACAATGCCGCTAAATTTATTATTTTGAAATCATGATCTGTGAGCTGAAACATGCTCAAAATTTTGTTGTTTAAAAAAAAATTGTAATTACAATTTTATGAGAGTTCGTTATAAGACTATTATTTTAAATTTTAAATAGATTTTAGTATTTTGGGACGAAAATTAGGTTCGTTATAGGGGGAGTTTGCTATTTTAAAAATGGCAAAGTTCGTTATAACGATTGTATTTTCAATGGAATGGCTTTGGGAATTACCTTAGATTCGTTATAAGGAAAGGTTCGCTATATCTAGGGTTCGTATTAGCGGGGTTTTACTGTAAGATGTCATTACTCAAGTCACCATTATAAAAGAGGGCTGCTTAAAAGCTCCACTTTATAAAAATATTAATTCAGTGGAATCTTGGTATAACATCCTCTCTTTTTTAGAAAAAAAATATTATTATCCCATTGTATAATTATACAAGGTCATGGAGACTATGTTCATTGATCAAATTCACAATCTTGGTAGGGTTGGAATACAGGTCCTGTTTTGCACAATTTGGATTATAGATTATAATACAAGAAAATAAAACCTAATTCTAAATTCCTAATTATCTTAACGATTTTTTATAAAAAAAAAATTGTATTATCCCATTATATAATTATACAAGGTCATGGAGACTATATTCATAGATGGAATTCACAATTTTGGCAGGGTTGGAATACAGGTCCTGTCTTGAGACTTCCATACATTGGGGGACAAAGTCAGACTGTCATGTGGGGGATAGCCAACCAACGGCAGCAGTTCACCCATCATGGAGACTTATGGATCTTAACCATGGTTATAACAACATAAGATCATGGCCAAAAGTAATGTTCAATAAGGTTCAATTGTTGTGCTTACGTTCTGGGGTACTGCAAGGGAACATGGAGACAGCAGGCAATAGAGTTTCATTTTTTTCAGGTAACAACCGTCCTCTGGACAAGTTTTTTTTTGCTTATCCCTAGTACACGTGGTACAGGCCATGATAATCATGGTGGGTAGTTAGCGACTGCTTTTTCTGTAAGCGCACCACATGTCTACACATGTGAAAAGCAGTTCGACTTTGCACTTATAAATGTACCAGAGCCCCGTTTGGTTACTTGCACTCGCTGGTGGGGTTGGGCTTTTGCAAGAATCGGGGGCCATTAGAGCATTTTTTTTTTTAAACAGAAAAAAGTGTCCAATGCGGGAATCGAACCCAGGTCGTAGTGGTCGAAAACCAAACGGTTTAACCAGCCTTCCACCGACCCCCCTCTGGACAAGTAGAAGACTAAACTAATATATGAAGATGGTATATATAATCTAGGTAGATATATAAATGAAGTGATCAAAGGCAAATTTAAAAAAAAATTATCCCTAGTACACGTGGTACAGGCCATGATAATCAGGGTAGGTAGTTAGCGACTGCTTTTACTGTAGGGTGCACCACATGTAAAAAGCAGTTCCAATTTCGCCCTTCCAAATGGGGCTCTGGCACATTATTTGCACTTGCTGGTGGGGTAGGACTTTTGCAAGAATCAGGGGTCAATGGAGCATTGTTTTTTTTTTTTCAATTAGAAAAAAGTGCCCAATGTGGGATTTGATCCCAGGTCGTAGTGGTTGAAAACCAATGGCTTAGACCATCCTTCCACCGACTTCCATAAAGGCAAATTAAGTTAAGCAAATTGAAAAGAAATGGATAAAATAGAATGTGCTGTCTCTGCTCAACAATATCAGTGTTATCTACCATCTTACTTTGTGATGCAGAGCGGGGCCTAGAACTTGCCCAGGTACATGTAGTCCCAAGAGCCAGACAACTGGTGTTTGCCGGAGACCCTCTGGAAATGGAGTGCCTAGCAAGTCAGGCAGAGTCCGGGCTGGAGCTGAAATGGCAGAGAGAGGGGGGTCCAGAATCCATCAGCTATCTTGAAGAAGATTTCCAGTTATTTCTTTGGCGATTAACTTTGTTTATTCCTTCCTTAGACCCAGGCTTGCATGCAGGGAGCTGGCCTTGTGTCGGCCATGCTCGCAATGCCTCCCAATCTGCCGCCACCTACCTACTAGTGGTTGACCAGACTGCACAGCCTTGCCCCGCCTCCCACTCCTCCTCTCCCCGGGGGACCTTCCACTGGCCGGAGACCCTCCCTGGTCTGACTGCCCAGCTCCTGTGTCCTGCCCTGCTCTCCTCCTTGGCCACCCGCTTCTGTTTCCACAATGGCTCCTGGGATACCTACAACACCTCAGCCTGTCCTTTCCTCTCTCCCCTCACCAGGTTCCTGGAGCAGCTTGCTTCAGTGAGTTCTTACATTTCATCATGTTGATAAAGCACAATTTGGATTATTATTATTATTTTTGCTTATCCCTAGTACATGTGGTACAGGTCATGATAATCATGGTAGGTAGAAGTAGGCGACTGCTTTTACTGTAAGTGCACCACATGTCTACTCATGTGAAAAGATTTGGATTATAGATTAGATACAAGAAAATAAGACCGAATCCAAATTAATTAATAGTATGTGACGTTTCGGTAAAAGCATTGTTACTGAAATGTCACACACTATTAATTTATTTGGATTAGGTCTTATTTTCTTGTATCTATTTCATCATGTTAAAAAGAAATAAAATACAGATTATTGCTATTTTTAAATGAGTAGAGCCCATCAAAGGAGATTTGATATCTAATAATAATTGTGGGTGAAGTAGAATGCGCCTGCTTTTGTCATTAAGACTGGAAGCACTAGACTCAGTAGCAGGCCATCTTATCTCCAATATGAAACAGCTGCCTCTGACATGAGGAACAGATGTCATGTTCAGCCACTCCTAACATGGAGTACAGAGGCTACTTATCTTGTATCCCTGGATCAGGAGCACTTACAGGGTACTATCAGCCGGACCAGCTGAGCCCAGGTATTTTAGTGAGCTTGTTACTCCTCCCCTTTTTTTCATCCGGGCTTGGGACAGGCAAAGGTGGAGTTAAATATTATAATTGCCAGGATCCCACTTGGCTACTTGGGGTTGTGTAAGAATCAGAAGCCATTGAAGCAGAAACAAAGTGCTCAATTTAGATCTGGGTCTTGGTTGTTGGGAATAGGCAGTAGGGACCATTCCACTCTTGACTGTAAGGATGTGAACAGATTTCTTCATTTTGAAAACTCATGGTTTAATATAGGAATCCAACTGGCTTGTCTTGTGTCGGCATGTAGAGCCACTAGAAGTGGCTCCAAGGCCTGTGTCTTGGTTGTTGGGAATAGACAGTGTGTGCCATTCCACTCTTGACTGTAAGGATATGAACAGATTTCTTCATTTTAAAAACCCAGGGTTTAGTATAGAAATCCAACTGGCTTGTCTTGTGTCAGCACGTAGAGCCGCTAGAAGTGGCTCACAAGGCCTGGGCCCTCTTCAACTCCACAAGAAATCCTCAGCTTCTGGAAAACAAGATGGACGTGGTGTTTGCTGTTCGGACTGTAGAGAATCTCTCAAAGCTGACCGGATCTCGAATTGAGGTGAGTTGGTTGTGACGTAATTGTAAATATTCAGATGTAAATATGTAAATATGGTTTTGCATATAGACAGCTCGAGTTAGGATATATATAGAGACAATTGGATGTTGTCAGTTAGTTAGAAAGTTCCGTTCTTAAATAAAGAAGTGTTCACCATCGTAGCCCGATTCCTTGAAGAAACCAAACATGGTGGCAGCGTAAAAGCGGTAAAAGCGTAAAAGCAATTTTCATAATTATAAAGTTGAAATATAAGAAATTTTTTTTTAAGAAAAGAAAAAAAAAGGCTAATTATATGCAGATAGCTGCTCCAGAAGGATTTAATTTTTGTAAACCTAATGAATGGCCGATATGGTTCAAAAGATTTCAAAGATATAGAATCGCTTCAGGACTTTCAGAGAAAAGTGAAAATGAGCAAGTAAATGCTCTGATTTACATAATGGGCGATAAAGCAGAAGAAATCTTGATCTTATTTAACTTAAGTGAAGCGCAAATTGATGACTATAAACTAGTGGTGTCCAAATTTCAGGACTATTTCATAGGAAAAAGAAACGTTATTTATGAAAGAGCAAAATTCAATAGAAGAAGTCAAGGGGAGACGGAACCTGTAGAGGAATTCATAACCAATCTCTACGTGCTGGCAGAAACCTGCAGCTATGGTATCTTAAAAGAAGAGATGATCAGGGATCGGTTGGTAGTTGGAGTGAAAAACTTTAATCTTTCTGAGAAATTACAGTTGGAATCGGAACTAACCTTGGAGAAGGCAATCCAGATAGTGCGCCAATCAGAAAGTGTAAAAAATCAACAAAAAGAAATAAGGCAAGACACTGAAAATCGGAACGTGGATGTGATAAACAGGAAAGGAGGGAGAGATGGCACAATTTTTCAGAAAACAAGAATGAAAGGTACAAAAACGTACAATTCTAATTTTCCAAAGAATCCTCAAGGATGGTCTTCTAATGAGAAACGTAAATGTTTCCGATGTGGATATTACCAAGGACATTCGAAAGAACAATGTCCTGCTAAGGATGCTATTTGCAACAAGTGCAGAAAGAAAGGTCATTTTGCCAAGGTTTGTCACACTAAAACCGTACAAGAAGTATCAAGCTCCCAAAATTATGCATTCATTGGAATAGTGGGAATGCAGGAGAATGCGGAAGATAAGTGGTGTGAAGTGATAAAGGTGAATGACCAGCCCATAAAATTCAAAATCGATACAGGAGCAGAGGTTTCGGTTATGCCAGAAGGGATTTACTTGCAACATTTTGGATACCTTAAGACGGAGAAGGCCGATAAGAATCTTTTTGCTGTTTCCAAGAAGATAGAGGTAAATGGAATGTTCCAGGCTTTTTTGGAATCAAAAAGGCAGAAGTGCGAAGAGACCATCTACATCGTTAAAGGGGTTGCCCGACCTTTACTAAGCTGTAGGGCTAGCGAGATCCTAGGTCTCGTTAGGAGGATAAATATTGTCGAAGATCATACTCCTACCAAGCTAGACCCAATGCTCAAATTTCCTAAGTTATTTAATGGACTGGGAAAATTAGACATTCCATACGAAATAAAGTTGAAAGAAGGGGCAAAACCTTATTCGATATATTCACCAAGAAGAGTACCTATACCTCTAATGAAAGAACTTCAAATGGAACTGGAGAGAATGACATCAAATGGCGTAATTGAAAAAGTTGAGGGTTCTTCGGAATGGTGTTCGCCCATGGTTCTCGTTGCAAAACCTTCGGGAAAATTAAGAATATGTGTCGATCTCTCGATACTCAATAAAAATATTCTAAGGGAAATACACCCAATCCCGGTGGTAGAACATACGCTAGCCCAGTTGAAAGGAGCTAAAGTATTCACAAAGTTGGATGCCAATAGCGGATTCTGGCAAATACCACTGTCTTCAGAGTCGTCAGCACTTACCACATTTATCACTCCATTTGGGAGATTTCGGTTTAAGAGGTTACCTTTCGGTATCTCTTCCGCTCCGGAAATTTTTCAGAAAAGAATGGGTCAAATATTGGAAGGACTGGAAGGAACTCTGTGCCATATGGATGACATAATGGTTTATGGTTCATGCCAAGAAGAACATGATAAAAGACTCGAAACAGTATTAACAAGAGTTTCTAAATCGGGACTTACCTTGAACAAGGATAAATGCAAATTTGCAGTTACAACTATTAAGTTTTTAGGTCATCAAATTGGTCCTAACGGGATTCAAGTAGACCCCAAAAGAAAACGAGCTATACTGGAGTTTCCCAAACCGAGATCTGTCAAGGAACTAAAACAATTTTTAGGAATGGTAAATTTTTCAGCTAGATTTGTCCCCAACTTAGCGGAGATAGCGCATCCAATGAACAAGTTACTGTCAAAGAAAGAAGAATGGATTTGGGGAGATGATCAAGATCGGGCATTTGACCAAATAAAGGAAAATCTCACTTCTGCGCAAGGGCTAGCCTTGTATGATCCTTCTTTGCCTATCACAGTATCAGCCGATGCTTCATCTTTTGGGCTAGGCGCAGTAATATGGCAAACCAAAGATGGACTGAGACAAGTCATCGCTTATGCTTCTAGAACGCTCTCTGAAACAGAAAAGCGTTATGCTCAAATCGAAAAAGAGGCGCTGGCTATCACCTGGGCTTGTGAGAAATTCAAGCAATACATCCAAGGCCTGGTGATCACTCTTGAAACCGACCACAAACCACTAGTACCGATCTTTACTTCCAAAAACATCGATGATCTCACACCTAGGATTCAGAGATTGAGACTACGGATTATGAGATATTCGTATAAGATCGTACATACGCCAGGAAAGAACTTGATAGTGGCGGATGCGCTATCTAGATCACCTAGGATGAAAGTCGGGACTCAGGAATTGGAGGAGGAGTTATGTGCCTACGTTCAACAGGTTGTCTCATTTATGCCCATATCTGATGTCCGAGTAAAGGAAATAAAAGAAAGTCAAGACAAAGACCAGGTTATACAAAACATTATTAAATACACCCAGGAAGGATGGCCGGAGAGAACAAATGTCTCCATGTCCGAAAGTCAATATTGGCCAGCAAAGGATGATTTCTCCGTTGAGAATGGTATTCTCCTGAAAGGGTCAAGATACGTTATCCCAGAGAATATCAGGAAAGGGTTGCTCCAAAGAATCCATGAAGGACACCTTGGGATAGTGAAATGTCGGGAAAGGGCCAAAGGATCCGTCTGGTGGCCCCGGATCACAAGCGAAATTGAGGAGATGGTCCGAACATGTCCTATGTGTATTGAGGAAAGAACAAATCGACATCAGCCACTATTACCCTCAGAGCTTTAAAATTGCCCTTGGGAGAAAGTTGGAGTTGACCTCTTTACACTAAAGGGCCAAAACTACTTGTTAATAGCAGACTATTATTCAAGATACCCAGAAATTGCAAGATTAGAGGACATGACATCAGCTTCCGTAATAGTCCACTGTAAGTCCATCTTTGCAAGGCACGGTATTCCTTTGGAGGTTCGGAGTGACAATGGCCCCCAGTTCGGATCACTATTCAAGGAATTTGCCCACGAATATGGATTTACTCATGTCACCTCCAGTCCAAGATACCCGCAGAGTAACGGCTTCATAGAATCTTTCGTAAAAATTGTTAAAGAAAGAATTAGCAAGTCAAAGGATCCATATCTGGCTTTGCTGGCATAACGAGCTACACCACTTGCAAATGGCTTCAGCCCAGCAGAACTTAGCATGGGACGGCGGGTTTGCACTACTATTCCAACACCAACGAAACAACACCAACCACCCAATTTAAAGAATTTGAAAAATCAAGAAGCTATTCAAAGGGAAAAACAAAAATACTACTTTGATCGAGCAAAAGGAGTACGAGAACTGCCTCCATTGGATGTAAATGATCGAGTTTGGCTGACGGACCTTAAAACTCCCGGAGTCATCATTTCCAAAGCAGATACTCCTAGATCTTATATGGTTGATACACCGAGAGGAAGTGTTAGAAGAAATCGCTTCCATCTATTTCCTACTGGTCAGAGGTCTCCAGGGCCTCCACACTTCAAGCCAGACGAAGAGCCATATGTAAATTACCCAGAAGCCAACACACACACTTCAGATGCTCCTACGGATGTGACCGATTCATCAACATCTCCTAAAGAGGCACTTTATAGGACTCGCTCTGGAAGAACAGTTCGTCCGCCCAGACGTTTTGGAGATGACTAGAACTAATCTCTAAGAGGGGAGATGTGACGTAATTGTAAATATTCAGATGTAAATATGTAAATATGGTTTTGCATATAGACAGCTCGAGTTAGGATATATATAGAGACAATTGGATGTTGTCAGTTAGTTAGAAAGTTCCGTTCTTAAATAAAGAAGTGTTCACCATCGTAGCCCGATTCCTTGAAGAAACCAAACATTGGTCTGACTAATCACACACATCAATATATATTTCTTTGGATATAAAGTCATTAGGTACAAATGTTTCTTTTCCAAATACAGGAAACTTTCTACTATCCTTACTGCGATGAAAAATATTGTGAGGGCTTGGCTCATCAGTGAGGAACCCTCCCAGCAGTTTCACAAATTCATACTTAATGATATTATTTCTTATATATATAGATGATAACCTCTCTGCGGAAATCCACCCTAAACCACCCCTGGTACACCCTCATTCCTAATGAATCTTCTTTCCACAACCTTACAAGGGAAGAACAAACGGCGATTTCAAGATTACGAACAGGACATCTCAGAATGCTCAAATTTAATGGAAAAATCAAAACATTCCTGAAATACCCCAAATGCGATTCCCAACCAGCCAGTTCTGAATATCTATTGAATTGTATCAAATCCTCCAAAAAAGACCTCTGGGAAAACCCCAAGACTATAATAGAAAAGCTGAAACAATGGGATCTAATTGAGATTGTTTAAACGACTTGAGGAATAAGCAACAACAACAACACAACAGATGATGCATTGTTGTATTTTGTTTGATTTATCCTTAACTGGCCTTGTCCCAATTGTTTGCTTTAGACTGAGGATGTATATAGACACAAGTTGTTAAGACCTTTTATACAATAGGTAAAGTCGATGTTGAATTGTAATTGGTTGAATTAGAGAAGTAATACTGTACTTGAAACCTTTGTTAATGGATGCCTTCATCCAGCTTTTGTCTCCTGATGGCAACTTGAGAAAGTTTGTGTGCATATGTAAATAAATAAAATTTCCATATACCAACATATTCCTGTGTATTCCCTATAATACCCCTTTTTGCCTCCTTCCCTAAATAAGAACCATTAATGTTTTAGCTATATTGTATCTTTTAACATTTCCCATAAAGGTGTTTTCTATTGTTGTTTATATAAATACTCCTGTCAAAATAGACATCAAAACTAGATGCCATCTATTGACTGTCACTGCAAACTAGTGGTCTGGGTCGGTGACAAAGCCACAACACCAGCTTTGGAAAACTGAGAAGCACCCACCTGGAGACCATGTTTTCAGGATATGACCCGGGTCAGTCCGGGGCTGGCTTTATTCCATGGGATCAAATGGAATCTTCACAATCTGCTAAAGAGGCTTAGCTGACAAAGTGGCTAGGCCAAATCTATGGCAAAATACTATATACAGATGGCATCTAGTTTTGATGTTTATTTTGACGGGAGAGGTGACCTTCATTTTTATAGATCAATATCCACCCAGTAAAAGTTCCATCCATATGTAGATATGATTTCATTAAAATATGGAATAGAAACTGAGCTTCTGAGTGGTGTGGGTCCAGATTAAAGAGCTCCTATTTGATGTAACCAGTTCCCTGATGAAGGTGGATCCACATCTCCTGAAGGAGGCCCAGGCAGAAGACAACTCCTGCTCTAGGTACTGCCCTCTGTCTGCTAGTGACCACCCACCTAAGACAACTAACTCTGCAGACTGGTCCAAGCCCTGAATGTTCCTCTGGGCTCTCTCAGTCGCCGGAACTCAATGCTGGCAGTGGAGGAGTTCTATTTGAAGCCCGGAGGTTTCACTGGATTTGCCTGCCAGGAAAACTTGGGCCTGAGATGTACCACATCTTATCTGGCTCCCAATGCATATGGGCTAGAAATCCCTTCCAGTTTAAGGCCTGATGGACTGCTGCAGGTAGCCTATTTCAGTCTGGGTGTTTTATTCCCAGTGCAGGATCCCAAGACAATGCTGGTTTCCCCAGTCATAGCGGTGCATCTTGGTAGGTGTCAATTACATACTTGTGTTGGACTATAGTTAGATAAAGTCAGACTTTCACCTGGATCATGGTGCCATAATCAATGAAAGCTGCACCCCTACACCCTATTCCATTAGATCATGTTTAAGGAGCATGGACTTCATGGAATTCATGTAATCTTTGCACAAGGAGATAAGAAACAACAGCAGGACTATAATAAACTATGAAACTATTATGTAAATAAAAATAATTTAAGATGATATATATTTTAACTTATATAAAGCTTGAGGAGCATGGACTCATGGAATTTGTGTAACTTTACACAAGGGGATAATAAACAGCAACTTATAAAACCTGTTATAGCATATTGATGAGGCTGAAGTGGGGATATAAAACTCAATTTATTGGTAGGTTGCAGTACATTGTCCTGGTGGGCTAAGGTCACTATGGCCCGTTCCAGGGCTGGGCTTGTGGTCCGGTTCTGGAGGGTTGTTGAGGTCCGATTCTCTGCGGTATAGCCGTTGGGAGGGTTAGATCTGGTACAAGACATCGTTCGTTCGCCGGCAAAGGATAAAAAGAAAAAATAAAAAAAAATAAAATGCACGAAGGTCCAACGATAACTGGCACGTTGTATTTGTAAGCATTCCGCGAAAATGGCGGTCCGTGGTCAAATACAACTTGTGCCTGTTATCTCTGTGGTGCCGTTTCTCTGATAAATAAACAAAATTTAAGATAATTTTGCAACGTCACGTGTATTTCCGGTCCGTTGCTTGTTGACACACAACACCACCCCCCCTCTTATCTTAGACTCGGTCCCTCGAGTCGCCGTTATCTTTCTAGAAATTCCTTAAGTCTCGACACGTGCGCTAACGTGCTCTGGCGCCTACTATTTTCGTTGCGTCCGTCCTGTGGTCGTAACCTATATGTCATTTCCTTGATTCTATCCGTTATTACGTACGGTCCTACGTATTTCGGCAGAAATTTCTCCGTTTTCCCTGGTTTCCTGCGAGACGACTCCAGTAGTACCAGGTCGCCCACTTCAAACTTCCGGAAGCGGTCACGGTTCGCAAGGTCATACTGACACTTCGTCATCATTGTCTGGTCTCGGTAGTTTTCGTCGGCAATTTTCTTTAATCTCTCGTTTTCTAAAATGCGGTTGGTCACGTATTCGTCGTAAGTTTTTACTGGCTCGTCGACGGTTGGTAGTCCTACGTCTAGGGACGTCCTCGGTTCTACGCCAAATATCAACTTATGCGGTGTCACCTGTGTCGACGACTGAATGGACGAGTTATACGCAAAAGTCGCCGTTTTTACGAATCTCGGCCATTCGGCGTGATCGTCCTCGAGATAAACTCTGATGCCGTTTTTTATGATGCCGTTGAGTTTTTCGCATAAGCCGTTTGTTTGCGGGTGTGCCGCGGAAGCCATAATATGTTTAATCCCGTACAACCGTGTAAAGTCTCTAAAAGTACTCGAATCGAAAGATTTGCCTTGATCGGATATTATGCATTTCGGAGTACCAAAAACGTAGAGCAGATTGTCTGAGAGTGCGTTGCACGTGGTTTCCGCCTTTGTATCTTTTACCGGGATCGCGAGTGCGTATTTACTAAAATGGTCTACGATCGTTAGAATGTGTTCGTAGCCTTCTACCGATTTTTTGAAAGGACCTTGGTGGTCTATTCCCACTCGTTCCCAGATGTCTGTTGCTGGTGGTAACGGTTCTAGCGGGGCTGCGGGTTTGAACCTCTGTGGTTTGAAGGCCTGGCACACTTTGCACGACCGAACGTATTTCCGCACGTCTTCTTCCAGACCTTTCCAGTAGAACCGTTGCTTAATACGGTGGACCGTCTTCGCTACCCCCATGTGTCCTGCCTCGGGTATATCGTGCGATGTTTTCATTATTTCGGATACGCTTTGCTTTGGTGCTACGACCAACCATTGGTTACCTTGTGTTGCATGGTTCTTTTTATAAAGGATCCCGTTTATTTTTTTATATTCGTCCCGTGTTTTAGCGTCTGGTAGTTTCCCGGTAATATCGCGGCAAAACGTGTCTTCCTTTTGTCCGTTTTCGTCGATCCGTACTGTGCATGCCGTTAAATCGTTGAAGTTGTCTTCGACGTTCGTATCGTTTTTGTGGAACGGGTTGCGTGAGAGTGCGTCCGGTGCAACGTTCTTCCTCCCTGCGCGGTGGACTATTTCAAAGTCGTGCTCCATGAGTTTTAACCCCCATCTAGTAAGTCTTGAGCACGGGTCACGTACGTTAGCTAGCCACGTTAACGCGCTATGGTCGGTTACGACTCTGAATTCTCTCCCGAAGATGTACGGCCGTAACTTTTGTAGAGCCCAGACTATTGCTAAACACTCTAGTTCTGAGATACCATATTTACTCTCGTGTTTCGATGTCGTTCTCGACAAGTAGTGGATCGGGTGCAAAAACCCGTCATTGTCCGGTTGCATTAGCACCGCGCCTAATCCCACGATTGATGCGTCCGTATGTATTTCTATTCTAGCGTCTGGGTTGAAGTGTGCTAGAATTGGCTCCTCAGTCAATTTTTTTTTTAAGGTTTCGAAAGCTTCTATTTCGGCCGGACCTATCACGAATTTCTTATCTTTTTCCGTTAAACACGTCAGCGGTTTGCTTATCTTTGAAAAGTTTTTTATGAAACGGCGATAATAGCCGCAAAGTCCCAGAAACGAACGAACTTGCTTGACATTTTTCGGAATCGGAAATTCCTTAACCGCCTCGATCTTATCAGTAGCCGGTTCTACGCCGTTTTCCGATACCACGTGTCCCAAAATTGGTAACTTTTGGTAGGCGAATCTACATTTTGATGGTTTTAGGGATAAGCCTGCCCCGCGGAAACATTCTAGAACATTTGTTAACCGCACGTTGTGTTCACGTATGTCTCTTCCGTACACGATGACGTCATCTAGATAAACCATACACTCGGACCATTTCAATTCAGCTAACAGTGTATCCATGATTCTTTCGAAATGACCCGGTGCCCCGGTTAAACCAAAGGGTAACACTTGAAACTCGTACAACCCGTTACCTGTCGTGAACGCTGTAATTGGCTTGCTTGTTTCGTCCAGTGGACACTGCCAATAACCGCTAACAAAATCCGTGTGAGAGAAATACTTCATTCCCGCTAAACGGTCCAGGCAGTCGGTGATATCCGGTAATGGATATGAAAATTTTTCGGTTACGTTGTTAACTTTTCTATAGTCCACACAAAACCTATAGGATCCGTCTGATTTTTTAACCAAAACGACCGGGCTCGCCCATGGAGATGTTGATTTCCTAATAACTCCTTTTTCACACATTTCTTTAACCTGTTCCTCTATAATATCACGTTCCTTAGGGCTGCGGCGATAGGCTTTTTGTCGAATTGGTTCCGTGTTCGCTTTAAGTTTAATGTGGTACGGTTCGATATCTGCCGCCTTATTCCACTCTTCTGAGAAAAGTTCCCGATACCTGTACAATACGTCCAGTACGTCGATTTTTTCGCTGTCCGATAGCTCCGGGTTTATATCGAACTTCTGTGGTTCGTATTTGCACGTGGCCGTCGTACTGTATCCCACCTGTTCACTTAGGAAAGAAACATTCGCTATTTCCCCGCCGGATCGTAACAAGCACGAGTTTGCTACCAACCGCACCGGCTCGTTCCTAGTATTTATGACATCAATGAATATCTCGGATACCGTTTCGGAAACGTGTACTGATGGTATTAGTAGCCCCGTTCTTCTTACGCAGTCGGGGTGGGGTTCTAAAATGCCCGCCGTTACTGTTGGCCCTTTTAACTTAACCCTCGTTTTACAACGTGGTGCAATTTCAAGGTCGTCTAGTATGCAGTACTTTTGTTTGGGGTTTTTCCGATCGCTCGTAATTGTGCCTAACCTCTCGAGTTCCCGTTCTTCGTTTAGTTCTACCACGTGGTCGTCCGTGCCTATTTTTGGCCTATACAATTCTACCGATTCGTCTCTAAACATAATTTTGCAATGATAGTTTGTTAGAATATCGACGCCGAAGATAATCTTTTCCCCGTTTCCTGGAATTATGGTGAACCTGCCACATATGTCGAACCCATCAATGTTGACCTCCAAGTATGTGCACGTGTTTGAGACTACTGACCCACTTATTCCCCGTATAAGTAATTTTGAAGGCATTCTAGCACATCCTAGTGCGTTTGCTATTCCTTCGTCTATGCAGCTAACATTTGCCCCTGAATCGAAAATCAGTTTGCCTACATGTGTCTCATTGATATGCGTGATTAAACAGAAATTTGTCATACCTGTCCAACGGAATTTTTCCATTGCTGTACCCCCTATTTCTAAAGTGGATTTTTCTATTGGTACCTTATTTAATGTCTGTTTCTCGTTAACCCCCGGTTGTCCTTTAACCCTGAAGATTATGCGATTGGTGTTACCAGTAACCTCGGAAAATACACGTGGTACGCTCTCTACACTATTTGAAACTTCCACCACAGGATTAGAGGCAAAATTGTACTTACCACGTGGCCTCCTTTTCGGGCAATCCCAGTGTTTGTGCCCCGCCTGGTAACAAGTGAAGCATCTTGGCGTCCCGTCCGGTAGCATAAATCTTCTTGCTTTCTCCATTGGCGTTTCGGTCCTTGGATTTCGTCCTTGTTTTTGTTCCCACTCTTCCGCCGTCCTCGTAGTTGTTTCCCAACTCGTCGTTGTACCTGCCTCCGTCCGTTCCTTGTTCCATTTATTCGTCTCGTCGAGGAATTTCGCCGCCTGTAGGAAGTCGGCCTCTTCTGGGTTCCGCGTGGTACTCCACGAGGCTGCCAGTAGTAGGCAGTCTTTTGGAGCCAATGCCCACAATGCCTCCTTGCTTGAATTAAACGGCGAAAACTCACCTGCCGTCGCGTGGGCCGTAATCAGGTTCATCAGGTATTTCCCCGTATCTTCCGTGGACTGGGGCCGTCTCATTTTCTTTAATTCGTTACCCCTACTACGTGCCCGGCCGTCGTTCCTTGGGTAGCAAAGTTTCAGTGCTTCCAAGACGTCTTCAAGTGCGGCTGAAGGGTCAAACCTGCACTTGATAAATTCGCGGCCGTCAAGTGGAAGCCGCCGTACTAGGGCCTTCGTCCAGTCTCCCTTCGGTACCTTGCTCGCCGTCAGCCACGTCTTGAATTCCTCCACGTGGTCCTCGATGTCTTCCTCCTCCGGGTTGAAACACGGCGTCTCTCCGTAGCCGATATTTATGTTCGCTGCTTGAGGTGCTGGGCCGACACTGCTCTCCACCATGTGATGAGGCTGAAGTGGGGATATAAAACTCAATTTATTGGTAGGTTGCAAAACATTGTCCTGGTGGGCTAAGGTCACTATGGCCCGTTCCAGGGCTGGGCTTGTGGTCCGGTTCTGGAGGGTTGTTGAGGTCCGATTCTCTGCGGTATAGCCGTTGGGAGGGTTAGATCTGGTACAAGACATCGTTCGTTCGCCGGCAAAGGATAAAAAGAAAAAATAAAAAAAAATAAAATGCACGAAGGTCCAACGATAACTGGCACGTTGTATTTGTAAGCATTCCGCGAAAATGGCGGTCCGTGGTCAAATACAACTTGTGCCTGTTATCTCTGTGGTGCCGTTTCTCTGATAAATAAACAAAATTTAAGATAATTTTGCAACGTCACGTGTATTTCCGGTCGGTTGCTTGTTGACACACAACAATATTTATTGAACTAAAATATACCTGATTTGTTCATAGATGATCCAATGCATTGTTTTTGTTGAATTAGAGGTGTTCATTTTTCAAATCAATCATTTTTTTGAAAAATTAAATTAAAATAAAATTGTTGAACAACATCTCCAGTTTAACCCTCTGGTTGCTGCAGTCTATATTGTAACATAGAAAATCAGGAATGACAAACTTGAGCAATTTATTTCAGGCACAAATCAACATTTATAAGATACAAGATAAGCAATGAGGGAAATTTCCAGATTAGCAAAATATAAATAATATAAATATCAAAAAATTAATACTCTGTACATAAAATATATTGAATACAGTAGAACCTCCCTGTAAAGGACACCTAATTGCAGAACCAAAGTGTCCTTTAGGGAGAGGTGTCCTCTTACCGGAGAGTTGCTAATATATATATATTTTTTGCTTATCCCTAGTACACGTGGTACAGGTCATGATAATCATGGTGGGTAGTTAGCGACTGCTTTTACTGTAAGTCTACACATGTGAAAAGCAGTTCGACTTTGCACTTACAAATGTGCCAGAGCCCCGTTTGGTTACTTGCACTCGCTGGTGGGGTTGGATTTTTGCAAGAACCGGAGGCCATTGGAGCATTTTTTTTTTAAACAGAAAAAAGTGTCCAATGCGGGAATCGAACCTGGGTCATAGTGGTTGAAAACCAAACGGTTTAACCAGCCTTCCACCGACCCCCTTGCTAAATAGTAAAAATGGTAATTTTGCAAATGAAAACTGTCTTTTGTAGAGAGGTGTCCAGGAGGTTCTACTGTACTTGCTACAATAGACTTTAATATGCTCCCTAGTTGGTTAGATTTCCCTTGTTAGTTACCTATATAATACTCTAAGAAACCCCCTCTCAAATAAAAATATCCTTTTTTTTTTTCTTTTTTTTTTTTACTTTCCCTATATTCATGTCACACATATATATATTTGTTTCTCAAGAAGCCTCTGGGACCAAAAATATTTTTGGTAGCAGTGGTACTGTCTGCTCCACGCTGACGAGCGCCAACTGCGCGAAACGCGTTCGTGGATGGCTTTTCTTGATTTATCAAGAAATTGAGTGGGCCAAATATCACGGAGCAAGTTAAATAAACATTTAGTTTATTTTTGTTCCACTAGATGGCGCTCTGCCATTTAAAAAGCACATGTGCTTTTGGTCAGGATATGCCTTCAGTATTTTTAATATCAACACTTGACCTTTTTTTTTTTTCTATCGTTTTCTCATATATATATGTTATATTAAAATATTATTTTATTTAAAATTATTTCATAGATTCAAATACTCTGTTAAATCGACCGCCAGAGGTCACGCACCCCCTATAAAAACCCATTGTTGTTGTTTCCCGATGGCCGGCTCAAATCTTTTGTACATTATGTAAATAAGTTTTTCATTTTTTGATTCTTACGCCTTAAGCCAGGCATTACTTTTATCAAATTATGTTTTTAATATATTCCTTTAGCTCAATTAAAGCTATTTTTGATAACTAATTTCATTTAATTATTGCCACAACTGCATACCAATACCATTGACCTAATACTAATATATTCCAAAATATATCAATTCTCAAGATCATAATCTCAATCTTAAAAATAATTTCAAAATCAAGCAGAAAATCTCATTATTATTTCATAAGAATAGTTGACAGGATATTACAAAAATAATGCGCATATAGATCTTTTTTTATATATAATATTTTTTTTGCTCTCTCTCTCTCTCTTATTCCTAGTACACGTGGTACAGGCCATGATAATCATGGTGGGTAGTTAGCGACTGCTTTTTACTGTAAGCGCACCACATGTCTACACATGTGAAAAGCAGTTCGAATTTGCACTTACAAATATGCCCCATTTTTTTTTTTTTATTATATAATATATATAGACTTGCTGCCATGTGGTGTTCAGCCAGCTTCCAAGGCTCCTGGAGAGAGCTGCCTGATCCAATCCGTATCCAGCTCAAAGTTACATCAACCCTCCAGAATTTACAGCCTGTGTGGTGGGATTCTACCATTGCTGGTGAGTGTTACTACATCACACACTTGTGAAACTTCAGCCTGCCTCATTTTACTGCCTTTTATCCAGGATTTTATTGAGGAAGCAACCAATATTTTAATCTGATGTCTTTCACCTTTTTATATATTGTATATAAATGGGATCATATATATATATATAGTTGATGGAACTCGTTGTTAAAAAAACCGATGTAATAAGCGTGAACTTGTTATAGCCCTATATTGTTACATAAAGAATTAAAACCTTTTTTTTTTGATACCCAAATAATAATATTTAATAATTTGCTTTAATCATCATTAATTTACAACTACTTTTCATATAAATTATATTTAATTCTACTATATATATATATACTAGACGAATGACCCGGGCAACGCCCGTGTTTTACCCGATTGAATGTTTTTATTCAAATACTATTTGTTACAATTATAAATTGGAGCAGTGGATGTCACTCTTGTGAAACGTCCCGCTCCAAACTTTACATGTACATTAGGTCAGCTGGTATTACCCCTCATTTTCACCGCTAGAGGCGCGAGCGAATTGACTTTTTGTAAATATACATAATTATAAAGATAGAAGCTTCTATAGAAATAAATAAAATAAGCCGAAATAGCTCAGTTAGGAGAGCGTTAGACTGAATATCTAAAGGTCCCTGGTTCGATCCCGGGTTTCGGCATCTTTTTTAATTTTTAAATTTCTACTTACCGTAACTTGACACTTAACGTGACAGAATTGTGCATGACGCTGATAACTGTATTAAATATAATCCAAATTGTGCCTTATCACACACTATTTATTTATTTGGATTAGGTCTTATTACCTTGTGTTTATAATCTATGACGTAATGCCGGCGGCGCGCGCCCGTTGGCTGCCGGCGAGCACGTGACCTCCCTGTGCGCGCGCATCCGTGACAGAGGCGGCCGATGAGGAAAGACGGTCGTGACTATATATGTTGATAATAATAATAATAATAATTATTATTATTATTATCATTAGATAATGATAATGATCATAATGATGATGCGCGCGCATCCGTGACAGCGGCCGATGAGGAATTGAGGAAAGACGGTCGTGACTATATATATTAATAATAATAATTATTATTATTATTATCATTAGATAATGATAATGATCATAATGATGATGCGCGCGCATCCGTGACAGCGGCCATTGAGGAATTGAGGAAAGACGGTCGTGACTATATATGTTAATAATAATAATAATTATTATTATTATCATTAGATAATGATAATGATCATAATGATGATGCGCGTGCATACGTGACAGCGGCCGATGAGGAATTGAGGAAAGACGGTCGTGACTATATATGTTGATATAATAATAATATAATAATAATAATTATTATTATTATCATTAGATAATGATAATGATCATAATGATGATGCGCGCGCATCCGTGACAGCGATGAGGAATTGAGGAAAGATGGTCGTGACTATATATGTTGATATATATATATAATTTTTTTTTTGTTTATCCCTATTACATGTGGTACAGGCCATGATAATCATGATGGGTAGAGGTAGGTGACTGCTTTTACTGTAAGTGCATTGCTGCAGAAATCAACAAACTGAATAAAAATACCAAAATAAGTCTACAATGGATTCCATCACATGTGGGAGTCCCTGGAAATGAGGAGGCCGACAGATTGGCAAAGGAAGGAGCAGCTGGACATCCTGATGCGGTGAACTCCGAGACCTACCTTTCAGCAAGGGACCATATTAACAAACTGGAACTACAACTGATAAAGAACCATAGAGATAGTTTCCATCATTCTTGGTACCAGGTAGAAAACCCCAAAAAACAGACCCTCCAACTAAACAGAAGGAAATCGACACAGTTGGCCAGATGGAAATCTGGTGACCTGCACCCTCTAGTCTATAAAGAGGGAGCCAAAAGCTTCCCCATGTGCACTAGGTGCAAAACCGAAGAGGCCACTTCCCAACATTTACTAAATTGCATTGGAAAGGACAAAAGTTCCCTGTACAGAGAACCAAGAAGAGTTCTTGAGCTTCTTTATGAGCACGACCTCCAAGATCTTGTCTAATTTAGACTAAAAGGATAAGTAAAAAAAAAAACTGTAAGTGCATCACATGTCTACACATGTGAAAAGCAGTTCGACTTTGTACTTACAAATGTGCCAGAGCCTCGTTTGGTTACTTGCACTTGCTGGTGGGGTTGGACTTTTGCAAGAATCAGAGGTCATTGAGCATTTATTTATTATTTTTTTTCAAATCGGTAAAAAGTGCCCAATGTGAGAATCAAACCTAGGTCGTAGCAGCTGAAAACCAACTGTTTAGACCATCCTTCCACCGACCCTCCTATGGAGTGTAATAATAAAGTAAATAATATTCACTAAACAAATGGTAATAAGACCAAATAAATAAATAGTGTGTGACGTTTCGATAACAGCATTGTTACCATCTTCAGACCAAAGTAATGAATCAGAAATTTTACCACAGCATGGTTTAAATAGTAACTGTTATCAAGTGTGTAAACAAGGTAGCAGATAAGAAAAAGAGAGTTTTCTAAGAATCTTGTACTTTTGTCTGAAGATGGTAATAACACTGTTACAAAAATGTCACACACTATTTATCTATTTGGAATTGGTCTTATTACTTTGTGTTTATAATCTATAATCCAAATTGTGCCTTATCTATATATTCTATATCTATTATCTATATACTAGACGAATGGCCCGGGCAACGCCCGGGTTTTACCCGAGTGCGTATATATTTTAAAAACGTTTCAATTCAAATACTATTCGTTACAATTATAAATTGGCGCCATGGATGTCACTCTTGTGAAATGTCCCGTTCCAAACTGTGTGTTTTTAAAATGTTTTAATTAAAATACTATTTGTTGCAATTATAAATTGGCGCCGTGGATGTCTCTCTTGTGAAACGTCCCGCCCCAAACTGTGTGTGTCTTGAAAATATAAAAATAAAAATGTGAATTTTCATAAAGATTTCATCATGTCGATTTTTTTTTTGCATTTCACCTACTAAATCGATAGAGATAATTACATTTGCAACATGAACTTAGGTATATTGACTAAATAGAAAACTGCATAGTAATAAAGATCATTTTTTAAAGGCACCATATCGTTTTTTTTTTTCAATAAAATCGAAACAAAAATTAACGATAAATAACGATAATTGCCTTAAAAAGAAATTGCCTTAAAAAAAAAAGAAACATTCGCGGTGATTTTGTCTTGCATTCGTTTATACAATTATTATATACGAATGACCCAGGCAACGCCCGGGTTTTACCCGATTAAATGCTTTTATACAAATACTATTCGTTACAATTATAAATTGGCGCCGTGGATGTCATTCTTGTATAATATATAAATGAGTTTTAAAAATTGTAAAAAAAAAAAATGCATCGGCCGGGAATCGAACCCGGGCCGCCCGCGTGGCAGGCGAGCATTCTACCACTGAACCACCGATGGTTATGAAAAATCCCATCCGTGAGCTTCAGACAAACAAACAGACAAACAGACAGAATAAGGCAAATATATCTATATATATATATAAAATTGAATGTCTGTCTGTCTGTACTCTATAGATTCAAAAACCATACATCCAATCGCCGTGAAAATTTGGGATATTATTAGGTATATCCCCGGGAAGGTTTTTGAAAAATAATTTCTTGAATATCTTGAATATCCTTAGAGTTATTTGCAGATTTTTAGATTTAACTCGCAAGCAGCACCCCCATTGTGACGATGATAACAAGAATTCTTATCACTAAGTTTGTTATCTTAAATATTATTTATCAAAAGTAAGATTATCTCAGGATGACACAGCAAATATTTGACCGGGAAAAAATGTTCACTAGATAAAACGATGATTTTGTAATGTAGAAAATTAGGAAAGACAAAATTCAGGATGACACAGCAATTTATTTGAGACAAGAATAATGATACAATTCCAAGGCAAAGATACTATTCCTTTAACTTCCAATTACCGAGGGAACCAATTAATATTGATTTTATTCAACTTATCGAGTATTTTTCAAGGGACCGGGAAAAAATGTTCACTAGATAAAATGATGATTTTGTAATGTAGAAAATTAGGAAAGACAAAATTCAGGATGACACGGCAATTTATTTGAGACAAGAATAATGTTACATTTCCAAGGCAAGATACTATTCCTTTAACTTCCAATTACCGAGGGAACCAATTAATATTGATTTTATTCAACTTATCGAGTATTTTTCAAGGGACCGGGAAAAAAATGTTAACTAGATAAAATTATGATTATGTAATGTAGAAAATTAGGAAAGACAAAATTCAGGATGACACGGCAATTTATTTGAGACAAGAATAATGATACAATTCCAAGGCAAGAGATACTATTCCTTTAACTTCCAACTACCGAGGGAACCAATTAATATTGATTTTATTCAACTTATCGAGTATTTTTCAAGGGACCGGGAAAAAATGTTCACTAGATAAAATTATGATTATGTAATGTAGAAAATTAGGAAAGACAAAATTCAGGATGACACGGCAATTTATTTGAGACAAGAATAATGATACTATTCCTTTAACTTCCAACTACCGAGGGAACCAATTAATATTGATTTTATTCAACTTATCGAGTATTTTTCAAGGGACCGAGAAAAAATGTTCACTAGATAAAATTATGATTTTGTAATGTAGAAAATTAGGAAAGACAAAATTCAGGATGACACAGCAATTTATTTGAGATAAGAATAATGATACAATTCCAAGGCAAGATACTATTCCTTTAACTTCCAACTACCGAGGGAACCAATTAATATTGATTTTATTCAACTTATCGAATATTTTTCAAGGGACCGGGAAAAAATGTTCACTTTATCGAGAGATTCAAATTTACGAGTTTCAAATTATTAAAATATATCTATTATTTTTTTATAAGTTTATAGAGAATTGTTTTAACAAATGCTCGTTAGACAAACCTTTACTCGGGTAAAACCTGGCCGAAGCCGGGTACATCCGCTAGTCTACTAATAATATCTAATATCCACTAGAGATGTGGGATTCTGTCACAAATGGTGTTGCTGCAGATGGCAAAGGAGGCTGGAGTAGTGCCGGCTGCCAAATGGACACAATCCGTGAATCTCTCGTTGCCTTTCACTGCAACAAGCTGGGCAGCTATGGCTTACTTCAGGTAATTCTTCCAAGAATAATCTTATCTAACCTTGTTATCACTCTTAGAACCAAGTGTTTTAAATTGTTTATATAGTGGTGGTGGAGCCTTGTTCATGGAACAGATCAGATCGGTCTGTGCACCCTGATCACAATACCGGCCAACTGAGGTGGTGGTGGTGGGGCCTTGTCCATGGAACAGATCAGATCGGTCTGTGCACCCTGATCACAATACCGGCCAACTGAGGTGGTGGTGGTGGGGCCTTGTCCATGGAACAGATCAGATCGGTCTGTGCACCCTGATCACAATACCGGCCAACTGAGGTGGTGGTGGTGGGGCCTTGTCCATGGAACAGATCAGATTGGTCTGTGCACCCTGATCACAATACCGGCCAACTGAGGTGGTGGTGGTGGGGCCTTGTCCATGGAACAGATCAGATTGGTCTGTGCACCCTGATCACAATACCGGCCAACTGAGGTGGTGGTGGTGGGGCCTTGTCCATGGAACAGATCAGATTGGTCTGTGCACCCTGATCACAATACCGGCCAACTGAGGTGGTGGTGGTGGGGCCTTGTCCATGGAACAGATCAGATTGGTCTGTGCACCCTGATCACAATACCGGCCAACTGAGGTGGTGGTGGTGGGGCCTTGTCCATGGAACAGATCAGATTGGTCTGTGCACCCTGATCACAATACCGGCTAACTGAGGTGGTGGTGGGGCCTTTTCCATGGAACAGATCAGATCGGTCTGTGCACCCTGATCACAATACCGGCCAACTGAGGTGGTGGTGGTGGGGCCTTGTCCATGGAACAGATCAGATTGGTCTGTGCACCCTGATCACAATACCGGCCAACTGAGGTGGTGGTGGTGGGGCCTTGTCCATGGAACAGATCAGATCGGTCTGTGCACCCTGATCACAATACCGGCCAACTGAGGTGGTGGTGGTGGGGCCTTGTCCATGGAACAGATCAGATTGGTCTGTGCACCCTGATCACAATACCGGTCAACTGAGGTGGTGGTGTCTTGTCCATGGAGCAGATCAGATCGGTCCGTGCACCCTGATCACAATACCGGCCAACTGAGGTGGTGGTGGTGGGGCCTTGTCCATGGAACAGATCAGATCGGTCTGTGCACCCTGATCACAATACTGGCCAACTGAGGTGGTGGTGGTGGGGCCTTGTTCATGGAACAGATCAGATTGGTCTGTGCACCCTGATCATAATACCGGCCAACCAAGGTGCCTTGTTTATACAGTGCCTCTGCAAGGACACCTATTTGCAGAGATAAAGTATCCTTTAGATAGAAGTGACCTCTTACTGGAGTGTTGATAATTAGTTAAAATAGTAATTATTTTTCAAAAAGTTTGAAAAAATAACTTTGTAACTAGGGACATATGCAAATTAATTTGGTTTCAACTCATTGTGATTTATGGAATTATGTAGTTGTTGTTGTTTCTTATCCCCTTGTGTAAAGATTACACGAATTCCATGAGTTCATGCTCCTCGATGGAATTATGTAAATCATGATACAGATAGTTTTCCCACTATGTACTAAGTGCAATTCTCAGCCTGCAACCCCAAGATATATTATTGACTGTATTGACTCATCCATTGATGAGCTCTACTCTTACCCGGCAGACACCATCAAAAATCTCAAACTTTACAAGCTTGATACCTTAGTGTGATTGAGTGGAGATAAGAAAGAAGAAGATGATACAGCAAAGCTTGAAAGTGATCATCAAATGAAAGAAGAACAAAAGAATGATCAAAGAAAATCTTCTCCCCGACCTGTTTCTTTTTCTATAACAACTAGGGAGATTATCATAATAGTTTTGGTTTTGAATCCTCCAGAATTGATTCATGTGAAGAAAGGAAGAACTTCAGCTGAGAGCCTGGAATAAATTGGATGATATATTATGGCCTAAAGAACTCGCAACAAAAGTGGTTCTAACCAAGCAATTGGTACAATTGAAAATAAAGAGCCAGATGAGAGCATGCAAGAGTTTTTTTTGCTTATCCCTAGTACACGTAATACAGACCATTATAATCATGGTGGGTAGAAGTTGGCGTCTGCTTTTACTGTAAGTGCATCACATGTCTACACATGTGAAAAGCAGTTCAACTTTGCACTTACAAATGTGCCAGTGCCCCATTTAATTATACATCAGCACAATGCACTTGTTCATCACCCCAGTAAAAACTTTACTAGTGATGATAAAAAATGAGCCATAACACCAGTTCTGGAAAATTTAGACAAAAAACCAACCTGTATACCATGGTTTTAAACTTCATCAGTACAGAGGCAGCTTCAATTTCTTAACATCACACAAGAGGAGTTATGTAATCGGTTGAATTTATCAAACAGGTGTTTAAACTGGTGAAGTCAAATTATTCTGATGTTTATAATTAAAGGGAGAGGTTCCTCTTTTGGTACATATCATCCTGCGCTGCAACTTTGTTATATTATCATATATTTTTGAAAATAGAGCAATCCATAAATAAATCTTAAATTAAAAAGGCATATATTAGATCAGAATATATTTATTTATATTAAAAATACATATTTTGGATCAATGTTGTTGTTGTTGTTTCTTATCCCCTTGTGTAAAGATTACACGAATTCCATGAGTTCATGCTCCTCGAGCTGTTTTATGATAAGCAGCGGCCTCTCTCAAAGGTCCTGTGTAGTGCATCTAATGCAAGCCAAAATGTGTTCTGGAGCTGCAGGTGCCAAGCTACATTTTGGGCAAGTGAGGTAGATTTTGTTGTTATTTTCTATCTTCAATGGCTTGAGATGGCCTGTTCTAAATCTTGTTAATGTTGTTTGATGCTGTCTATTTCTGATGTTCAGAGCTCCTCCTGGGTTCACTCCACTGTACCCACTGTGCAAATACCTTGATAAAGGTTGGTGTTCAGGCAACTGAAATATTGGTAAAATAAATTATATTTTGATCCAATATATGCCTTTTTAATTAACTATCATATATGTAAATTCTCACTATATTGATGTAGCCTTCCTTTCTGTGCAGGTAGTAAGATCAGATGGGTCGCCCAGTGTCCACTTCCAGCCAGGGTCGGTACCTATCCTGCTGGGCTCCTGTGTATGCTGCCTGGAACTCCTGCTTGCCCTGGGCTTCCTGCTTCTTGCCCGGAGAGGGTAAGCAGGCCTCATCCTGAGAGGAGAATGTCAATTACATGCTAAATGTCAATAGGTCTCCTCAGCATTATGAGACTCATCACTCCTTGGCCAACACTTGGGTAGCTCAGACCATCCTGACCCTGACATTTGCCTTGGGAGCTTGGCAAACTGACCAAAAGATTCCCTGTCAGGCAGTGGGGGCTGTTCTTCACTATTTCCTATTGGGCTCTCTGCTGTGGTCTCTGCTCTCTGCCAGGTAAGGATGATGGGAGTTAGCTCTCCTTCCCTTGTCTGATCCTTTACTATTGTTCTAAAGAGACAAAGGTCTCCTCTCCCATCAAAATAGACGTCAAAACTATACGCCATCTATTTTGATGGGAGAGGCGACCTTTGTCTCTTTAGATCAATATCCTCCCGGCAAAATTTCCATCTATACCTTGACTATTGTGTTATATATGTGTGAAGGAATCTTCAGAAACTTCTAAGCCTCTCTCCAGAGCCCCAGAATGATAATTTGGAAGCCTATCCCAAACCTACACTGAGGTTTTACCTTGTAGGCTGGGGGATTCCTCTCATTCTTTGTGGCATCACAGTTGCACTCCAGCCCAGCTTCTACCAAACTGCCAAATGGTAAGTCTGCAATATATTTATTTTATTTCTCCCATTCACCCAATATGTTGCAGTTGCTTCATCCAGCCAGTACCTGGACTCATAGCCCTCTATGGTCCAGCAATTCTGATTCTTATTCTCATAGGATGGAGCTTTTTTGCGTCCTGGCAATTGCTAGGGAGTCTTCAGAGGCCTCTTCTATATCAACTCGCCAGCTTGGGTTTATTCCTGGTAGTGTGGGGCTCAGCTGCCTTGGCAGTAGAGGTGCCTGGCTGTGACATCCTGTATTGTGTGACCTCTATAGTGCTAGGGGGATATGTGCTCTGGGATAGATGGACAAATTTATCTACAAAATTAGCACCTCTTCCATTCATTCCACATTTATCTTTTTCCACTTCAAATCCTAACGGAAGGTTCCCTGATTTCGAACAGGCCAGTGTAACTTGGCATTTTTTCGAGAGAAATCAGAATCTCCCCCCTCCCATCCCTCAATCCAACAGTGCAATGGGCTGTGGAGAGAGAGGATTCCCTCCAGGGTCCTCCCACTTCACACACAGCCTCAACAACTTCAATGAGGAAATGTCAGATATCAATAAGATACCTTCGACTCTTGCCTCTGGTGGAAGTGCAGCCTCCAGTATCATGGAAGAAGGATGTATTACAACCTCACCTAGTCCCCATCAGACAGCATACTTCAATCACATCAATGAACCTGGACAGCATTCCTTTCAAGATAGTGAACAGTAGATCCTCCACATCTTGTATATAATTTTCACTGATAGCACAGATATTTTAAAGTGCCAAACCATCCACAATATTTGTTTATACAGTAGAAACTCCCTCCCTGTAAAAGACACCTAATTGCAGAGCCAAAGTGTCCTTTAGGGAGAGGTGTCATTTTACCGGAGAATTGCTTAATTGTAAAAATGGTAGATAAGGCACAATTTAGATAATAGATTATAAACACAAGGTAATAAGACCAAATCCAAATAAATAAATAGTGTGTGACATTTCGGTAACAGCGTTTTTACCATCTTCAGACAAAAGTACTGAATGAGAAATTTTACCACACTTGATAACAGTAACTATTTTAAAAATATGCTGTGGTAAAATTTCCCATTCAGTACTTTTGTCTGAAGATGGTAACAACGCTGTTACCGAGACGTCACTCACTATTTATTTATTTGGATTTGGTCTTATTACCTTGTGTTTGTAAAAATGGTAATTTTGCAAATGAAAACTGTCCTTTGTGGAAAGGTGTCATTTAGCGGTTGTCCGATAAAGGGAGGTTTTACTGTACTACATTTTTTTTACATAAATGTATATTTATATATTATTTCTTTTCCTCATTGAAAATAATGTTAAAAATATAAAAAAAATAAATCACTTTTTATATTTTTCTAAATGATAATTATTACAAGAATTTATGGCAACATTTTAAAAAATGATGTTTTGTAAATTTGTGTCAAAATCTTGCTCTGTTTATATGGCAAACACTGAAAATGTCCTGTGCCTCCATCAGCATTTATTTTTCTTATAATGTTATCAATCAAAATTTACAGATTACTGGTGAAACTTTGTTATAACAGCCATTTCTATAACAACAACATGGTTATAACAACATAATTCTAAGGTCCAAAGTTTTAATCCCCAATTGTTTTAACCATGGTTACAGCAAAAACATGGTTATAACAGCATAATTCTAAGGTCCAAAGTTTTAATCCCCAATTGTTTCAACCATGGTTAGAGCAACAACATGATTATAACAGCATAATTCTAAGATCCAAAGTTTTAATCCCCAATTGTTTCAACCATGGTTACAGCAATAACATGGTTATAACAGCATAATTCTAAGATCCAAAGTTTTTATCCCCAATTGTTTTAACCATGGTTACAGCAACAACATGGTTATAACTTCATAATTCTAAGGTTCAAAGTTTTTATCCCCAATTGTTTCTACCATGGTTACAGCAGCAACATGGTTATAACATCATAATTCTAAGGTCCAAAGTTTTTATCCCCAATTGTTTCAACCATGGTTACAGCAACAACATGGTTATAACTTCATAATTCTAAGGTCCAAAGTTTTTATCCCCAATTGTTTCAACCATGGTTACAGCAACAACATGGTTATAACTTCATAATTCTAAGGTCCATAGTTTTCATCCCCAATTGTTTCAACCATGGTTGCAGCAACAACATGGTTATAACATCATAATTCTAAGTTCCAAAGTTTTCATCCCCAATTGTTTTAACCATGGTTACAGCAACAACATGGTTATAACAACATAATTCTAAGGTCCAAAGTTTTCATCCCCAATTGTTTCAACCATGGTTACAGCAACAACATGATTATAACATCATAATTCTAAGGTCCAAAATTTTTATCCCCAATTGTTTTAACCATGGTCCCAGAAATAACATGGTTATAACATCATAATTCTAAGGTCCAAAGTGTTAATCCCCAATTGTTTTAGCCATGGTTAGAGCAACAACATGATTATAACATCATAATTCTAAGGTACAGGTCCAAAGTTTTAATCCCCAATTGTTTCAACCATGGTTACAGCAACAACATGGTTATAACATCATGATTCTAAGGTCCAAAGTTTTCATCCCCAATTGTTTCAACCATGGTTACAGCAACAACATGATTATAACATCATAATTCTAAGGTCCAAAATTTTTATCCCCAATTGTTTTAACCATGGTCCCAGAAATAACATGGTTATAACATCATAATTCTAAGGTCCAAAGTGTTAATCCCCAATTGTTTTAACCATGGTTAGAGCAACAACATGATTATAACATCATAATTCTAAGTTCCAAAGTTTTCATCCCCAATTGTTTTAACCATGGTTACAGCAACAACATGGTTATAACAACATAATTCTAAGGTCCAAAGTTTTCATCCCCAATTGTTTCAACCATGGTTACAGCAACAACATGATTATAACATCATAATTCTAAGGTCCAAAATTTTTATCCCCAATTGTTTTAACCATGGTCCCAGAAATAACATGGTTATAACATCATAATTCTAAGGTCCAAAGTGTTAATCCCCAATTGTTTTAGCCATGGTTAGAGCAACAACATGATTATAACATCATAATTCTAAGGTACAGGTCCAAAGTTTTAATCCCCAATTGTTTCAACCATGGTTACAGCAACAACATGGTTATAACATCATGATTCTAAGGTCCAAAGTTTTCATCCCCAATTGTTTCAACCATGGTTACAGCAACAACATGATTATAACATCATAATTCTAAGGTCCAAAGTGTTAATCCCCAATTGTTTTAACCATGGTTAGAGCAACAACATGATTATAACATCATAATTCTAAGGTCCAAAGTTTTAATCCCCAATTGTTTCAACCATGGTTACAGCAACAACATGGTTATAATATCATGATTCTAAGGTTCAAAGTTTTTATCCCCAATTGTTTCAACCATGGTTACAGCAACAACATGGTTATAACATCATAATTCTAAGGTACAGGTCCAAAGTTTTAATCCCCAATTGTTTCAACCATGGTTGCAGCAACAACATGGTTATAACATCATAATTCTAAGGTCCAAAGTTTTAATCCCCAATTGTTTCAACCATGGTTACAGCAACAACATGGTTATAACATCATAATTCTAAGGTCCAAAGTTTTAATCCCCAATTGTTTCAACCATGGTTACGGCAACAACATGGTTATAACATCATAATTCTAAGGTACAGGTCCAAAGTTTTAATCCCCAATTGTTTCAACCATGGTTGCAGCAACAACATGGTTATAACATCATAATTCTAAGGTACAGGTCCAAAGTTTTCATCCCCAATTGTTTCAACCATGGTTACAGCAACAACATGGTTATAACATCATAATTCTAAGGTCCAAAGTTTTAATCCCCAATTGTTTTACCCCATGGTTCATGCAACAACATGGTTATAACATCATAATTCTAAGGTCCAAAGTTTTAATTCCCAATTGTTTCAACCATGGTTACAGCAATAACATGGTTATAACAACATAATTCTAAGGTCCTAAGTTTTCATCCCCAATTCTTTTAACCATGGTTACAGCATCAACATGGTTATAACAACATAATTCTAAGGACCAAAGTTTTAATCCTTAATTGTTTCAACCATGGTTACAGCAGCAACATGGTTATAACAACAATAAAATTTGGTCTCAAATGATGTTGTTTTTTTCAGGTTTGACTGCATTGCTATATTTCCCAAATATTGGGATTATGATTGTATATAGACATAAAGAATTTGCCATGAAAACATAGATGCTTAAGTTGGTCACGAAAGGTTGGGTTATGTTAATTTTATATAATCACTGAACCATTCTTTACAATTGCAGCAATTGCCGGATATCATCTCAAAGAGAGATAAAATTTAACGGCGACAAGTTTCTTTATTAAAAAGATAAAAGCTTGGTGAGCTTTTGTACAATAATGTCCTTCAACAGGCTATAATATGAATACAATCATATTACAGCCTGTTGAAGGACATTATTGTACAAAAGCTCACCAAGCTTTTATCTTTTTAATAAAGAAACCTGTCGCCGTTAAATTTTAACTCTCACAGAAACCACATTTTTTTTTAAATCATAAACTTTTGAGTAAGCCCTTCTTCAGCTCCATGTACGACAGGAGTAAGATAAATAATAAAATAAAAAGAGATGGTTTTGTTGAGTTTGTGAATAGGGAGAATGTGGTAGATGTGGAGAACAAATCAAATTTTAAAAAGGAGCTTTCACAAAATTATTTTAGATATTGATAAAGCACAATTTGGATTATAGATTATAAGCACAAGGTAATAAGACATAATCCAAATAAATAGTGTGACATTTCGGTAACAGCATTGTTACCATCATCAGACAAAAGAATCCCTATCCCTATATATATAAAAGTCAGTGTATGTATGTATGTATGTATGTGGGTATCTATGTCGGCTATACACGTCCACAATACGTAACTAATCTGACTGAAATTTTAACAGTATATAGAGTAGAATATGGGAAAACTTATAGTGAAAATTTCAGGTCTCTATCCCGAATATTCTTCGAGTTATTTGCAAATTGCGTTGCAAATTTGCCTTTTCGCTCGAAAGCAGCGCCTCTAGCGGTGAAGATGGGAGGTAATATCAGCTGATCTAATGTACATGTAAAACGTGTTTTGACAGGACATAGAGAAAAATCTGGAAAATATATTTATCGGATTTTTAGCCAATAAAAAATAAAATTGACAGGTTCTGGGCAAAAATAGTTGTTTTTTTTTTTTTTTAGTCAGAAAATGATGATGACAATATTGCTGTATTATGTTTGATTGTCAGATACAAAATTATTTCGGGAAAAATTCCAAAAAGCAGAGACCATGGGTGAAACCAGTTCATTTTTTTGTACGCAGGAACAAAATTCTAACAGAAAAACATTCATTCGAGCAGAAAACAAAAGCCAGATCATCTTTCTATAAAAATATCGCTTCTCAGACACAAAGTTTGGAGCGGGACGTTTCACAAAAGTGACATCCATGGCGCCAATTTATAATTGTAACGAATAGTATTTGAATAAAAACATTTAATCGGGTAAAACCTGAGCGTTGCCCGGGTCATTCGGCTAGTAAATGATAAAGCACAATTTGGATTATAGATTATAATAAAAGAAAATAAGACCTAATCCAAATAATTTATTAGTGTGTGATGTTTCGGCAACAGCATTGTCACCATCATCAGACAAAAAGAATAAATGAGAAAAAATCGTCGTCGTCTTTGGGTTCTGGACTAATTGGCCTATCAAGTAAGGTCTTCTAGCCCCCACATGGCTGCAGAACGCGGACTGGTGGCAAGGGATCCTAAGATCTGGCGGTTGAGGTGTCATCGCAGTGGTCGATGGAAAGATGGTCTAAACCTTTGGTTTTCGATTCCTGCATTGGGCACTTTTTTTCTGAAAAAAAAAAAATGCTCCAATTGCCTCCGATTCTTGAAAAATTTAACCCACCAGCGAGTGCAAGTAACCAAACGGGGCTCTGGCACATTTGTAAGTGCAAAGTTGAACTGCTTTTCACATATGTAGACATGTGGTGCACTTACAGTAAAAGCAGTCACCTACCTCTACCTACCATGATTATCATGGCCTGTACCACGTGTACTAGGGATAAGCAAAAAAAAAAAAAAAACACTGTTACAGAAACACCACACACTATTAATTTATTTGTATTAGATATTATTACCTTTTGTTTTAGAGATTCTTTAAATAATAATATCGCGATACTATATCTTTATGAATAACCATAAGTATATCAAAAGCTCTTGACTTGATTTTGTCTATTCAAAGAAAATGGCGCGCGCGCGCTTCTACCAAAAGAGGAATATACTTGGATGGTAATTGTATACTATGGCGAATTGGTTGATTTAGGAATCTTTAATTTTCCTGCGACTTCTGGACCTGGGGTTCTGCTTAATGGCATTCTATGGTGTTCTCTAATTTTATTGAAATTTTCCCTGAAAGTTTCACCAATTCTTGCATGGGATTTCATAAACTCCTATTTGAGTGGTTGTCAAGTCAGTTTTTATATTGATGGGATTTCTTATATATGAAGCAATTGATAGTGTGCTTTGAAAATAAATCGAATTCCCACTTCCAAAAGTTCTAATTCCAAATTTTCAGGCTTTTTTTTTAACAGTTGAGTTAGAAAATGGGTAAGAAACCGGTTGATATGGGTTGGAAGTGAGTTTTTTTTTAGAGATATCACAGTTTGTGGTTAGTGCTTCTGATGAGGGTACCCATTTTGAGACAGATGATTAATCTGATATTTTTTTAAAATAACCTGTTTTTGATGAACAATGCGTCATGGTTCATACAGCAAGATTAGTTTTGCTTTGGGGAGGAAAAAGGGTGTTGAAATTATTGTTAAAGATGGCAGGAATCACACAAGTTCTGCAACCATTGAATCAAAGAATAAAGTGAAAAATATCTATACCATTCTTTATAACTAAGGCATCTACAGAAAATTTCACTCTCTACCACAGTACATGCATTTTTCTATGAACTGGGGCTCACCTATAACTTCAGTTTGGCAAAAACAACTGATGTGACTCCCATCTGTGCCCTCCTCTCAGATCGCCTTGTTCGCTGCGTGGAGGACAAAGAACTGTGGGGGCATACATGGCCAAATTAAAAGTCTAATAATAACAAATATGCTCTAAATAAATCACTAAATCAAATCCTCTCAGATCTCCTCTACGAGTCAGAGTTTGAGTCTCAACTCTGGATGCTCTTTGAGATCAACAAGATTCTTGTGGCTTGTGGAAATGCCACCCCTAGCAAGGTGAGTCACCATTCACTTGTGCTTGCTTAGGTTTTCTCTGCTCTAACAACCTCTCTCTATTTATTAGCTTGCTGCCATATGTATCTCCAACTTGTCATAAACTCTCGGCAGAGCTGACTGCTACAGGGCGTGTCCTTAGGTGGTGGATAGGGGAACGACCTTCAGATATGTAGGCCATCTGCGAAACAAGCAGAATAAATATGAGGAATAAGCATTCGCGGACCAACAGCAGCATTGTTAGAAGAGGAAAAATGCCTCTTTAAAAATCCTGAGTTCAACTGACCCAGTTGATAGACCTTTCCAGGGATACGAAGGAGCTGCTTCTGTACTCATGTTAGAGTTGGTAGAAAAGGTATACTTCCATGTTGGGAATAGCTCCAAATTACAGACAAAATCAGACTTTCACCAAAGTGTGCCTGGATCATGGTGCCATGATCAACGATAGCTGCACCCTTGAACCCCATTCCATTAAATCATGAAATTCGTGTAATCTTTACACAAAGGGATAAGAAACAACAAAAACATGCATTTTTCATCAAGTTCACCTATTTGACACAAACTAACAGCTCAATGAAATCATTGTTAATTAAAAACAGGTTATTTAAAAGAACTCGGATGTCTCAATAGGAGTACCCTCCTTCCTTAATAAATAACCACCCCTTCCTTTAATCCTCTCATAGTCACAATCATATCTCATTGAGAGAGAAATCATTTATTTTCCTAAGTATTCTCTCTATATATTATCTATATACACTGCGTGACATTGAAAATGGAACACCAAGAAATAGTGGCCAGAAAGTGATGAAACTCGGCAGACAGAGAGAGACAGGGACGAACAATAAGTGATCTTTATTTCAAAATGATAGTCATAATACAGAGCGAGAACGGCGTCGGCTTAGTAGCAAGTAGGACCACCGCGGACGGCGATGCACGCAGCAACACGTCTAGGTAGAGAGTCAATCAGAGTACGGATGGCGTCCTGAGGGATGGCTCTCCATTCCCTCTTAACCATTTGCCACAGTTCGTCTTCTGAACGCGGCTGTGGCAAGGCATGCAAACGGCGTCCAATGATGTCCCAGACGTGCTCGATTGGTGAGAGATCAGGAGAGTACGGTGGCCAGGGAAGCATCTGTACATGTACATCTTGCAGAGCTTGTTGGCTAATGCGAGCAGTGTGCGGTTGGGCGTTATCCTGCTGATAAAGGGCATTGGGTACCCCCTGAAGGTAGGGGAGTGTCACCGGTCGCAGCACATCATCAACGTATCGTTGGGCCGTCATAGTGCCCTGAATACGAAGTAAAGGTGACCTGGAATCATACGCGATTGCGCCCCAAACCATGATTCCACGTTGTCGCACGGTGGGGCGTTCCACAATTGCTGCCGGATTGGACCTTTCTCCACGTCGACGCCACACGCGTACACGGCGACTATCACTGGACAAGCAGAAACGCGACTCATCTGAGAACACGACCCTGTGCCATTCCGTCATCCACGTCGATCTAGCCCGGCACCATTCCAAACGTTGGCGCCTATTCGGTGGGGTCAATGGCAGTCTTCTTAGCGGACGGCATGAGTGCAAGCCATTAGCAACCAATCGACGGGAAATGGTTCTGGTCGAGATGGAATGATCGAGGGTGTCTTGCACATGTTGCAGGATGGCGGTACAAGTGGCTTGTGGGGCCGCCACTGCTTGTCGAAGGATACGCCGATCCACACGTGCTGACGTCACTCTGGTTGCACCGACATTCCTATAAATTGCCACATTTCCTTGTTCCAACCATCTTCTCCACAGTCGGTGCACCGTGGACGCACCAAGGTGTGTATCAGTTGCGATTTGACGTATGGACCAACCTGCCCTTTTCAGTCCGATCACCATGCCCCTCGTAAAAGCGTCTGTCTGCTTGAACTGCCTCCGTTTACGATGACCTGGCATTCTCTGTTATTACACGTGTCTTTTGACACAAGAACAAAATTTCTACAATGATTTTCCTTGAAGAAATAACGACACGAATACTGTCCTTTCTGCAAGTTCCTTCCCTTATATCTTACTCCATGTGCGCACGAGAGCTGCGCATTTTACATCATTTGCATAACTCGGTTAGGCGCGTCTACCCTGAAATTTGCATAATTTTCTGGCCACTATTTCTTGATGTTCCATTTTCAATGTCACGCAGTGTATATCTATCTCTATATTATCTGACAAGGGACGCATATTTTTAAAATAAATGCAGATTTTTTCTTTGTCAAAATGCCTTTTGTTATATATATTGGAATATTATTTAAAAAAAAAAGAATCAACCAGGCGCGATATTGAAATATTTACGTCTAATACAGAGGAAACAAACACAACAAACAAATTAGAATTAAATATTTACAAATTTACATGTAAACACAAGGTAATAAGACCAAATCCAAATAAATAAATAGGAATAAATATGGATTTGGTCTTATTACCTTGTGTTTATAATCTATAATCCATATTGTGCCTTATCAAATTTACATGTATTATTCTACAGAGTTCATAAAATTTATATAGACTAAGTGGCTGAGGTAAAAGAGTTAGGTCATTCAAATCAGGGAACAAACGATATCTCACTTCTGCAAAGTTCGGACAGTTGTAGATGAGGTGAAGAGCAGCTATATATTAGGATTTAATAATTTATTTAATTATTCAGACCACAATTTGTTTGTGTGTTTGATTTATTATTGGCTTTCTTTTAAATATAGCCACATAGGAGTTTGGCTGTTACAAGTGAGGTTGATTGTTAATTTTACGGTGTTTTTTAATCCCTAGTACCCGTGTGGTACAGGCCATGATAATCATGATGGGTAGAAGTTGGCGACTGCTTTTACTCTAAGTGCACCACATGTCTACACATGTGAACAGCAGTTAGACTTTGCACTTACAAATGTGCCAGAGCCCTGTTTGATGACTTGCACTAGCTGGTGGGGTTGGAATTTTGCAAGAATCGGGGGTCATTGGAGCATTTTTTTTTTAATTATAAAAAGTACCCAATGCGGGATTCGATCCAGGGTCGTAACGGTTGAAAACCAACGGTTTAGACCATCTACCGACCCCCAATTTTACCGTGTACTGTTCTATATGTCAATTGATCCCTGAAAAAGAAGTTATTCAAAAACTTTAATAACATTTAATATTGATTTAAGACACCAGAATTAATTTTTACTTATCCTTTTATTAGTCTAAATTTGACGAGATCTTGGAGGTCGTTCTCATAAAGAAGTTCAAGAACTCTTCTTGGTTCTCTGTACAGGGATCCTTTGTATTTTCCAATACAATTTAATATATGTTGGGGAGTGGTCTCTTCGGTTTTGCACCTAGTGCACATGGGGAAGCTAAAGACACTAGATTTGAAACCAAAGAATCCCCAAATACAATTCCAGTATGACAAATGATTTATAACAATGATATAATATTGTCACGTGGAAAATCAGGAAAGACAAACTTCGGGATGACAGAGCAATTTCATTTAAGGCAAACACAAACTATGAATGATAAAAGAAAGACAAGCAAAGAGGGAAGTTTGCAGAGTAGAAAAATATAAACATCAGAAAAAGATACTCTGTTAATAAAATAATACATACTTTGCTACACTATTTAGATGTCTCCTAAACCATTCCAGCGGTGAATATTGATAATAATCCTCTAACTGACCATTATAATTCTACAGACCAACTTTAATTCAAATGAACTCTCATGGGGTTTTTAATTAAAGAAATTATACTATAAATGAAATAAAAGAAGTCCAATGGTATTATTTTAATGGGCTATATGATAAGCTAATCATCTAACCGGCTTTAATTCAACCGAAAGCTCTGATCCCTTGGGATGTTGAATTAAAAAAGTTAGACTGTGTGTTAATTAATTTTTGTTTGCTATTAACGTGTTATCGACGATATTCTAATGTCATGAATTTGTTAACAATGAAAATGCATTCGTTTCTGTGTAAAAAATGAAATTCCAGTTATGGAAACTTTGTTAAATGTTTTGAGTAGCAATCAGATAGACATACCTGCTGAAGCAGATGACAGTTTATAAATGGTATAGTCCAGCGGTCAGCAACCATTTGAGTTGGAAGAATCAAAAATTATAATTTACAAAATTTCAAAGTTTTTAAAGAGCCACACATTTTTTTTTTTATTGCCAACAATAAATAGTACTCGCACATAAAAAGCGTTTTTTTAATAAAAAAAAAACTAATCTATTTATTCATAAGAAAAATATGTATTTATTCATATATAGCATCTTATTTAAAAAAATGTATAATATGTGTATTTTAAAAATATATTATATATATGCACATATACATAACTTTGATAAGATAATTCGCTCTTAAAAAGATTATAAAAACGAAGAGAAAATTATTTATTTTTACTATACATGGGCTACGAGCTTTCGGGCAGCCTCGCCCTTCTACAGGTCTTATTACCTGTAGATTCATTAGTGCTGTAAAGACCAGGATATCCTAAAGGATATTTGGTGATCAGTTGGTGATATCATGGATTCGTCACCTCGACATTCCACTCTAGAGAAACTTGCCAACATTGTTGTATTGTGCTGTAAAAAACAATATCATACGCAATAAATAAATAAATAAATTACCTGTAGAAGGGCGAGGCTGCCCGAAAGCTCGTAGCCCATGTATAGTAAAAATAAATAATTTTCTCTTCGTTTTTATAATCTTTTTACAGTTCTATAAGAGAAATTTTCATGATTCAAGTTATAATTCGCTCTTCTAAAACTTTTACTTGAAACAACAAACTATACGTTACAGCCAAAGCATTGGTGAAGACGCCAAATTGTCTTGTGTCGAAAGTGAATTAAAACCTACATAGAAACATCCGACGTCATTCGAGAGACAGACTGACGACAGTGACGTCACGGTGAGCACAAGTGGCTGAGAGATAGTGCCTAGTCCTCGTTAGTCGATTCGTAAATGTTTTTAATTTATAAAATAAATAATATTTGCGTATGGAACTAAAGAGCCACAGCTTCACATCCAAAGATCCGCATAATCGAACAACTGAACGATGAAACTATCCTTAGGCCCCTATATAACCGAGGGACGACCATTAATGATGTCGCGTATGCGGTCCTGTACCCCCATCTTAGGGAGAGTTTCCTCGCGGATACCTTACCTAAACACAAGATTATTATTGTCAAGTTCCTTAACACAGTCATCGCTGGGGACACAGATTCCATAACTCGCAAGTCTGAACTCAAGACGATTCTAAGCTCCTGAGAGGATCCAGACTTACCTTCGGAGAAGGCCTCGTCTGGTGTATATATATTTTCTCTACTATTTAAACTCTGTAAACTCTCTCTTGACCATTGACTAGATGTCAATAAACCATTTTCAATTGTCAAAGGGCCGCATGTGTGTGACTCGCGAGCCCCAGTTTGCCGACCCCTGCTATAGCCGCGTTAAAAGTGGACGAAGCTCAATCTAAGCTGATCCAAAAGTTGGAAGATCTATAGAGGAAATACAATTGAGAAAAACAATCTAAATTGCAGAAAAATTACAAATATCGAAAAATTTGTCATACAGGAACTTTCGGGGATAATGGGTCTTTCAATAAGTTTAGTTCATTCCATTTTACATAACAATCTACAATTGGAAAATAAGTTTGATAGGCTTCGGAGGGACTAACGTAACCTAACTCTGAATAAACAAGATTTGTGGCCAGACAGACAGACGCGGAAGCAAGTTAAATAAAAGATTTTAAAAAGGCATAAGACCCAGTAACTTTTTATTTCTTTATATTAAATATTTATTAAAATAAAAAGAGTATTGTCTTATGCCTTTTTTTTTGTAATTTGTCAAAATCCGTAAACCTGTGTAATGAATAGCCTAACTCAACCATCCTGATATAGGTTAGTAATTTTGTCAACTTATATAGCTGTAATCTTCCATTTATTATATCTTTATAATTGATGTTAGAGGAATTTTAGCTAATATTTACTTATTTATTTATTTTTAATTATTTTACTAGGGCCTGACTCATCAGTAGTTAACTCTCTCTCTCTCTCTCAGTAATTTCAATACTTTAATACACATAACCTAATATTTATTTCAACTGTGCTGATTTGCTCCTATCTCCGAACTTTAAAGGGAAGGTATAATGTCTGTGAAAAAAGGAACATCAATAAAAATAATGAAGAACAAAGAATAATGTTTTGACATGAAGAACAAAGGATGATCTTTAATTTTTAAATAACCTTTTGTATTTAGATATATAATCTTTTGCATTTAATCATTTCTTACTTTTATAATGTTGTACTAAGTATATAAGCCAATAAATATATTTTATATCGAAATGCTCCAACTCTTCAATCGAAATTTAACAACAAATTGGTAGCAGAGCGCCGTTAAAAAGAAGTGAGTTCTAACAGGCTTAACTTCATGATATTTGAATTTATTTTTAGAAAGTTGAACATAAATAAATTAAAGCTTCAAAATGGACGTGTTTAACAACACGAAAATTGAAACCTTAAATGATAGAAATTATGCTATTTGGAGTATGAGGCTTGAAACGCTACTTGAAGCTAAACAATTTTTGAAGTGATTGAAAATCAAATGCCAACTAAAAATGAAAATGATCCATCATCTATTAAAATTTATGAAGATTGGAGCAGGAAAAACAAGGAAGCCCTTGTATATATGATCTTAAATATGTCTCCTGAGATTGCAATTATCTACAAAGGAATAAAGAATGCAAGAGAAATCTGGAATTCACTAAAAGAAAGATTTGAAGGTGAAACAGAAGACAAGGTAATGAATCTATTTTTAAACCTAACTAAATTGAAGAAACAGCACAATGAAAATATTGAAAATTATATAACTAGAGCTCAAGGATTATGTAATCAAATATCTCAGCTAGGGAAATTGATATCTGAAAGAGAATTAGTCAGATACATAATTGAAGGTCTCCCAGATAACTATACAAGTATTTCTACAGCTCTAATTATGAATAGAAATATTTCTATAGGAAATTTAAGACAAACCCTTTTTGACTTTGAAAAGAAACATGACATTAAATGCAACAATGCCTTTAAAGCACAAGAGAAGAAAACATTTAAAACATGTAATATATGCCATAAACCTGGTCATCTACAAAACCAATGTTGGCACAATCCAAAAAACAAGAAGACTTCTAATAGATATACAAATAACAGATCAAAATGGATTCCATTCTCACAAAAGAATAAAGAAGAAGCTAATTTATCAGAATTTCAAGGTCAATCTTCTAATCAAAAAGGAGAATTTGCTCTCAATACAGAATTTTACCCAACATATTCTGATACTCAAATTTGGCAATTGGATTCTGCATGTACTTCACACATGACTAATGACAGACCCATGCATTTTTATGTGGAAAAATGAAAATCACTATATATATTTTGGAATATATGTTGATGACATTTTAGTGGCAGGAACTTCAAATGATATGATTGAAGAATTAATTAAAAAGTTATCAGACCATTTTCTTGGAATAAAGATAACAAGGAAAGAAAATAAGAGATTTTGTTATCTCAAAGGAATATAACTTCAACATGTTGGATAGTAAACCTGTTAAAACACCAGGAAGCCTTGATGAAAACTTTGAAGATTATCAAAATGAAAAAACTATATCCCAAAAAGAATATCAAGAAGCCCTAGGTTCATTGATGTACTTATCAACTGGAACCAGACCTGATATAAGTTTTATATTGAGCAATCTATCTCAATACTTAAATGATCCAAGAGAAATCCACTGGAGAGAGAGAGGTATAAAAATAATTTTCAGATACCTAAATGAAACAAAAGATTTTTGCCTATAAATTAATTCAGACCCAGGAAAACTGAACATAATATCTGATGCCAGCTGGAACACCACTCAGGATGCCAAATCTTTTGGAGGATATTTCATAAGAATTGGAAACACTCCAATTAGTTGGAAAAGTGGAAAACAAAGGATGACTGCACTATCTACAATGTAAGCTGAACTTTTCTCACTTTGTGATGGAAAATGGTGTACAAGCATATTGGAGGAACTTGGACAAATTCAACTGATTGAACAACCAATTGAAGTCAACACTGACTCCCAATCATTGATAAATTGGATCAAAAATCCTATGCACTCTAATAGAAGCAGACATATCAACAGAAAATACCATTATATCAAAGATGACTTTAATATGATAAAATCATCACTCTCAAATACATCAGCTCAGAAGATAATCCTGCAGACATCATGACAAATAACACAGGTCTACAAAAAAAACTTTTTTTTTTGCACAAGAGAACCTGATGGTGTTTCTAGTGTAACTTTTCATGCTGAACTCAAAAATCTAATCATAAATTTCCCATCACCCATGGTTTTTGCCTGATGGTCTTTTTTTAGTATTGGGATAAATACAGTAATAAATGCAACCAATGTTACGTAAGCATTTTTTAAGTTACATCATTAACTAAGCTAGCGCTTTATTTTTGACAAGAAGAGTTGGTATGTGGAGCCAAAAGCTTTATTTTATTTGTTATTAATTAAATTTTGCTCTTTAAGAATCATAAATATTAATTTAAATAACAAATTATTGAAATTTTAATTGAATATATATAATTTATTATTATATAATATTATAATCTGTTTTGCTTTCAACTCAAAAATAACGACAAGCTCTGTAATGCTATTTGCTTATTAACAGTTTTAATATATATATTTAAATTGAACCTAACGATTTGTTTAATAGATTTGCAGCAGAAGTAACAGGTAAATTTGAAGTGATTAGTTTATTCTTCTCTATCGATTTGCTTTTATAAATCGTGTGCACTAGACTGTGTCAATATGCCGAGGCGTTGCATTAATATTCCTGATATTTTCTGTTATATTTGTGGGGAATTAACTTTCAAAGTTCAAAGGCGAAACTTTACACAGCTCATCAAAAAGTGCTATGAACTTTATTTTGGCTTTAAAGTCGGTGACCAAGACTTGGGCTCCTCACCATTGTTGTGTAATTTGTGTTCGACATCTTACAGGGTGGATTAAAGGTGAACGTCATATGCCTTTTGCGGTTTCAATGATATGGAGGGAACCTAAAGACCATTCTTCAGACTGTTATTTTTGTTTGACAAAGATTACAGGCATTACATCCAAATCAAGACATACAGTTGAATATCCAGATTTGGCTTCTGCTATGAGACCGGTTCCTCATAGTGATATTTTACCTGTTCCACAGCCTCCTGAAAATGTAATATTTAGTGACGATGATTCAGATAGACTAGAGCAACAGTGGGATGACACAAATTTTGAAGCAGGTGCTTTATCTGAACCTCATTTATTAACCCAAGAAGATTTGAACGACCTCGTACGTGATTTAGATTTATCCAAAAACAGAGTGAACTTTTAGGCTCTAGGTTAAAAGGCTGGAATCTGCTGCATAAAGGCACAAAAGTATGCTTTCTTCGCAAGCGTCAAGATGAATTTCAAGACTTCTATTCACAAGAGAATGATTTAGTATATTGCAATGATGCTGTTAGTCTAATGGAAGCGCTTGGTCATGACCATGATACAGAAGAGTGGCGTTTATTCATTGATTCTTCAAAAATTAGTATGAAAGCTGTTCTCCTTCACAATGGAAATAAGTTCCCATCAGTGCCAATAGCACATGCATCCAACATGAAAGAGACTTACGAAAACATGAAACTGCTTTTGAAAAAGATAGAATATGAAAGATACGGTTGGAAAATATGCAGCGATTTGAAAGTCGTTGCTCTCTTGCGTGGATTACAGCTTGGATATACAAAATTTTGTTGTTTTCTGTGTGAGTGGGATAGCAGAGATAGGGAAAGGCATTACATTAAAAAAATCTGGCCAAACCGTAAAATCTTTACTCCAGGATATAAAAATATTGCATATCTACCCCTGATCGATTCAGAAAATATTTACTTACCACCATTACATATTAAACTGGGATTAATGAAGAACTTTGTCAAGGCAATGGATCGAAATGCCAGTGGATTTGCCTACCTAAAACAAAAATTTTCTAGTATAAGTGAAGCGAAGATTAAAGAAAGCATTTTCAGCGAAGATTAAAGAAGGCATTTTCGTTGGACCTCAGATTCGAGAATTGCAGCAGGATGGAAATTTTCAAAATAGTTTGAATGAAGTTGAAGCAGCAGCATGGAATTCCTTTAGAAACGTTTGAAAAAACTTCTTAGGAAGTGTCAAGGTTGAAAATTACCGAGACATAGTTATTGATCTGTTGCTTTCCTACAAGGCACTGGGATGTAACATGTCCCTCAAGATCCATTTCCTGCATTCACATCTAGATTTCTTTCCAGACAATCTTGGCGCAGTTAGCGATGAGCATGGTGAGAGGTTTCATCAAGATATATCAAGCATGAAGAAGCGGTACCAAGGTAAATGGAGTCCCGCTATGCTTGCCGACTACTGCTGGACACTCAAGAGGGATCTACCACAAGCAAAGTATAGAAGAAAATCCACTGTCACTGCTTTTCAATAAATAAATATGTTTCGTTCATATATGCCTATATTTAAAATACAATATAACGCGGCTGATGATTGTAAAACGAAAATTGAAATTATACCGCGAATGTTTCTTTTATAAAAATCGTAATTTATTTTCAAAGAGAAATAGCGACATTTCTAACTTTGAGGATGAGGTATGGAAAGGTGAAACATGAAGAGTGATGGCGAACGGAAAAATAAAAAGTGTCTTCACTCTTCATGTTTCACCTTTCCATACCTCATCCTCAAAGTTAGAAATGTCGCTATTTCTCTTTGAAAATAAATTACGATTTTTATAAAAGAAACATTCGCGGTATAATTTCAATTTTCGTTTTATATATGCCTATATATTAACAATATTTCCAAATTTCAAGTAGGTGTATCTCAGAAATATTGCGTAATAGAAAAAAACTAATGGTATATTTGGATTCAGGACATGTAGATAAGATGCTATTTCTTTGTGGACAAAGAAAAATATTTTTTGATAAACCAGTGTAATGTAATAAGGGTTATGCAAAACTGCTTACGTAACATTGTTTGCATTTTTACTGTATTTATCCAAATACTAAAAAAAGACCGTCACGCAAAAACCATAGGTGATGGGAAATTTCTGATTAGATTTTTGAGTTCAGCATGAAAAGTTACACTAGAAACATAATCAGGTTCTCTTGTGCAAAATTCTTGTTGACCAGTGTAATTTAAGCGGAACTGTGTTGAAAAACCATCTACAGAACATTGGAATTAAGTTGAATGATGCCCCTTTTTGAAGACAGGGATATTGAAGGTATAATGTCTATAAAAAAGGAACATCAATAAAAAACATGAAGAACAAAGGATGATCTTTAATTTTTAAATAACCTTTTGTATTTAGATATATAATCTTTTGCATTTAATCATTTCTTACTTTCATAATGTTGTGCTAAGTATATAAGCCAATAAATATATTTTATATCGAAATGCTCCAACTCTTCAATCGAAATTTAACAGCATAAAGAACACCTTGGTAAAGGAAATCATACCCAAAGGCAATATACTCAAAGTTTGCACTTTGTTCTGCAGTTAATAATTTACAGATAATAAAGGTTTTTGGCATTAAATAATAAAAAGGCAAAAAAGCACAAGTCATCTATATTTTAAAATTTTAACTATATAGTACGAGATCGCGCGTTCTGTTTTATAAAACAATTTTTTTTAACACATTATTTATTTTAATATAAAATAGTAAATTATCACACTATAATTTTAATCTCTAACTTCAGGAATAATTTAGTGCACTTATATATACTCGAATAAAATCTAAAGTATTCCTTTATTTGCACTTATTTCATAAAAATAATTTCTTTTTTGGACAATCTTAATAGCTCTTTCAGGTACATACTGAACTGTACCATTAGCACGAAACGCTGTTAAGGTTGTTTATTGTTAAAAGTTTTGGCTGAATTTTTCATTACATTTAGGAATTAAAAATTTAAATTTATTATGGTACATGTGTGGAATTCAAAACTTATTTTCACCTAAAAATATTCATTTAAAAATATGTATTTATATATTTTAAATATATATAAGTAAATATTAGATAATAAAAGGCAAATATTGGATTTAATAAAATGTTTATTTTGCCAATATTTCGGCTGGCTGAACCGCCAACCTTTATCGAGGCATTACATTTTAATAAATATTTTATTAAATCCAATATATGCCTTTTATTATATAAATATTTTATTAAATCCAATTTATGCCTTTTATTACATAAATATTTTATTAAATCCAATATATGCCTTTTATTATCAAATGAATTAAGTATGGATTGCACTATTTTCAAAAATAAGTAAATATATATATAACTTTCTGAATATAGAGAAATTCATAATTTATATTAAAAAATATAAGGCTTATTAAATCCAAAATAAGCCTTATTTTTAAATATATAACTTTGTATAAAATATATGTACTGGAATTGGCAACTTCCTCTTTATAAATAAATATTGACCAGTAGCGCTACATTAATCTACCAACAGCACATACATTTATCAATATTTTACTAGATTTCTGTGACCCAATATATAATTGTGGAAAATTGTTTCAGAGAACTTTATCAATTTATCATTTAGCAACGCTGCTGCGTCAGACGAAGTCGTTAATTGATCTGCTGCTTTCTTTGTGTCGATATTATGGGAGGATCAGCTATACCAAACAATTTTCTCTTCCCTGACGTTTCTTGGATTTAGATTTACTTAAATTTAATTTTTTTTTACAGTGATTTCTTAAATTTGAGATTATAATTAGAAATTATTTTTAAATTAAAAATTACGTTCATATATATTTTTTTTCTGAAAATTATTTATTTCAGTGTATACTCTATGTGACATTTTATATATATATATTATATTCAGAAAAAAAAGTTTATGTTTTCATACAAATTTAGCTACATACATATATACATACATTTAATTAAAAAGGCATATATTGAATGAAAATATCATTTATTTTACCAATATTTCAGTTGGCTGAACGCCAACCTTTATCAAGGTGTTATAACATATTAATGTGTGTCAACAACAAACTCAGCGCCACATAACGTCAACAGAATTAAGTTTTAAAAATATTTTGGTATATTCAATGGGGAGAAAAAAATACATATATATGTCATAATATATGCTCTTCCAGGATTAATAAAACAAACCAACAGCCAACGAGAGAGAGATGAGCAGCTAAAGCGAGACACTTTAGACAACTAACTTACGACCATTTTTGGCCACATTCCTGAGGGGGGGGGGGGCCGTCACCACCTGGCAACTATCCTGGTTAGCCCCCCGGTTGTGTACACAGGGAAAACAGTCGTTCAGCTGATAACGTCTCGCTCGCTCTCTCTCGGCTGGCTGCCTGGATTATTGCTCTAACAACTCGTCGTGTGATTATTTCTCACCTCACCACATCATTACCACTATATTGTCACATTGAAAGTCGACAGGATCATATTACAGAAGAGTCGACAGGATAAGACCTGGCCGGGAAGCGAATCCCTCATATACCGGAGTATGAAGAAACAAGAAGCCAAGCCACGATGATCGACCAAACCCAACTCAACTGTAACCACTCCTCTTCGAGCCCTCAACCCCTTCCTCGCCAACCTTTGAACCGTGATCCCGAAGAAGTATTCACCTACGACGGAGATGGAGCTACCACGCACTTCTTCCAGCACTAGATCTACTCAAGAACGATCGCCGTGCCAGAGCAGGACACCTCCCGCCATCATGGACAAGACTCCGCCATCTCCCTACCGCTACTGTGATGTACAACACTGGTACGCACAGTGTCACAGACAGAACTCTCCCGAAGCTCAATGAACTTACCTGCGCCCTAAACCAACATAACTCGTAAGTGTAATTGTCTTAACTCCTACCATTCATTCTTTAAATAAGTCATTCCTTGTAGATTGTCCCAATATTTCCATAATTAGCTCAATATGTGTGAATATGTAAAAATATTTAATATTTCCATTTATCTCTCCACCCCTATTAACAGTGATCTTATTATCCATATTATATCTAGCTATGTGAAACCCATTTAATTATTACCTTACCAGTAGATGTAACAATCGTCATTTTAATTAAATAATTTCCATTTTAACGTAACTCTTTAACAAAAAAAAAAATCATAAAAAAAAGGAATTCTACCTATTAACGCTTTACGATTTTTACTATTAACAATAGATTTTTCATAATCAAATTATTTATAAAAATATGCCTCCAGCACCTAAACTTTTGTATAGACCTCTCCTACTTGTAAGCACGGCTCACGAAAAATAATTTCTTTCCCTAATCGATTCAAAATTCACCCTGTAATTCAGGCGTCGAAGAATTCCAACCACCACGTGAGCCTTGCTTACAACCAACCCTTGGTGACTCTTATCTATCTTCCCCTGAATGCCTCTCTCATTCTTACAACTTTGTTAACCTTATACCAGTTCAGGACCTTTTATAGAATTATTGATTAATCAATTATCGAACTTCTATATTGTCATTTCAAAATCCTAACCTTCGCCCTTCATTTATGATAATTTATTTCGTAGTTCATCTCTAGCCTATCCACCGACCCACACCATCTAGCCAATGGTGTGTTCGTCACAGGGTGCAGATTGACTAACTGCTAGATATTTATCAACCCCTTTTTGTTCGCACTTGAACAATCTGCATCGAGCGACACAGTTCGCTTCTTCTTCTCGCGCCACACGTTCGCCACACGGACCCTGTCTTCAAATCTATGTTTGTCCATTGTCCAAACCAGCACGATATAGCCTACCTCCGATATTTTCCACGGAGGTACGTTAAACATCGTCGCTGATTTTGTCCGGTCCGTCATCATTTCGCGCAGACATGGGTCTTACTTTCAACCCACCGCGAAATCATCGCCTTGCACAAGCTCCCACGACGGTTCAAACACCTCGTGTCCGAGCAACTTGTCACTTGTAACGGACAACGCAGTCCTCGTCCCAATTTTTGGCACTGTGCGTGCATACTTTCCGCAAATTAAATATAAGTCCGTTCGACTTCCTCACCTACACACGGGACTTTTCCCCTCGGACTCGCTACACAAGTAACGGATAAGTTAGATTGACCCAAAGCAAGTTTCCCCTCGCTCTGTTCGCCGAAATTCTAACATTGTATGTAGTTCGATATTTACCTCAGTCCTGAGCTCACACAATTGCCAACCTCAACCTCATTTCTCGTACTCTACACTTATAGCATAGAAAGCCCATGACAAGTTTCCCCTTGCCATGTCCGCCTGAAAAATATCTTAAAGTGTAGAGTTCCCCAGTCTTAATGATCTTCAGAATTTCACCATATGTATGTGGCTCTTCTTCTCGTTGTTCACACTCCTCCATATCACTTCCCTTATAGTACATTAGATTTTGTTGTATATAGCCTTTTATAACCTTGATATTTTCAAAGATTTCCTTAAATGTCAAACTCCCCGGTGTTGTAAAACTGCTTGTAAATAATATTTACTTGTGTACTATACAATATTTTATTTACATAAAACTATGTCACCATTACCTTAACTAATTTTAACTGTAAAATTATTTTCTCTATTCCTGGCTTCTCCAGCTTTAAATATACTTAAACCATGTTCAGCCTTCTTCAACGGGGGCCATATGTCATAATATATGCTCTTCCAGGATTAATAAAACAAACCAACAGCCAACGAGAGAGAGATGAGCAGCTAAAGCGAGACACTTTAGACAACTAACTTACGACCATTTTTGGCCACATTCCTGAGGGGGGGGGGGGGGGCGTCACCACCTGGCGACTATCCTGGTTAGCCCCCCGGTTGTGTACACAGGGAAAACAGTCGTTCAGCTGATAACGTCTCGCTCGCTCTCTCTCGGCTGGCTGCCTGGATTATTGCTCTAACAACTCGTCGTGTGATTATTTCTCACCTCACCACATCATTACCACTATATTGTCACATTGAAAGTCGACAGGATCATATCACATATACATATATTTTTATAATAAAGGAACGCATTTCTGCAATTTTTGAACTGAGTATGGGAAAGAATTAGGAAGGTTTCTTAGCTCATCAGTGGTGAATCTTCCCTGTGATATCGCCGACTTAAGTCCACCAGACGACTGCGACTATTGTATGTTGTAATTCTGCTTATAGAGTCTCAACTTGAAGATTTACTCTTGGTGATTATGTTTAAGGAAACTATGGAAAGATTCTTAAATTCATGTATTCGCTAGGAAGATTCACCTCTGATGAGCCAAACCATCCCATTTCTTTTTCATATTCAGTTTAATAATAGTAGAAATTAGAAAAAAAAAAATAGCGTTGAATAGTTACCTATTCGACCTACAGAGGTCGCTATGGGTATTATTTAGCTATGTTGCCACATAACAGGCTTTTGTATTTACTGTTTTGTCCTTTAGCGGAAGAACTATGCTCAAAGCTGAAATATGAATTAAAATTCTACGATTACAGAAAATTTTTCCATAGTTTGGTTGAGAAGTCATAAGAATAGACTTTCAAGTGCAGACTATATAGACAGAATCAACATACAATGATTATAGTGATCTGGTGGATTGTTCCTGCGGAGAAACTGAACAAACAGCTCTTCACCTTATCTACGACTGTCCAAACTTTGCAGAAGTAAGACATCGATTGTTTCCTGATCTAAATGATTTAACTCTCTTACATCAGCCACTTTGTCTATATAAATTTTATGAACTCTGTCGATTAATACATGTATATTTGTAAATATTTGATTCTAAGTTCTAATTTGTTTGTTGTTTTGTTTGTTTCCTCTGTAATAGGCGCAAATATTTCAATATCGCGCCTGGTTGATAAATATATAAAAAATAAAAAATCTGGTGAATTAAATTAACGAAATTGCTGGGAAGGTTTACCACTGATAAGCCAAGTCTTCCCAATTTATTTTTCATATCAGTTCAACAACTGTAGAAATTCGTCGATAATTTTTAAAAAAGCAAAAGCGTCGATTGATTCCATTATTTAATATATTGTTCAGTGTTGAAAAAATTCATATTAATTATAAATTTAAATTGAATAATATTTCATATAGCGTTTAGAATTCATTATTTAAAAAGTAAATCACTCTTTGTATTTTCATCAAAAATAATTTTGTTTGTAGGTAAAGCCTCGAAATACATAAACACATTTGATAATTTCTGATATTTAGTAGCTCCATATTTTATACTTGTTATAAAATTCCATATAGAAAAAAATGTTTAGTTAATTTTAACTTATCTAAGATACCTAAACACACGGTCTGTTACCAATGTTGATAATTTAAATTCGATATATAATTCTAACAACGATTTTGGGTGGTATGTGTGTTCTTGTAGTATATTATAGGTAAGGCTATAGGTTGGTATCTGCTTAGGCCTCGACCAGCGTGATTTTGCAAGAGTTCCGAAGAGCTTGGATTCCTCTAGGATTCGATGAATAGCCTTTGTATAGAAATCATCGAAGGCCTTCACAAGCTGGCAATCTGTCCAAGCCGACAGCTCTCCTTTGTGTCAGATGGCGGATTACAGCTTCTACATAATCAAGGGAGATGTCTATTCGATGAAGCGGGTACTTTCCTTCAGCGTCATACTCTCCTTTGCGCTCTCTCTAACGAGGTCTCCATGGCCTACAGAGAAGCCAAGTTGCTGGTAGTCATAGAAACTGATCTGGAATCTGCGTTTGACACACTGGACCGAATTTTCTGTTGTTCCTCTTTCCTTCCATCGGTCTGCCGCCGGTATTCTTGGGATGGGTATTCCTACTCTACGTTGGGGCAGAGGTGACAGAAATAATCTTTGGGGCAGGAATTCTGCTAATTCGCCTTGTTGGGCAGTTGAAGCTCATCAAAAATAATCGAGGACTTCAGGCGTGCATCAGGACTAAAAGTCAATATTGGCAAGAGCCAAGGCCTCGGGTGCTGCATCAGATCTGCTGCGGATGGAAAACCACACCGAGAAGAAAAGATTCGGTGAGATTTAGCCCAATCCAAAACTTCCACAGATTACCTAGAGAAGATGATAAGCTAAAAGTAAAAATTGAGTCTGTCACCAATATCTTGGAGAACTGCACAAAATCTATAAAGAAGCAATCTAGATCATTCACGGCCTATTAGAGCAACCTAAAATACCTGATTATGCTTCTTTCTTTTGCTTGCCAGAATTACAACAATGGAGGACTCCAGATGACCGCCCCTTATGTTTCCATTGTTGCAGACCTGGTCCCTTCGTCAGGTATTGCCGGGAGGAACGGCAAGTTTTGCCGATGTTCGCGTCAGACGGGAAGCAAGTCAACCAACCACCCTTGGCGATTATGTGCCTAATATCGTGGCAAAATAGAACTTTGGAACGCTCTAACTCGTCAACCTAGTAGTACTTCATCCTACAGGATGCAGGCTATAGAGATCACTTGCTAGAATGGATACCCGCTTAGCTTCAAGAGAAAAGGAGGAAACTAGATCCTTGATTGACGATTGCTATTATACTAGAAAAAATATTGTCGAGATTGCCATAAATGGAACTGAAGAACTACTTATGATAGATTCTGGAGCAGACTATTCAGTTATATCATCTGATTAATCAGATGATTGCCGTCGTCGTATAAAAACATCTAAGGTATCTAGCGACGGACCAATTATAAAGGAAGATGATTTCAAATGCTTCAAGTCACTGGGACGAAGTGTCCAAAGGATTACTGTAAATGAACTGACCTAACCATTCCAGTTCATTTTACTATCTGAATGTAATCGTAATGTTATTCTTGGATGGGATTTTTCCGAACTAACTCAAGCAAATATTAATTGTTTATCACAATTTAATTATATTTAAAAGAATCCCCTTTGATGGAAAAGCTCTGTACAGCAGACACCTTTCGTTCTTTGGAGGATAACATTATTCCATCTAATTCGATCAGACAAATAACTGTTGTCTGTAGAAACATTCCTGGAGTTCAGTAAGTGTTGCTATTACTTGTTCTGCAAATATTATATCAGATAAAGTAATTATTATTCAGTGTCTTATTGTTAGTCTCAGCCATGTATGGAGCAAGGTTTAAATGGCAGATGGAGTATCAATGCAAAGATCATTCCTGAAGGGATGAAAGTAGCTGAACTATCTTTCATAGATACCAGTTATGCTTCACATGGATGAAGGTAATAATGATTTGGGTTAAAAAAATGATAGATCCACTGAAGACTCTTATAAAATTATAACTGTATAGATGATAATTAATCCTATGAAGACAGACAAAACCTAATGAAATCAAGAACGTATTTTAGTTCCAAATTAGAGAAGGAAACAGCCTCAAACAACACCTTTTTAGATTTAATACAGGGGATAGTACCCTTATTAAGCAACGCTCTTATCAAGTGTCCCCTGAAGAACTGAACATTTTTTGGACAGAAGTAGGAGGGAGGTTCAAATCCCTATATATGTATGTATGATGTTTGTCGGCTATACACGTCTGCAATTCATAACTAATCTGGCTGAAAATTTTAAAAGCATATAGAGTTGAATCTGGAAAAACTTATAGGCAAATTTCTAGGCTTTTTTCTCGAATATTCTTAAAGTTATTAACAAATTATTTACAAATTTTCCCTATTTCACTCGCCACCAGCGCCTCACTGCGGTAACTTCGAGAAGTAAAGTTGAGGAAGGATGGACCACGTGGGGCGACAGGGATTGGGGAGCGGGACGTTTCACAAGAGTGACCTTGAGTGACGTAATGATGGCGTAGGGGCAAGAAATCACTTGCTATCATTTTATGTATATATTAAATTAAAAATATCTATATATATAAAAATGTATGTGTGTGTGTGTGTGTGTGTCTGTCTGTCCTTTATGCCTGACCAAATCACTCATTGGAACGCCATGAAACTTTGGGAAGTTATTTAGTATAGTACTGGGAAGGTTTCTAGCAAATACAATTTTTGAAATAACTTTTCGCCTAGAAATAATCAAGATAAATATTCTAATTTATCTGTTATAATTCAACAATCTGCTCTAAATATTATCATGATGATACGATGATTTTGTAATGTAGAAAATTAGGAAAGACAAAATTCAGGATGACACGGCAATTTATTTGAGACAAGAATAATGATACAATTCCAAGGCAAGATACTATTCCTTTAACTTCCAATTACCGAGGGAACCAATTAATATTGATTTTATTCAACCTATCGAGTATTTTTTAAGGGACCGTGAAAAAATGTTCACTTTATCGAGAGATTCGTTAAACAAACCTTTACTCGGGTAAAACCCGGGCGAAGCCGGGTACATCCATACAAGAATAATGATACAATTCCAAGGCAAGATACTATTCCTTTAACTTCCAATTACCGAGGGAACCAATTAATATTGATTTTATTCAACTTATCGAGTATTTTTCAAGGGACCGGGAAAAAAATGTTCACTTTATCGAGAGATTCGTTAGACAAACCTTTACTCGGGTAAAACCCGGGCGAAGCCGGGTACGTCTCCGCTAGTATTCATATAAAAAACCAAAATAATACAATTTTCAAATATCGTTGTGAAAACATTACATTTTTATTTTTATATTTTAAAAACAGGCAAAGTTTGTAACGAATAGTATTTGATTAAAACATGGGGTAAAATCACCCCCTTTGTCATTTCACGCCGTTTTAGTTAAAAAGAAAATTGAACCTGGCGATTCTGTGTGAATTACCGCCATTTGAATAAAATAACCAAGAAAGACGTATATCCATTACTTAGAATTGATGACACTCTGGACTCATTAAGAGGAGCTTCTATCTTCTCTACAAGGAATTGGAAATCGGGGTATTGAAGTTGAAAAAACTGATCCTGAGAATACTGCTTTTGTAACTCCAGATGGCCTTTTTGAGTTCCAAGTAATGCCTTTTGGCTTCTGTAATACTCACGAGACCTTTGAGAGAATTATGGATCATCTCCTACAAGGACTTAAGTGGACTATTTGTCTCTGCTACTTGGATGACATCATAGTATTTTCCAAAACTGTGGACGAACATCTAGAGAAATAATGTTGAGCTGCTTGTCGAAAGCATGTCTCAAACTTAATTCAGAGAAATGTAATTTTGGTTCTTGGCATATATGGAATTATTGGCGAATTTAATGAATGGATATAGTATTTATCCTAACTCACAGATAAGTAGAAGCTGTGATGAATTTTCCAAGACCAAATAATGTATTAGAAGTCAGCGTCTCTGCTCCTACTATTGCCGATCGATTAAGAGCTTTGCTGACATAACAGGACCGCTAAACGAATTACTAAAGAAAAGGAAACGACCTATGTGGACTGACAGAAAATAAGTTTAGTTTGATCAATTGAAGTCGCCTTTGAATTCGGAAATCGTTTTGGGTCACTTTGATGAGACTCCGCCAATATATGTCCATACCGAGGCAAGTGGCTATGTTATCTATTTTGTTTTAGTCCAACTAAAGGATGGATGTGATAAACAAATTATATAAGCATTATGAACTATTGTCTAACCTATTGTCTTCTCAACTCGGTACTATCTTTTCTCTATCCTACAAAAACGCCATCAGTAGGAAGAAAACACGCGATTGCAGGCCTCGAGATGATAATTTCATAATGGAATATATTTTATACACAGAACTTTTCTCTATTCTTGTTTGTGTGAGTGTAGGAATTCAGACTTAAGGGATAATATTTCCATCGATTCTATTTTTATTTCTGTCGTTCACGCGTTTTGTGGATTTTTATAAACTCTATTGATATCTATTCATTCTATAATACAAAATATAAAAACAAAGTGCACAAAATAAAATTGAAGAAACATGAAAATCTCCCAATTGGAAACACCGAAAAACCGGATCAAGAGGTCCTGGCGCTGGGGGGGCGGGTAACCTCCGGGAACTACGTCCATCTTCCATAAACGACCATGATTCTATTCAACTTATCGAGTAATTTTCAAGGGACCGGGAAAATATGTAGATAAAACGATGATTTTGTAATGTAGAAAATTAGGAAAGACAAAATTCAGGATGACACGGCACACAGGGACCGGGAAAAAATAATCACTTTATCGAGAGATTCACGACCATGATTTTATTCAACTTATCGAATATCTTTCAAGGGACCGGGAAAAAATGTTCACTAGATAAAACGACGATTTTGTAATGTAGAAAATTATGGAAGACAAAATTCAGGATGACACGGCACACAGGGACCGGGAAAAAATGTTCACTTTATCGAGAGATTCAAATTTACGAGTTTCAAATTATCAAAATATATCTTTTTTTTTTTTATAAGTTTGTAGAGAATTGTTTTAACAAATGTTCGTTAGACAAACATTCACTCGGGTAAAACCCGGGCGAAGCTGGGCACATCCGCTAGTATCTATACTAAAATAATACTATTCTATACCTCTATAATATATGTATAATACTACCACCCCCAAATCTCTTTCTACAAGACCCTGTACAACTTACATCAAAATAGTGTTTTTTTCAATCTTTATGTCAAATATTTCAAAAATTTAGTTCCATTAAATATTTTGTATGAAGTGTTTTTTACATGATCTTTTAAGAGATAAGGAGGCGCATTCTCTATCCTTTAAGTGTATATATTTCTTAAATAATATCAACATTAATTATTCAATACCTTTTGTAGACATATTTAAAATTATATAGCAACAAATATCTTTTAAGAAATTGATAATTTATATTATGCTTATTGTACATATTGCCAGACACTTCTTTCTTTTGTACACAGTTCTTTTTTCGTTTTTTTAATCTCTTTCTTATTGTTAATATCATATGACGATTCTTTTCACGGCCTAAAATATTGTATATATATGTCGTATAGTAAATTTTTCCAAAGTTTCAATATCTGGAAATGACAATTAAGCAGTCGTTAGGCCTTTTTCCTACTTCTTTATTATAAGCAATCAGCGCGAGGCCACACACACTGTGACTTGAGAAGCGACTGACGTGAGGGGCGTAGAAGAAAAAAAATTCTTGGTTAAATTTACATATTTGCAAAATGTTCCGTGCCGGCCAGAAGAAAACAACAATGAATTTACATGTTTAAAAAATGTATTTGGCAATTTGTGAAACAATTTAGACAAAAATAAAAGATTACTATATACAAAATATATCACTACCCCCCACGAAAAGAAAAAAAAAAAAAACAATACAAAAAAAAAACTTCCCTTCTTTTTTTTTTTCTTTTTTTTTCCTTTTTTTTTTTTTTACAATGGTGGCTGGGAGGGGAAGGATGGTAAAGGACAAGATATATTTTGAACAACAAAGAAAAAAGAGAGAAAAAAAACTATACATACAATAATTTTATATACAAGAAAAGATGTTAGATGTGTTAGGATGACCAAAGTTCTGTTAGTTGGGATCACAGAAAAGGTGCCCAAAAACTTAACTAACATAATGCAGACAACTGGGGGAAAAATTTCTGAATATCAAGCACTACATGTTTACATACCCTCATACACATAGATATAATCCCATTCAATAGCAACTTTTATTGCTGAATGGAAGTATGCAAAATTTAGGGTTAGTAGTGGAAAAACTTGCTTGTTAAGCTAAGTGCCCAAGCATTGTTCCAGGTCCTCTTCTTGAAATGGAAAAATTGTTTTTAGGTTTTCCTCGGTATCTTCAAATACTGGTTCCCAGAGTCTTATTTTAGAAATATTAACTATTGTTGTACGTTTATTTTCGGGTTGACATGGCTTATCTATTTCTATTGTTTGGGGGGAAGGTATGGCAATTATCGTATAAGGTTCTGGGTAAAAAGCTGGCATAAGTTTACCTTGGCCTGATTGGTAAGGGATCTTATACAGTACCTTATCTCCTATTTTTAAATTGGGCGCTTTATGGGATTCATTATATCTTTTGACTAATTTAAGATGCAGTTTTTTTGTGTTATCATTGGCGGTTTTCCTAGCTTCTTCTATGGGGGGATAGGCTATTGTTAGGTCACTGGTATAAAATGGATCAATGCCGAAAAGTAAATAAACGGGAGGAATTGTAGTTATTGAATGGGGAGTATTCCTATATTCTTCTAATGCTTTTTGTAATAGTTTGTGCCATGGAATTCTGGGATTTTGTTGATGGTGGAGTCTTAACTTCGAAATGATAGTGGCATTAGCCCTTTCTACCAGCCCATTACATTGTGGATGAGAAGGGGACGTCATAACGTGTTTTATGCCTTTTTCCTGTATGAATTTATTGAATCTTTTGGAGACAAATGAGGGATGTCTGTCGGTAACAATAATCTTTGGCTTACCTATACTTAATAATTGATTTATAATATTCATATACGTTGCTATCGAGGTACTTTTAGAAGGAAAAGCCCAAATGTATCTAGAGTGATGATCCACTACTACATGAAGGCAATTTTTTGTACTATTATATTCTCCTAAGCCTAAAATACTGTCAAGAGCAACTACATCAAATGGTTTCTCAGCCAGCGGTAAAGTACCCATGAGTCCATATGAAGGTGTAGTCGGCTTCTTTACAGATTGACATGTTTTGCATTTCAAAATATAATTTTTTATTTTACCTATCATACCTTTAAAATAATATTGTGTTGATATTACCCTAGCCATTGCACTAATACCTGGGTGTCCTAAACTTTCATGGGCCTTAATTATCAATTCTTGTTGTAAGGATGGTGGTACTACTACTCTATCTTTATTTTTTAATCGAATATAAGTGATATTGTCTTTATTGAAATATAATTTAGATGAAGGCTTAGCTAAGGATTCTTGTCCTTCTTTTAAGTCTTGTATGGATAGGAAGCAAGAATATGGTAAGCGGGACAACATGTCAGCTTCATAATTCTCACATCCTTTATTATATTTGAATTCTAAATCATATTCTGATAATCTTAATGACCATCGAAATAGTCTACCATTTGTATGTTTGAAATTATTTAACCAAATTAATGCTTTATGGTCAGTGTGAACTATTACCCGCTGACCTGAAATGTAGGGATGGTATCTCTTGCACGTTTCTATTATTGCTAATAATTCCAGCTCTGTGATGGTATATTTGGATTCTGCCCCCCTTAAGGCCCTACTATAAAACGCTATGGGTTTCATTGTGCCATCAGGATACTCCTGTTTGAGCACGCCTCCTAAACCTGCAGTACTAGCATCACAAAAGATATGCGTAGTTAATAACGGATTATAAATTTGGAGGATTGGTTTTGAAACTAATGCTTCTTTAAGAGCCTCAAAACTTTTTTGGCATTCGTCAGTCCATGTAAATTTTATATCTTTTTTCAAAAGATTATTTAAGGGAGCTCTTAATTTATTAAAATGATTTATAAACTTAGCATAATGTGTAACGCTTCCTAAAAATGATCTTAAGCACCTAACATTACGAGGAGGTGGCAATGATTTAATTATATCAACATTAATGCCTGAGGGAGACATTTGGTCTCCAAAAATTTCATAACCTAAATAATTTATCTTTTTCATAAAAAATAAACACTTTTCCTTCCTAAGTTGGATACCCTCTTTTTGTAGAATTTCAAATATTTCCTTAAGATGTTCCAAATGGGATTGCGTATCGTTTGAAAAAACCAATATATCATCAAAATAAGAAATTACATTTTTAAGGTCATATTTTTGTAATATTGAACTAAGTATCCTATTAAAGATGGCGGGAGCTGTACGTAGACCAAATGGTAGTCTACACCATTGATAGGAACCTTCTGTGGTAGTAAAACATGTCATGTATTGATCCTTTTCATGCAAGGAAACAGTCCAGTAGGCACTTAAAATGTCAAGACATGAGAATACTTTCGACCCTTGAACCTTCTGGATGATATTTTCAATTAACGGAATTGGAAAACTGTCACCTATTAATTTTGAATTTAATTTTCTAAAGTCAATACATAGTCTAGTCTTATCACTTTCTCCTTTTTTACGGGCTAGGGTTACTGGCGAACTGTATGGTGATGAAGCAGGCTTAATTATGCCATATTTCAACAACTGACTAATTTGTTCTTTAATTGTTTCGTTATCCTTTAGATTATGTCTATAAGGTCTGAGACAAACAGGAGTCTTATCTCTGAGTGTTAATCTCGGGGGATCTACCTTTAAAGGTCTAACATTATACTTATTTTCACCAAAAATATCATCATAGTCATTCATCAAAACATGGAAATTATTTCCAAGTCTGACGTCATTATGTATATAACTATCTTCTGAGTTTGGTAAAGGCAAAGGTCGGAAGTTTGGTTGATAAATAGGTCTCGATTTAAAACAAGAAGGAAAATATATGTTAGATTGATTTATAGTTTTACCTATGGCATGTACATTTTTTATACGATTACATTTCCCTGATAGTCTTAAACAATAATTATGTTTGTTGCAATATTTAGCAGATCTAACAAGACTTAAATAATTTTTAGAATTATCATATTGTAAGGCATCAAGTTCTTCTTCAGAAAAAGTATAATCAAAATTAGATAAAACACCATCATTTTGTATAATAACATTTTTATCAAAATCAATCTTTAGTTTAAAATATTTTAGGTACTTTGTGGACATTATCAAACAGTTCAAATTAGGATTATCAATAATATAAAACAAAATATTTTTAGTTATAATTCCAATTTTTATATTCAAACAAATCTGGCCTTTTATGTTAACATTATTAGATACAGTACTTATTTTGTCGTAACTAGAAATATTTATGTTATTTGAAAAATTCTTGGGCAAAAAATGAGTAGGTAAAATATTAATCTCACTACCTGAATCAAAAAGAATCATAAACATACCCAGGAACCATGAGTCTGCTGCCCCCACATCCGCTCTGATCCCCGGGCACCGTCAGCATCCCACTTGGCCTTGATTACCGGGGTTCGACGCACTTTGTAGGCCGATGGATGAAGTCCCAGGATGGCCAGGTTCGTGAAGTTGGCCGGCGTTGACATCTCCATGCTGCGGCGTGATAGATCGCCACCGCGAGGCCATGTTGGGGCGATTTCCTCCAGCAAAGTTGTTCCTCCGTCCGTTATTCCATCTTCCGTCTCTTTGTTGAGTTGTGTGCTCCAAAGATTCGGCAATACGAAGCCAGTCCTCTAAGGAATGTGGCGAGGAAGCAATCAGAAACTTCTCGAGTGGGCCGGCACCAGATGTAAGGGATTCCAAGACTAAATCCTTTGGCATGTGTAGTTGTGTGCCAATTTTTACCTTTTCAAAATAATAACCACGAACTGATTGCGTCTCTTGCTTAGTTAGTTGCCAGAACTTTTTATGTAGCCCGCGTTCAAACTCTGGGAAGAAGGTCATCATCCTAGAATGTAAATCTTCCAAGGTGTCAATTTCGTCACAAATTGTGGCATAAATCTCAAGAGCATTGCCCTTAAAAAGAGTGGGTATCATGAAAAGAGCATCTTCTTGTTTGATATTCCGGAGCTTGATTTGTTGGTTGAAAACCTTCAGCCATTGTGAGTATTTAAGCCCTTCTTCAGGGTTAAAGCTTGGTATCAAATCTTTAGGGCAATATTCCATATTCGAATTTTCTTTGAGATCAGTTTTATTAATAAATGAAGTATTTTTTGGGCCTACCTTCCTCTTTCCCATGCCTTGAGAATAAGTAAAATTTCCGCGAACAAGTTTGAATCCTGTCGACTATTTGTCGTATAGTAAATTTTTCCAAAGTTTCAATATCTGGAAATGACAATTAAGCAGTCGTTAGGCCTTTTTCCTACTTCTTTATTATAAGCAATCAGCGCGAGGCCACACACACTGTGACTTGAGAAGCGACTGACGTGAGGGGCGTAGAAGAAAAAAAATTCTTGGTTAAATTTACATATTTGCAAAATGTTCCGTGCCGGCCAGAAGAAAACAACAATGAATTTACATGTTTAAAAAATGTATTTGGCAATTTGTGAAACAATTTAGACAAAAATAAAAGATTACTATATACAAAATATATCATATATGTATAGACAAATGTAAAGGCATATATGTATAACAGCGTAAGTGTCCCTAGGGGAACATAGCGCTTTAAATTGAAATAAAATAAAAATAAAACGTTCACAGACTTGTTAAAGATCCTCATCTGGCGCCATGATTTCAATTGACCAACCAGTTTGGCTAGTCTACATCACTTGATATCCTCCAACACATCTGTTTGGGTAATTTTGAATTAGCCGTTAGCAAGAAGAAAGAAGAACAAAGTAGTGTCCAATCAGGAAGTAGATGGTTCTCGTCAGTAGAGTGGCTTCAAGTTAGAATCAACTAGAATATAATAAAATTACTAAGGAATCAAAGGTTTAGTTTCTTTTCTCATTTCTTTTATTTCTCGAGCTTTCGGGCTAACATGCCCTTCAACACGGAGGTCCAGAAGTACTACTTCTGAAGAAGTTGTAGTTCTGGATCTTCTTGTTGAAGGGCGTGTTAGCCCGAAAGCTCGAGAAATAAAAGAAATGAGAAAAGAAACTAAACCTTTGATTCCTTATTGAAGAAATAGTACTTCTGGATCTCAGTGTTGAAGGGCATGTTAGTCCGAAAGCTCGAGAAATAAAAGAAATTTAAAAAAATATCAAAACTTTGATTTCTTATTCATTTTGTCGAAATGTAAAAGCAGGGAAAATATTTATAATAATATTACTATAAGATCATAGCTACAAGATTTTAATGATTCTTTTGTGTCATCATATCTAGGTAGCCCCGCTAGGTAGTCTTACCTTCAACTTATTCGAAGTCGAAGTTATATGTTTGTTCTGTGAGATCATTTTGTTCCTTCCTCTAAAAGTTAAGGAAGCTAACGTAACCAGGATTGAAAGAGCATCAAATATTGGACCTTGGTAGAATCTTTCTTATTCTCAACACATTGAAAATATTCATCCTTTGATCATAGATATAATTCGACTAGTGATTTTCAATCTTCTTTAATATGAATCATGAGTTTGCATGTTTCTTTTATTCTTCTTTTTGCTTCTCATTTACTCAAAGGGGAATCAAAATACATTTTCCATTTGAAATACCAATGGATGACTTCAAATAATTTTATAGAATGGAGAGAGAGAGAAAGAAATTTTTGGTTTATTATATAAATATATTTTGTAAATATAAAAATAAACCATTTAAAAGTTATTGTTGGTCTCTCTTACAAAAGTCTCATTTAATTTTGAAAATGTTTTTTTCAAAATAACTCCTAGATTATATGTGGGAGTTAAAATTCAAATTTGATCAATTGCATTGGCTCACATTGTAATGAAAGAATTTTCTGAAATAACTTTCTTGTCTATGTCGGCTGTTTCTCTGAACATATTTGCATTCTGAAGATGTTCAGCGAAATAACTCTTGATGTGAAGCTTCTCAATAAGTTTTAGCACATTTCAGTCATAGCTAATTAAAATGATTGTCAAGTCGGTAAAATAACCAAATATGGGTTTGCTTGAAGACATTTCAGCAATAGCTAATTAAAAGGATCGTTGAATTGGTGAAATAATCAAATATGGGTTTGCTCGAAGACATTTCAATCATAGCTAATTAAAATGATTGTTTAGTCGGTAAAATAATCAAATATGGGTTTGCTCGAAGACATTTCAATCATAGCTAATTAAAATGATTGTTAAGTCGGTAAAATAATCAAATATGGGTTTGCTTGAAGACATTTCAGTCATAGCTAATTAAAATGATTGTTAAGTCGGTAAAATAATCAAATATGCGTTTGCTTGAAGACATTTCAGTCATAGCTAATTAAAATGATTGTTAAGTCGGTAAGATAATCAAATATGGGTAATGTTTGCTTGATTACATTTCAGTCATAGATAGTTAAAATGATTGTTAAGTCAGTAAAATAATCAAATATGGGTGTTTGCTTAAAGACATTTCAGTCATAGCTAATTGAAATGATTGTTAAGTCGGTAAGATAATCAAATATGGGTAATGTTTGCTTGATTACATTTCAGTCATAGATAGTTAAAATGATTGTTAAGTCAGTAAAATAATCAAATATGGGTGTTTGCTTAAAGACATTTCAGTCATAGCTAATTGAAATGATTGTTAAGTCGGTAAAATAATCAAATATGGGTGTTTTCTTAAAGACATTTCAGTCATAGCTAATTGAAATGATTGTTAAGTCGGTAAAATAATCAAATATGGGTAATGTTTGCTTGATTACATTTCAGTCATAGATAGTTAAAATGATTGTTAAGTCAGTAAAATAATCAAATATGGGTGTTTGCTTAAAGACATTTCAGTCATAGCTAATTGAAATGATTGTTAAGTCGGTAAAATAATCAAATATGGGTAATGTTTGCTTGATTACATTTCAGTCATAGATAGTTAAAATGATTGTTAAGTCAGTAAAATAATCAAATATGGGTGTTTGCTTAAAGACATTTCAATCATAGCTAATTGAAATGATTGTTAAGTCGGTAAAATAATCAAATATGGGTGTTTTCTTAAAGACATTTCAGTCATAGCTAATTGAAATGATTGTTAAGTCGGTAAAATAATCAAATATGGGTGTTTTCTTAAAGACATTTCAGTCATAGCTAATTGAAATGATTGTTAAGTCGGTAAAATAATCAAATATGGGTAATGTTTGCTTGATTACATTTCAGTCATAGATAGTTAAAATGATTGTTAAGTCAGTAAAATAATCAAATATGGGTGTTTGCTTAAAGACATTTCAGTCATAGCTAATTGAAATGATTGTTAAGTCGGTAAAATAATCAAATATGGGTGTTTTCTTAAAGACATTTCAGTCATAGCTAATTGAAATGATTGTTAAGTCGGTAAGATAATCAAATATGGGTAATGTTTGCTTGATTACATTTCAGTCATAGATAGTTAAAATGAACGCTAAGTCGGTTAAATCATTAAATCGATGATCGATAATCCGAAATCATAATTTATATCAAAAGATATTTTTTCATAGCACAAACATTCCGCGATTTTCTAATTACTTTAGCGCGAAGACTCCGCGAACTTTTTATTTCTTAGCGATTTCTTTTTTTTTAATTTTAAAATATTCATGGGTCCTGTTATAGACAATATTTAAATTATCAGTTAGCTAATTCTATGTATATATATGAGCGAATGTGAGACACAATGAGGTTATTTATTCTCATAAATAAAGGTGGGTAGTTGAAATCAGAAATGTGTATATAATCAAAGAGACAGATTCTTCTTTGCCAACATTGCAGCATCAAAAAACACTTCCAACGGACATTAAAATTTTGTTAGTCACCCAATCCCTTTCTTTATTACAACTCTCCACGCCATTAAGTCCAATTTTTTATTACAGCAACATTTTTATTGCGCGGACCATTACCCCCAATTATAAATGGTTTCTTTGTCTTTATTCAATAAAACTCCGATATAGTTTTGTATACGCACAGAATTCTTTTTATTTAACTTAATTATAGCCTATTTTTGAGAGTTAAAAACTATACAAGCGCCATAAATTTGTTTGAAAACTTTGTTGAAGATGACGATTTAAAGGAAAAGTCCCACCTAGAAACCGTTTGGTGAATAAAACACTGTTATTTAATTTGGAATGAATAATACATTTACTCTCTCTAACAATCTAATCTCTCCATTTTCTTAAAGTGGTGATCAATCAAATAGGTCTGTAGTATCTAATATATACATTTATGTGTATCTACAAGGGCACCTCTCCCTTTTACTATGTATCAGAACCCGCTGTATTATGTTTATCACCTAGTAAAAAAGACATTTACTAATGGTGATAAAGAATTAACCACATAACACCAGTTTGGGCAAAAAGGATAACCTGTATACCTGTATATAATTTTGTCTGAATTTGTTAAAACTGGTTGTGGGCATAGACTCATTTGCATATTTTCAAGTCTTATATATAATTATTTAATTTTAGATATGGATATATGTGCAGATTTTTATTGTTATGTGTATATATTTGTAAGATCAAAGAACTTGCGCATAAAATTAAATCCAAAAGACAAAAAACCTCTCGCAATTAGTATCTTTTATTACAAATAACAGACGCTAGCTTTCGAACAATTAGTTCTTCAACGGGCGTTCTTACAAAACGAAATCAGATTCTTATTAATATATATAGGTAATTTTTTGTTTTTTGGATTTAGTATATATTTGTATTGTTGGCCATGGAGAAAGGAATTAGAAAGACAGCTTGCTGGCAGGTGTGGGAGAAGCTCGCTGGCAGGCGCACGTGAAGGCAGCGCGTGTACTTTTTGTTCTAAACTTTTCTAAATAAACGAAGTGTGTTTTTTGATTTTCCTGGCTGTAATTGTTGATAAGTTGATAGATAGGGAGTAGGCCCTAATTTAAAACACCTACAATGATGTTATGGCTCATTCTTTATCCCACTAGAAAGTAAAGGGTTTTACTAGGGTGATGAACATAATACATCATTCTTATGTATAATTAAAGGTAAAGACGTCTCTCTAGATATTTGAATACCTTCCTTTCACAATTTTATGTTATATACATTTATGTATACTATTAAAACTATAATAAACTATTTTATATATTTCTTTAAATTAAAGATACTTCGGCCAGTAAATCTTTTTTATTGTCTCGACGTTTCGACAAAAATCTTTTGTCCTCGTCAGGAGCGAAGGACAAAAGATTTTTGTCCAAACGTCGAGATAATAAAAATATTTACTGTGGCCGAAGTATCTTTAAATTGAAGAACTATGAATGCTGGCCAGGCAGCCTCTATCTTTACGATATTTTATATCTGACGTATTTGAGACTTTAGGATTAAATGTTAGCAAATACCGAAACAAGAATAAATTAGGTTTTATAACTCACACACAAATTGACGATATTATCAATAAGACATCATCCAGAGCTAGTAGATATCTTTTCAGTTTAATAAAGAAAGCGTAGCTCATCGACCTTACCATCTTCTTCGATGCTGCACTGGAGCACACCAGGGTTGATACTATCGGAAGCCGGATCGACACGCGTCGTATAGACAGAATTCTATTTACATCAGGCTTCTGCGACCGCGTCACTCAATACCAACCTAAAGACTACGCCTACTCGGACCACCGTGCCGTCCTGATCCAAGTGGGAGAACCAGCTCCTACAAGACTTCCCTGCATCTGCAAAGCTGCTACGGTCAGACCTGTTCTTCGATCGAATGGAAACGTTCATCGATGAAATATCGCAAAACTTAAAATTTCCTTCGTTTCCAATGTTATGGAAACAATGACCGAAAAAAAAGGCAGATATGGTTGCGTTCCATAGCAAAACTTGTTAAAAATTACTCCTATTAAAAATTATATTAAAAAACATATGTAAAACATTATATTTTTATTATGATGCATTAGAGCGCCATCTGTTATGAAAATTCAAAACTAATATAGACGTGTATTATTCTTTTAAAAATTAAACAATTTTTACTACCCTTACTGCAATGGAAAAATTATGGGAGGACCTGACATTAATTTTTCCATTGCAGTAAACTCAGTAGATATTGTTTAATTTTTGAAAGAATCATACGCGTCTATAATAGTTTCGAAATTTCAAAACATATTAATTTCTTATTTTTAACGTTAGGTATGTAGATAATGATAACTTTAATTTTATTAAGATATATAAAAGTATATGCAAATTAATGTGTTACAACCGCGTAGATCCAAATGCAATACGCACGCAACTTTCCAGGGGTTGGGTTCACGCGTTCTTCAAAAGGAAGACTATACCAAAACTTAGAAACAACCACACAGCTACTGAACCAAATGACTTTTAATTCTTTACTAAACTATCTACACCGATTAAATAAGAAATAAAAAAAAAGACTATTTCTAAACAAATGCAAATCATCAAAATTCTTCTAAATTTATATCCGCCAACAAATATAAATCAAAGATATAATTAGCATATATAAAAAAATCAAATATTAAAAAAAACAACATACATAAACAAATCAAAATACAAAAAATATATACAAATTTATACACTTGCTTTCAACAAATTTAATAACCATTTCTGAAAATAAATAATAATAATTATTTTTAAATTTCCATATTAAAGATGACAATTTACAATTGAAAATAGTTCCTTTTAGTTACTGTTTTATTTCTTGAAGGAGGTTTTATTGCTATCGTCCTATTGATCACTCTCTGTACATCAGTGACGAAGACAAAACAAGAAATCCAGTTAACCTTTTTGTTGTTGATCTCAGACGATGATTTATGTCGTGATGTAAACCTCCAAACATGAAACGTTACTTTCCCCATTGCCTTCTGAATTCATCACATTTAATTGATATAATACAATTAGGACCCTCTGTGCCACCAATCTTTGAATAATTTCCTTCAATGAGGAGATATTTACATTTTAAGAATTATATAAATAAATTATATAATCTAAAAACTAAAATATTTCTAAATTAAAAAAAATATATATTTTATTTTTATTCAATGATAATTTTACTTTTGGTTATCATCGTTTTTAGAATGACTTTCAGTTTTGTTGTAAATATGCATAGTTAACATATCTATCTTTTTGAATCACTAATATAAGATCAACTTTATAAATTCTATATGATGTGAAAATAACTAATGTCTAATATTTCCTCAAGTAATTGAAAATAAAAGCCACTTGATGGTAAATAATTATCTTTTTTTTTTTTATCACGACTGCACCTTCAACCCTTTATCTTATCGATCCTTTGTCTTATCAACCCTTTATCTAACAACAAACAAATTATTCATAACATATATATATAATCTAAGTAATAGATTCAAAGCATGCGAGGATGTGTATCTTATAAGTTTTAATAAAGGCGAGCTTTCGGGTCAATAACCCTTCTACAGGACATCATATCTTACTGAACTTGCATCTTATATACATATCCATATTGAGAAAAATTAGCATATATACAAGAAAAATAAACGTATTAGCTAATTAGTGAGAAAAGTAATAGTAAGAAATATCTGCGTGTTTTGAGTATATTAAGTAGGAAAATCGCAAGAAACTTCACGATTAAGCTACGATTCAATTTAAGGCTGCATGAGTAAAATAATCCAAAATAAAACGTACTGGCAATGGTCTCCTAAGGTACACTATGGCAATATTGCTTTGTATATATCAGGGATGTCTATATGTCTATTAATACTGTTATGTCTTAAAGAGAGCAACGCCTCGACGACCAATCTTTTGTATTTGCTCTTGATTCCTGAGTAATATGCCTGTGGGTGAGAGGTATCAAAAGTATGTCCTGTCTGTTTAATGTGTTGCACTATGAGAGATCTGGGTTCACTGTTTCTAATGTTTCTGTGGTGTTCTTCTATCTTATCCTTAATTCTTCGGCCTGTCTCTCCTATATACAAACTGTTGCAATCTGAGCATTTTAAGGAGTACACGGAGTTTGTAAAAAATGGCAGGGTAATGGGAAAACTGTTTCTGGTGATGAGGTTCCTAACTATTGTTTCTAATTTAGGAGTGTTGGTGTAATAGGTGCGGATTCCGTACTTGTTTTTTAAGTGTCTAGAGATGTTGGTACTATAGGTAGAGTAAGGGATGATGCAAGTCGATCTATAAGTCTGACTATTTAGCTGCTGTTGGGGGTTGTGAAAATGTCGGAGAATGAAGTTTCTAGGGTAACCTGAGTTCATTAGGTGATTAATCACATTTTGGGTCTCTGTTTGTTTAAATTCAGAAGTTGAGCAGTGAGTAAAAATACGTTTCGAGAGGGCTTTGACAGTATTAATTTTATGGCTGAGGGGGCAGTATGAGGAATAGTGTATATAGGAGGGAGGAAAGGAGGGCTTATAGTGTACGTTGGTGATATACCTGCAATCTTGTTTAGTAATCATGATATATAAGAAAGCTAAGGAACAATTGTTTTCTTTCTTTACTGTGAATTGGATGTCCGGAAATAGTGAATTTAATTTGGTATGTATACTGTCCAAGGATTCTGTTTTGACTATGCAGAAAATATCGTCTATGTATCTAAACCAAGAATGAATATCTGCTGGGAAATGACCTGTAATTAAACTATCTACTTTTCGCATAACTATTTCAGAGAGTGGTGAGGACAAAGGGCTACCCATGGGAGTACCCTTGGATTGCCTGTAATATCGTTCATCAAAATTGAAGATACTATTGCTTAGACAGATCGATATTAAGGTGGTTAACTTAGATATCATATCTGCTGTATACCCGTGCGACCGGAGGAATTCTGTGGTGCATTCTAAGATAAGGGAGTGGGGGAGACTGGGGTATAGATTGATGACATCAAAAGAGATCATAAGACTATTGGGGACAACCGGTAATTGCTGTTTATGGGCTAAGAATTTAGGTGTGGAAGAGATGGACGTCGAGGCGGCGCCCTCTTTAAGTATGGGTATGATTATCTTAGCTAAGTACTGAGCTAACGGGGCTGTGGGGGAGAGGTGAAAAGCTACTATTGGTCTAAGGGGGATATTTATCTTATGTACCTTAGGAAGGCCGTAGATGTAGGCCTGACCATGCAGATTCGAAAGAAAACCCTGGAGTTCATCAGTTGTTATAATCTTATTCCTGCATAGGGTCCTAAGTTCTTTTTTGTATTTGGAATTCGAGACAGTTTGTTCCTCCGCTGTGGCCGGGGTGAATACATCCGAGTTGTTCAAGATTTGATTCATTCCTGAGATGTAGTCCGTAGTGTTCATAATGACGGTTCTAGATCCCTTATCCGATCTTGTGATAACTATGTTATTATTTTTGGACAGTGTTCTTATAATCTGGTTGGCATGATGGCTATTGGCTGGGTTGTTTGTAGGACTGTTTAAGACAGATATGACGTGGTTCCTAATGGAGTGCTTTTCATGCATGTTCAGGCCGGTGATGGATGACTCTATTCCTGCTATTAATGAGATTTTGTCCAGTTTTGATGGGTATCTGTGTTTGAGGCCTTTCGAAAGTATGCTGACCTGATCAGCGGAAGGTACAAAGCTAGACAAATTCAAAATTGAATGCTGCTGATCTTGGGGAGATATATATAATCTAAAATGCAATTATTTTATTTAAAAGAAACATGTATTTTACTTTCATCATTGACTATTCTTTTATTTTTGACCATAGATTTAGAACACTTTGAATATTTGTTATAAATATGTATCGTTGAGCTACCTATTTTTTTAATTCACGAATAAAGAATTCATTTTATAAATTCTATATTACTGTGAAAAATAATTTTATGTGTAATTTGCTTCAAGTAATTCAAAATAATGATGATAAATAATGATGGGTAAATAATTATCTTTCCTATTTTTACGACTGCACCTCTGTTGACTTTGCTTAGAATTTTTAATGAAACTTATTCCAAGAATTATTAATTAAACATTATATTTATTGATTTACAAGAGAGAACAAAATATAAAAAGGAAACCAATATTAAACAAACGAACTTTTTTTCTTTCGGTTTGCGCCTATTTACCTATGAGCTTACACACACTCTGTGGTAACAATTAATTAATATATATACACAACAACCTCACATTCTCTATATTTTCAACAACAAAACAAAATAATTCATAACATATATATGTAGTAATACTACTCCACGCTGACGAGCGCCAACAGCGCGAAACGCGTTCGTGGATGTCTTTTCTTGATTTATCAAGAAATTGGGTTGGCCAAATATCACGGAGCAAGCTAAGTAAACGTTTAGTTTATTTTTGCTCCACTAGATGGCGCTCTGCCATCTAAAAGGTACATGTGCTCGTGGTCAGGAGATGCCTTCTTTATTTTTAATATGTAGTAATGTAGTTTGTTATTATCCTGTTGGATGACTGTTGTGTAGCATGTTGGTTGCAGTCGTGGTGGCCACAATGATTAGAGTGGGTTCAGGCGTGATTGGGATTACACAAAAGGACGAGGCATGTTGGGTGTCACCACAGAGATGGCGAGAAAGTAAGTGAAGCCGACGCCGGTCAGGGCAAATATGTCGAGAGGGGTCTGACAATCATCGTGTCTCAAAGCGGACTGATTTGTTTGAGCAAGAAGGGGGCACACCTGGAAACCCGGACATGTTTTTTTGACCTTTTCCTGTCCTGGCGCTGGCTGTCACTCACTCGATAGTTTATTTCTGTCACTTTGGCAATTACACTATAACTATACAACACATGGGGACATATATATATTGGAATATATACGAGGTGTGTTCAAAAAGCATCGCGAATTTTGAATTTTCGCGGGTTACGTATATTCGAATTTCGATCTTTTTGTGGCTTTATGTTGGTACTCATGTCTCTCACTTATGCCGACAAGCTCGGCCATTTTGAATGTTCACTTAATTGTTGACAGCTGCTTTGCTTGCAGGTGTTTTGGATCGCCTTCGATTTTTACCTATTAAAAAAAAAAATGGATCAAAGAACCTGTATAAAATTTTGTGTGAAAAACGAAATTAAATGCGCGGATGCATTCCGAATGTTGACTGTGGCATACGGAGAAGCTACCTTGGACCGAAGCAACGTTTATCGGTGGTACAAAATGTTCTCAGAAGGCCGAAAAGATGTGAACGACGAAGAGCGTGCCGGACGCCCGAGCACTTCAACAACAGACGAAAAAATTAATGAAGTGGAGAAAATTATATTGGCCAATCGTCGAATCACCGTTAGAGAAGTTGCTGAGGACTTAAACATATCGATTGGCTCGTGCCATTCGATTTTTATCAATGATTTGGGAATGAGACGGGTCGCCGCGAAATTCGTACAAAAATTGCTCAATTGCGACCAAAAACAGCATCGCATGAACATTGCTAATGAGATGTTGGACTCTGTCCGCGACGACCCAAATTTGCTCCAGAGGGTCATAACTTGTGACGAAGCGTGGGTTTATGGTTATGACGTGGAAACCAAAGCTCAATCATCTCAATGGAAGCTGCCGCACGAACCAAGACCGAAAAAAGCGCGCCAAGTTCGGTCGAATGTGAAAGTTTTGCTGACAGTTTTCTTCGATTGCAGGGGCGTGGTGCATCATGAGTTCTTGCCACAGGGTAGAACGGTCAATAAGGAATATTACCTACAAGTTATGCGCAATTTGAGCGAAGCAATCCGCCAGAAACGCCCGGATTTGTGGAAGACCAAAAATTGGTTTTTGCACCACGATAACGCCCCTGCTCACACATCGTTGCTTGTGCGCGACTTTTTGGCCAAAAACAACACACTAATGGTGCCGCAGCCACCGTATTCCCCAGATCTGGCCCCCTGTGACTTTTTCTTGTTCCCTAAACTGAAGAAGCCCATGAAAGGACGACGTTACGCTACGCTTGACGAGATAAAGACGGCATCGAAGGAGGAGCTGAAAAAGATTTAAAAAATATGATTATTTGAAGTGCTTCGAAGATTGGAAAAACCGTTGGCACAAGTGTATAATATCTCATGGGGATTACTTTGAAGGGGACAAAATAGGTATACGATAATAACAAGGCGAAGGAAGACGAGTATCTTTATTGGTGCATAAGAGCGAGCTTTCGGGAAAAATCCCTTCGACGGGCAAGATATAACGACACTGTGAGCGATATCGATGGCTGTAGCGAATATATACACATATTAATTTACATAAATATAGAAAAAAGCATGCAAATGAACAATTTAACTATTTGTAAAAAAGTGAGAAGTAAAAATAAAAATAAAGATGAAATAAAAATCCTATAGGGTAATAGAAGAGATGCCAAAACATCAGCTGATGGGAAGAAATATCAGTGAGGCACAGTATATGGCTGCAATGGTGAGACGGGTAGATCTGTATCCATCAGGATGACTGAACATTCCCGCAATATTTCCCGTCAAGATACCAAGTCCCTTATTTATCAACATATGCAGACCACAGGCCACACTTTCAACATCAACAACCCCACCATACATTACAGCCACATACATATCTTGCACCAAAGACTCATTTTAGAATCAATAGTATCCCACAAACTAAACAGCATCAATAGAAAAATAGAACTTCCTGAAGCCTATCATCCTCTCCTGTCCTTTATTTAAACTTCCCCCTTGTATTTAGCTGTGAAAGGTCGCCCTCCCTGACGCATAGTGAGCTCTCCTGGCCTTTATGTGTGGATTTCTCTTTTGTATACTGGATATTCCATTGCAGCCATATACTGTGCCTCACTGATATTTCTTCCCATCAGCTGATGTTTTGGCATCTCTTCTATTACCCTATAGGATTTTTATTTCATCTTTATTTTTATTTTTACTTCTCACTTTTTTACAAATAGTTAAATTGTTCATTTGCATGCTTTTTTCTATATTTATGTAAATTAATATGTGTATATATTCGCTACAGCCATCGATATCGCTCACAGTGTCGTTATATCTTGCCCGTCGAAGGGATTTTTCCCGAAAGCTCGCTCTTATGCACCAATAAAGATACTCGTCTTCCTTCGCCTTGTTATTATCGTATAAGTTTACTCCAGGAAGAATTATTCTACTATATTTCTAAATTCGTTATTTCTTATACCTATGAATCTCTCTACGAGCGACATCGATTGGTACCTATGGATAATTCATAAGAAGTCCCTACAACTTGCGCGATGGAGATGCCACCTTAGATTCAACCGTATTTGCAAAAATGCTGATTTCATCCCGCCTTCCCTCAGGATACATGACCCAGTTGGTAGTTCTTTTTCAAGGCACATCCTCATAAAAACACAACAGCAGTTGCTTAATGCAAGAATCAAAAACTGTTTCTCCAATATTAGATTCCTCACCAAGTCGATCAAAGGTCTCATAACCCTAGTATCCCAAAGAATCACACTGGCAGATCTTTCGAAACATATCATAAAAATCACCACCGATATAAAGTCCCAAGAAAAAATTATTCTCGACAGACACCATAAAAAACTTCTCTTTTGGAAAAAGAAATATGCTTTACGCTACACCTTCTCCAGTGACCTTCGCCCAAGATCTTCATCAGTCATTAACCTATCGGACCACCCTCTGACGCCATCTGAGACCTCGCTCCTTGAGAAGGGACTGAAATACCGCATCCCCTCCAATCCCAATCCACCAGTGATCATCAGCGCCATTGAATCATCCATCAAGTCCTTCAATCTGAAAGAGAAGTTTTCCATTAGATCCATGGTAGCTAAAAATTTATCTAGGCCCTTTCTCCCTCCCCCTAACCATCTTGAAAACACCATTGCACTTAAAAAACTCAAACTTCGTAAATCATTAGTTATTACTAGGTCAGATAAAGGTGCTAACACAGTCATATTGAATCAGGATAGTTACGTTTCAAAAATGCACAATTTACTTAGCGATGACTCCACTTTCTTACCCATCACAGACCGAATCAGCCTCTCCGTAGTTAAAGATTTCAGAACCTCACTTCTCCGACTCAAGAAATCTAAAAACATCTCACCAGAAGAATACACCTCGTTTACCTCAAACCTCCACAGTTCAGCCTATATTTACGGCCTCCCCAAAATACATAAGCCTGAAGTACCCCTCCGCCCCATCATAGCCTATCACTCATCGCCCGCTTACCCTCTGGCTAAATATCTTTCCAACTTCCTCTCCCCTTTATTAACCAATTACAATAATACCCTTTCTATTAACAGCACCCCACACTTCATTAATGAATTAACAGCTCTTAAACCAGACCCCGCCTACACTATGTGTTCCTTCGACGTCACCTCCCTCTACCTCTGTCTTCCTCATGAGCTCATCATAGATGGCTTGACTGATTTCCTTCAATCGCAAAATGTCGATACCCATACTTCCTCAACCATAGTCCAACTTACCAAAACATGCTTAAGCATGAACACATTCACATTCCTACAGCACCATTACAGACAGTTCAGGGGCTCCCCAATGGGCAGCCCTCTATCTACCATCATTGCCGAAATAGTCATGACTAGAATAGATAATTGGATCACCCATACCCTCCCTACAGATATCCAATTCTGGCGCAGATACATTGATGATGTCTTTTGTATATGCAAAAAGGGTCAGGAGAGCTTCATACTATCAACCCTTAATAATTACAACCAAGATATTTCCTTTACTCTAGAAACTGAAGCTAACCATGTTCTCCCATTCTTAGATATCTTAATTATTCGCACCCCATCCTCATTTCACACGACAGTTTATCATAAAAAACAATGCCCCCCCTGCTACACTCATTACAATTCTCATTGCCCCACCTCCCATAAAATCAATATTGTTAGAACTCTTACAAAAAGAATTTCCACCCATTGTTCCATAGACATCTTTAAAATAATAGAAAGAAATCGCATTATAACCCAGCTCTCCGCGGCTTCTTTTCCACTCTGGTTCATTAATAAATATACTTATACACCTGCAACTTCCAATCCTTCCATGACATACAGATCATTGTGTTTTCTCCCTTACTCCCCCTCCTCTGTTGCTATAGCTAGAAAACTCAAATCCTATGGCATCCGTACCATATATAAAAACTCCCCGAACCTTCTTTCATCCCTCCGTCACCCTCATACTAAGTCCTCAGCTCCCCCTGCCCCCCTTCGTTCTGTGGGTGCAGTCTACTCCGTCTCATGCGAACAGTGCCCTGCCACTTACGTTGGTGAGACGGGTAGATCTGTATCCATCAGGATGACTGAACATTCCCGCAATATTTCCCGTCAAGATACCAAGTCCCTTATTTATCAACATATGCAGACCACAGGCCACACTTTCAACATCAACAACCCCACCATACATTACAGCCACATACATATCTTGCACCAAAGACTCATTTTAGAATCAATAGTATCCCACAAACTAAACAGCATCAATAGAAAAATAGAACTTCCTGAAGCCTATCATCCTCTCCTGTCCTTTATTTAAACTTCCCCCTTGTATTTAGCTGTGAAAGGTCGCCCTCCCTGACGCATAGTGAGCTCTCCTGGCCTTTATGTGTGGATTTCTCTTTTGTATACTGGATATTCCATTGCAGCCATATACTGTGCCTCACTGATATTTCTTCCCATCAGCTGATGTTTTGGCATCTCTTCTATTACCCTATAGGATTTTTATTTCATCTTTATTTTTATTTTTACTTCTCACTTTTTTACAAATAGTTAAATTGTTCATTTGCATGCTTTTTTCTATATTTATGTAAATTAATATGTGTATATATTCGCTACAGCCATCGATATCGCTCACAGTGTCGTTATATCTTGCCCGTCGAAGGGATTTTTCCCGAAAGCTCGCTCTTATGCACCAATAAAGATACTCGTCTTCCTTCGCCTTGTTATTATCGTATAAGTTTACTCCAGGAAAAATAGGTATTCATGAATAAATAAATAATTTTTGAAAAATACACAAAAGTCGCGATACTTTTTGAACACACCTCGTATATATATGAAAAAATAGTACAAATGTGATATTGTACTGGGATAAGGTGCATAAATTAAGAAAACGGCATCTCCTTATCGTGCAACTGAGAGTTGCTGATGGCTTGCGCCATCTATCGGAATAAATATCAACTATTCTCGTTGATTTTTAATTATTCCAGAATTGGCCAAATACCTATTCTTGATTAATCAAGAAACGCTAACCACGGACGCGTTTCGGGCTGTTGGCCCTCATCAGCGTGGTGCAAGCTGTACCTCAACGACCAAAAAAAAAAAAAAAAAACAGCTTGCACCACGCTGATGAGGGCCAACAGCCCGAAACGCGTCCGTGGTTAGCTTTTCTTGATTAGTCAAGAATGGGTATTTGGCCAATTCTGGAATAATTAAAAATCAACGAGAATATTTGATATTTATTCCGATAGATGGCGCAAGCCATCAGCAACTCTCAGTTGCACGATAAGGAGATGCCTTTTTCTTAATATATATATATATATTTTTTTTGTTGAATTGAATAAAAACTATTACACTAAATAAAAAAATCATAGGACACCACAACTCTTTCTATATTTTTATTTTAATAAAAAATATTTTCCAATATTTGCGGGGGAGTTATATTAATGTACTTAGAGAGACATGTCTCCTTTTAATTATACCTCAAAACAATGCACTATTCGAAATTATATAGATGCGTATGATTCTTTTTAAAAATAAACAATTATACTGACCTTACTGCAATGGAAAAATTAATGGGAGGGCCGTAGAAATTGTTTATTTTTAAAAAGAATCATACACGTCTATAATAGTTTCGAATTTTGATAACAGATGGCGCGCTAATGCATCACAATGCACTATGTTCATCACCCTAGTAAAGGAAAACTTTACAAGTCATCTAAAGAGACAGAGGTCGCCTCTCCCGTCAAAATAGACGTCAAAACCAGACGCCATCTCAAACAAAGTCCGCCCTAGGCTGACGAGGGCCATTAGCCCTAAACCATGGTATCTAGGTGGACGCTTTTCAGTTTGCCAAAGCTGGTGTTGTGGCTTTGTCACCGACCCCAAGGCCGCTAGTTTGCGGCGACGGTCAATAGATGGCGTCTGGTTTTGACGGGAGAGGCGACCTTTGTCTCTTTAGATCAATATCTTCCCGGCAAAATTGCCATCTTTACAAGTGATGACGGAGAATGAACCACAGCACCAGCAAAGTTTATTATTAGAGTGATGAATATAATGAAACGTTCTGATGCATAATTAAATAGAGAAATGCCTCTTTAGATGCACATGAGTTTCCCGAAAGAATTTTGTTTCTTCCCATCAAACATGATGCAGAAATAGTATAATCTATTATGAGTGATGAATATAATGAAACGTTCTGATGCATAGTTACATAGAGAAATGCGTCTCTAGATTCATATGAGTTTCCCGAAAGAATTTTGTTTCCTCCCATCAAACATGATGCAGCAATAGTATAATCTATTTCTGAATAAAAAAAGTTAATGAGTCCATTACTTAGTTAATTTGAAAATTTATTGGATGAAAATGTGACAAAGACTCTTTCCAGAGTTAACTCTATATCCTATTAAAATATCAGCCAGATTGTATGAATATATAGGTAACATACACGGAAGAAATAAAATAAATTTACATACGTTGACCTTCATATATATATAGAGAGAGTAAAAAAGTTCTGGTTCAATTTTTTTTTGTTTGGAAATTGAAAAAAAAGTATCAGATGTGAATATTTTTACAAATTGAGAGAGAAAATTTGAAATAATTTCCAATTTGTAAATATTCATTTAATATTTCATTCTTAGGTTGACGCTCATTAATATGTTATAACACCTTGATAAAGGTTGGCGTTCAGACCACTGAAATATTGGTAGAATAAATTATAATTTGATCCAATATATGCTTTTCTAATTAAAGTCTTCATTCGTAGTGTTGATATGTGTGTGGACAAAGCTTGACTATAGAGGTTTTAGGTTTTATATCATCTTTAGGATCACAATATTATTTTAATTTTTTTCCATCTATAATTTTTTGTTTTATTTTTTCATAAGATTTTTGTAAGGTAACCAGGCTTCCTTTTCAACAATGACCGCTATTTTATTGCTTAGCTTAACTAGTGGAAGAGCATCGGCATTTTGTGGGATAACCTAAATAGAATTAAATTAAGTATTGATCTTAGCTTGAAACAGAATAATGGAAGCAACTATAAACCTAATATATATTATCAAAATATGAATTTATCAATTGAGCACTGGATATGGAGGCAATTTATTTATCAAAAGCGCACTCAACATGGAATCAATTTATGAACTGATCCAACGTGTACAAGATATGATATAAATCTATTCTTTAACAAACGCGAAAATTCTACATGAAATCAATTTATGAACTGATCAAATGCGCATTGATATGAAATCGATCTATGTAAAGGCGTACTGGATATCGAATCAATTTTTAAATTAATCAAGCACGCATAAGATCAAATCAATTATGAACTGATCAACACGCAAGAACATTAGATTTTGATATAATAATAATAATACAATTTCAAAAAATAATTGAACGCCCGCTGAATATGGAATTAATCAATGGATTAATCAAACGTAAACTGGATATAGAATCAATTCTATGAATTTATAAAATTCTAACTATAAATGAAATTAATATTTGAATCCCCACACACTGGATATAGAATCATTATATGAATTGATAACACGCGCACTAGATATGGAATCAATTTATAAATTAATCATGTATACTAAATATGCAATCAATTTATGAACTGAACAAAAGCGCACTGAATTTGACATCACACACTCGATATAAAAATTAATAAAACGCCTGCCGATAGAATATGGAATTGAATCTATGAATTACTGAAACCACACACAACTGATATGTAATCAATCAATGAATTAATCAAACGCGTACGGAATATCAAATCAATCTATGGATTGATTAAAGGCGCGTACTGGATATGGGAGCAACCAATAAATTGTTCAAAGACACACTGGAAATAGAATCGATCTATGGATTGATGAAACGCTCACTGGATATGTAATCAATTAATGAATTGATTCAACGCGCACTGGATATGGAATCAATCTATGAATTGATCAAACGCTCACTGGATATTGAACCAATTTATGAATTGAGCAAAGGCGCACTGGATATGGAAACAAACAAGGAATTGTTCAAAGGCACACTGGATATGAAAACAAACAATGAATTGTTCAAAGGCACACTGGAAATAGAATCGCTCTATGGATTGATAAAACGCTCACTGGATATTGAATCAATTTATGAATTGATCAAACGCACACTGGATATGGAATCAATCTATGAATTGATCAAACGCTCACTGGATATGGAATCAATCTATGAATTGATCAAACGCACACTGGATATGGAATCAATCTATGAATTGATAAAACGTACACTGGATATGGAATCAATTTATGAATTGAGCAAAGGCGCACTGGATATGGAATCAAACTATAAATCAATTATATTCACACTGGATATAGAGTCAATCAGTGAATTGATAGAACGCGCACTGGCTCTAGAATCGATCTATGAATTGATCAAAGGCACATTGGATATGGAATCAATCTATGAATGGATCAAACGCACACTGGATGTTGATTAATATGTGAATTGATCAAACGCGCATTGAATATCAAATCAATCTATGAATTGTTCAAAAGCGCCTTGGATCAGAAAAAAAAATATAAATTGATTAGCGCGCACTGGATATGGAATCAATCTATGAATTGATCAATGCACACTGGATGTTGATTAATATATGAATTGATCAAACGCGCATTGGATATCAAATCAATCTATGAATTGATCAAAAGCGCCTTGAATCGGAAATAAATTTATAAATTGATATAGCGCGCACTGGACATGGAATCAATCTATGATTTGATCAAACGCACACTGGATGTGGAATCAATCTATGATTTAATTAATCGCTCACTGGATATTGAATCAATCTATGAATTTATCAAATACACACTAAATATTGAATATTGATATATGAAATCAATCTTTGAATTGATAAAACGCATTTTGGATATAGATTCTCTCAATCACCAATCTATTAAAGGATTCTGATAAATCAAATGATGCAATCGCTACGTGACGACAAAGAATACATTTAGCAATTGATTAGTTAATGAAGCTAATAAGGAACCAAACTGTTATTCGATAAAATATTAATTGATTAATTAACCACAATCAAGAAAAGAATGCAAAAAATTCTAAATATATTAATTATATCATCAACTAATGAATGCAAAGTGATCTATCATTCCATCAAATCTATAAACCGAATACTTGATAGTACCTAATCCAATATTTGATTTTTTGCTGATCTTAACATGGAATAATATGTTAATTATATGTATAATCACGAACCAAATATGGAATTAATTTAACATTCACACGCAGCTAAATCTTGAACATGATCCAATAATTAATCTATGCGCTAAATATAGAATGTCTCTATTAACTGTATATATAATCATCAAAGGTGTATGGAATCAATTTTGCATCCGTTCAACCAAGAATGGAATACTAAACAGATTGCAATGGAAATTAATCTGTTGATTCAAAATTTTGCAAGAATATAAATGCTCATTTATAAGGAAACAATTCACAATCGAAAGTAAGTCCATTCAAGAAACAAATATGTGTCGAAACAATAATACCTTAATTCAACTGATTAGATTCTCAGTGCCATATAGGTAAGTTTATAATTTGTTTTTCATAAAATGGATCTTATATTAGAGATAAACGATAAGTATCAATTAATAATATGCATTTACATGATAAATAAATAAACAAATACTTTTATTGTTTCTGAATATTGTGATTATAGATATCAAATAATCTATTGGAGTAATATTTAGGAAATATAATTCAACTAGCCGAGTGACCCGGGCAACGCCCCGGGTTTACCCGAAGGACCCGCAGGTGAGAAACTATAGAAGAAAAATTTTAACAAATCAGAAAATGAAATTGCAAACAACAGAACTACACTACTTTAAGGACATGAGAGCACATGCACTGTATCACCATACGTATACCATTTTCAAAGACCCTGCTTAGGATTAAAACTTCTCAGAAGCATAACAATAGTACCAACCTAGAGGTTAACTGGTGTGGATGCATTCCTCTGGGAGTGAGACTATTGAGAAATTCAGTAGGGAGTTATTTTGCTTCTCCGCATTCTAACACTCCAACTGTTAACACTGTGGAAACACTGACTCATGTTTGGTAAGCAATTTCAGGGAAGAAACTATAGACATTGGATTAAATAAATTATTAATTAAATTGCATTAAATAAAAATTATTAGATTTAAATAAATATTATTAGAGTGAAAAAAAAAAGAAAGAAATTAACAAATTAGAAAATAAAATTTCGAAAAATACAACTATATTGCAGATAAGATAAGAGGACCTTATTAAAAATACATAAACAAACTGTAATTCGACACTCGATAATTCGACACTTTCGATAATTCGACACTTTCGATAATTCGACACTTTCGATAATTCGACCGTTTTAAAAATCAAATTTACAAGGTTGATTGTTGTTTAAATACAACTTTGCTTTTGCATGCATAAACACAGGCTCTTGTAGCAAGAACCCAAATATTATTTATAGTCATAGCAAAAGCAAACTTTAGTGAAAACTGATGCCTCTTCAGAATGAATGGAAGACTGAAATCTGAAGGAGCAGAATATATGGGTCATTTATACTTTCACCAATGCCTTTAGGATCTTTGCGATGGAACGCGTATGGTGTTTCAGCGCATGTGCTCTCATGTCCTTGAAGCACATATACTGACAGTGCCCAAAGTTGAACACACTGTATAGTGTCTGAAATATCTTTGGCCCCTTCGGATACCAACCTTCGCTTCATTCTAGAGAGGCGTTAGTTTTCATGTCATATCTGTAATATAGTTTTGTTGTTTGCAATTTTCTTTTTTTTTTTTTCCTTTCAAATATGTATCCACTCTGAAATATAGTTTGTAAATTTTTATTCCAATTTATTTTCTTATATATATATGTATTTTTTTTTCATTTCCAAAATATTTATTTATACTTTCACCAATGCCTTTAGGATCTTTGCGATGGAACACGTATGGTGTTTCAGCGCATGTGCTCTCATGTCCTTGAAGCACATATACTGACAGTGCCCAAAGTTTAACACACTGTATAGTGTCTGAAATATCTTTGGCCCCTTCGGATACCAACCTTCGCTTCATTCTAGAGAGGCGTTAGTTTTCACTAAGGTTGGCTTTTGCTATGACTATAAATAAGGCTCAAGGCCAAACCTTGGCTACAAGAGCCTGTGTTTACGCACGGACAACTTTATATGTAGCTTTTTCAAGTGTGCGAACATTGGATAGCATACATGTAAAGATGACCCATATCTTCTGCTCCTTCAGATTTCAGTCTTCCATTCATTCTGAAGAGGCATCAGTTTTCACTAAAGTTGGGTTCTTGCTACAAGAGCCTGTGTTTATGCATGCAAAATCAAAGTTGTATTTAAACAACAATCAACCTTGTAAATTTGATTTTTAAAATGGTCGAATTATCGAAAGTGTCGAATTATCGAAAGTGTCGAATTATCGATGGTGTCGAATTACAGTTTGTTTATTTATTTTTTAATAAGGTCCTCTTATCTTATCTGCAATATAGTTGTATTTTTCGAAATTTTATTTTCTAATTTGTTAATTTTTTCTTTTTTTTTTCACTCGAATAATATTTATTTAAATCTAATAATTTTTATTTAATGCAATTTAATTAATAATTTATTTAATCCAATGTCTATAGTTTCTTCCCTGAAATTGCTTACCAAACATGAGTCAGTGTTTCCACAGTGTTAACAGTTGGAGTGTTAGAATGCGGAGAAGCAAAATAACTCCCTACTGAATTTCTCAATAGTCTTACTCCCAGAGGAATGCATCCACACCAGTTAACCTCTAGGTTGGTACTATTGTTATGCTTCTGAGAAGTTTTAATCCTAAGCAGGGTCTTTGAAAATGGTACACGTATGAAAAGCAGTTCGACTTTGCATGTACAAGTGTGCCAGAGCCCCGTTTGATTACTTGCGCTTGCTGGTGGGGTTGGACTTTTGCAAGAATCAGAAGCCATTGGAGCTTTTTTTTTTATTTTTTCAGAAAAAGTGCCCAATGCGGGAATCGAACCCGGGTAGTAGCGGTCGAAAACCAACGGCTTAGACCATCCTTCCACCAACCCCCAGTAAAATAAGTAAATAAAAAGAAGACCAAAAATAAGTGATAATAGTTTATTGAATAACAAATGAAATAAATCTTTCAGGTGAAAAATTATAGGCATTGGTAAAAAAGTAAACAAGAGAAATAGCCTAGCGGTCAGGGGAGTGAGTCTTCCACGGCCTTTCCGAGGCATGACAGAAGACGCTCAAAAAAAAAAAAGGTAAAATAAGAACCAAGCAGAGGAAATCTATAAAACTGAAAGCCAGGACAGGCATAAAAAGAAAATTCCAAGCATGTGAGGAAACAATTGATGAAAAAAAAAAAAGGATTCAAAAAAAATACTGCAAAAAAGAAACCAGACACAAAAAGCAACAATTGAGTACACAAATACAGCATCAGCCTATTTATGAGATGAAAAAAAAAGACAGACACAAAAATGGAGCTAAATTCAAATGAAAAACTATAACAAATTGATAAAAGAAAATAAGACCTAATCCAAATAATTTAATTAAAAAAAAAGCAACAATTGAGTACACAAATACAGCATCAGCCTATTTATGAGAAGAAAAAAAAAAGACAGACACAAAAATGGAGCTAAATTCAAATGAAAAACTATAACAAATTAATAAAAGAAAATAAGACCTAATCCAAATAATTTAATTTAAAAAAAAGTCACACACTATTAAATTATTTGGATTAGGTCTTATTAATGAGAAAAAAAAGATGCCAAAAAAGATACAAAAATTGTGCTAAATTCAAATGAAAAACTATAACAAACACTTATAAAAGATAGAATAAAAGTAATAATTCAATCTACAATTCGAAAAATAATATAACCTGGTGAGTTCCCAGAAAAGGTTAACTTTGGTAGGCGGCGCTGTACGTTGACACCGCCGTACCTTCGAGCCGAACCAACGGCTTAGACCATCCTTCCACCAACCCCCAGTAAAATAAGTAAATAAAAAGAAGACCAAAAATAAGTGATAATAGTTTATTGAATAACAAATAAAAAAAAATCTTTCAGGTGAAAAATTATAGGCATTGGTAAAAAAGTAAACAAGAGAAATAGCCTAGCGGTCAGGGGAGTGAGTCTTCCACGGCCTTTCCGAGGCATGACAGAAGACGCTCAAAAAAAAAAAGGTAAAATAAGAACCAAGCAGAGGAAATCTATAAAACTGAAAGCCAGGACAGGCATAAAAAGAAAATTCCAAGCATGTGAGGAAACAATTGATGAAAAAAAAAGGATTAAAAAAAAATACTGCAAAAAAGAAACCAGACACAAAAAGCAACAATTGAGTACACAAATACAGCATCAGCCTATTTATGAGATGAAAAAAAAAGACAGACACAAAAATGGAGCTAAATTCAAATGAAAAACTATAACAAATTAATAAAAGAAAATAAGACCTAATCCAAATAATTTAATAAAAAAAAAAGCAACAATTGAGTATAAAGTAAATAGCCTAGCGGTCAGGGGAGTGAGTCTTCCACGGCCTTTCCGAGGCATGACAGAAGACGCTCAAAAAAAAAAAAGGTAAAATAAGAACCAAGCAGAGGAAATCTATAAAACTGAAAGCCAGGACAGGCATAAAAAGAAAATTCCAAGCATGTGAGGAAACAATTGATGAAAAAAAAAAGGATTAAAAAAAAATACTGCAAAAAAGAAACCAGACACAAAAAGCAACAATTGAGTACACAAATACAGCATCAGCCTATTTATGAGATGAAAAAAAAAGACAGACACAAAAATGGAGCTAAATTCAAATGAAAAACTATAACAAATTAATAAAAGAAAATAAGACCTAATCCAAATAATTTAATTTAAAAAAAAGTCACACACTATTAAATTATTTGGATTAGGTCTTATTAATGAGAAAAAAAAAGATGCCAAAAAAGATACAAAAATTGTGCTAAATTCAAATGAAAAACTATAACAAACACTTATAAAAGATAGAATAAAAGTAATAATTCAATCTACAATTCGAAAAATAATATAACCTGGTGAGTTCCCAGAAAAGGTTAATTTGGTAGGCGGCGCTGTACGTTGACACCGCCGTACCTTCGAGCCGAACCAACGGCTTAGACCATCCTTCCACCAACCCCCAGTAAAATAAGTAAATAAAAAGAAGACCAAAAATAAGTGATAATAGTTTATTGAATAACAAATAAAAAAAAATCTTTCAGGTGAAAAATTATAGGCATTGGTAAAAAAGTAAACAAGAGAAATAGCCTAGCGGTCAGGGGAGTGAGTCTTCCACGGCCTTTCCGAGGCATGACAGAAGACGCTCAAAAAAAAAAGGTAAAATAAGAACCAAGCAGAGGAAATCTATAAAACTGAAAGCCAGGACAGGCATAAAAAGAAAATTCCAAGCATGTGAGGAAACAATTGATGAAAAAAAAAAAGGATTAAAAAAAAATACTGCAAAAAAGAAACCAGACACAAAAAGCAACAATTGAGTACACAAATACAGCATCAGCCTATTTATGAGATGAAAAAAAAAGACAGACACAAAAATGGAGCTAAATTCAAATGAAAAACTATAACAAATTAATAAAAGAAAATAAGACCTAATCCAAATAATTTAATTTAAAAAAAAGTCACACACTATTAAATTATTTGGATTAGGTCTTATTAATGAGAAAAAAAAGATGCCAAAAAAGATACAAAAATTGTGCTAAATTCAAATGAAAAACTATAACAAACACTTATAAAAGATAGAATAAAAGTAATAATTCAATCTACAATTCGAAAAATAATATAACCTGGTGAGTTCCCAGAAAAGGTTAACTTTGGTAGGCGGCGCTGTACGTTGACACCGCCGTACCTTCGAGCCGAACCAACGGCTTAGACCATCCTTCCACCAACCCCCAGTAAAATAAGTAAATAAAAAGAAGACCAAAAATAAGTGATAATAGTTTATTGAATAACAAATAAAAAAAATCTTTCAGGTGAAAAATTATAGGCATTGGTAAAAAAGTAAACAAGAGAAATAGCCTAGCGGTCAGGGGAGTGAGTCTTCCACGGCCTTTCCGAGGCATGACAGAAGACGCTCAAAAAAAAAAGGTAAAATAAGAACCAAGCAGAGGAAATCTATAAAACTGAAAGCCAGGACAGGCATAAAAAGAAAATTCCAAGCATGTGAGGAAACAATTGATGAAAAAAAAAAGGATTAAAAAAAAATACTGCAAAAAAGAAACCAGACACAAAAAGCAACAATTGAGTACACAAATACAGCATCAGCCTATTTATGAGATGAAAAAAAAAGACAGACACAAAAATGGAGCTAAATTCAAATGAAAAACTATAACAAATTAATAAAAGAAAATAAGACCTAATCCAAATAATTTAATAAAAAAAAAAGCAACAATTGAGTACACAAATACAGCATCAGCCTATTTATGAGAAGAAAAAATAAGACAGACACAAAAATGGAGCTAAATTCAAATGAAAAACTATAACAAATTAATAAAAGAAAATAAGACCTAATCCAAATAATTTAATTAAAAAAAAAGTCACACACTATTAAATTATTTGGATTAGGTCTTATTAATGAGAAAAAAAAAGATGCCAAAAAAGATAACCAGATACAAAAATTGTGCTAAATTCAAATAAAAAAATAACAAACACTTATAAAAGATAGAATAAAAGTAATAATTCAATCCACAATTCGAAAAATAATATAACCTGGTGAGTTCCCAGAAAAGGGTAACTTTGGTAGGCGGCGCTGTACGTTGACACCGCCGTACCTTCGAGCCGTTTTACACGAGTTAAAGCGAAGATTTTGGACATAGTGATTTTTACATTTCGATCTTTTATATTAATATATATACTTACTATTGCGAATTATTTTTCTAAAAACGAACATTATTTTTTTTAATTATCTGAAACTAACCTAATTCAACTTATCTAAAACTAACCTTATTTAGCGATTAAACTAACATAATTAAACCTATTTGAATCTAACCTCATATACACTTTTACACTACCTTTTCATTTCAAAATTAAATTAAAATAAGTTTATATTAAATAATAACATTTTTAAAAATCGACTTTCTGGTTCACACTTTTGTATCTAATCAATTATGTATTTCTTTATTTCTCTCTATAAAAGTTACGCAATTGTAAACAAAAGAATTGATGATGATAAATGCAAAAAATCTACGATTGTAAAATAGATTAAATTAAAAAATAAAAATAACTGTTAACATTAGGAAAATAAAAACAGGCCTATGACACGAAGAAAAAAATAACGAAAATTTTGGTATATAGATTGTTATGTGTAGTTCAGAATCTTCGGAGGAGATAGCTCAGGACTTTACAATGGAAAACTCTGTTACGGTATTATCTATATAGACAATACTTTTAACTATAATCGAATATTTATTATCACACTTCTTGATATAGGTAAATATATAGATGTCGCATTTTGCATTTTTTTTACGTTCAAAATGTTTTTATCTTTATTCAATTCAAAATTTTATATCTACTTGAAATTTTAATAAAACCCCTGAATTGTACATGTTATATGTTTAATTAAAGATTTATTTATGGATTGCTCTATTTTCAAAATGTTATATATTGTACTTTCGGTCTTCTTCTTTGCTATATAAATAGTTATTACCATTATACCTTCCAGGTATTTGCTAAGATTGTACATATAAACAGAACCAGGCCACCTGCTGTGAGGCCAGTCAGCTATCGGTAGTCTTCTATCTTCAGCGGTCCACTTATTATCTCCTGGAATGGGGGGGGGGGGGGGGGGGGGGGGGGGGGGGGGGGCAACTCAACCTTTTAAAAAATATCGCTATAATTACAAATGTTTATTGTTAGGTTTTATAAATTACGCCCTAAACAAGTAGTATAGTACTTTTAATATAGTATTTGGTTAATTGAATTTTCACTGGTTGAAAATGCGACAAAAACTCCTTCAAGACTTGACTCTATATTCTAGTAAAATTTCAGCCAGATCGGTCAAAATTTAAGGAAATGTATTAGGAAAATATAAATATACATACCTTGTGTAGAGAGGGAGAATATTGTTTCACGGGCAACAAACGAATAAGTTGTATATGTAACTTATCTCTCTCTATATATAGAATTCAACGTATATATATTTATTAACACAAAGCAATAACGCGCCATCTATACATATAAATCATACATCTATACATATGTATAGATGGTGCTTTATTGCTTTGTGTTAATTTATGCCTAACTGGCTTTGTCCTTGTTGTTTGAGAAAGAACATTGCTCGATGAAATATTTGAATGTAATTCTACTGTCCTATAAGCTTATGTCCATAGTTTTCATGAAAACCATTTCTGAGATTCCACCCTTCAGTGCTGCGTATATAAGCAGAATCGTCCAATACAGTATTAGAGCTCTGAGAAGCGGTCTGGTGGATTAAATTGGCGAAACTGCTGGGAGGGTTCACCACTGATGAGCCGAGCCCTCCTAATATATTTTTTCATCGCAGTAAGGGCAGTAGAAGTTTGTATTATGTATAAAAGAAACATTCGTGCTTTTAAATTCTTTAATTATATATCTATATATATAAAAATGAATGTTTGTATGTTTGTCTGTTTGTTTGTTGGTTTGTATGTCCGGTATACAAATTCGCAGTAGTTCACTAATTCAAACCAAAATTTCCATACATAGGTAAAAAAATACGGGGAAGACGATAGGCTATTTTAAAAAATATATAAATCAATTATTAAAACTATATATTTTTAGTCAGAAAATGATGATGACGATATTGCTGTATCATGTTTGATTATTAGATACATAATTATATCGGGAAAAATTCCAAAAAGCAGAGACCACGGGTGAAACCAGTTCATTATTTTGTACGCAGGAACAAAATTCTAACAGAAAAACATTCATTCGAGCAGAAAACAAAAGCCAGATCATCTTTCTATAAAAATATCGCTTCTCAGACACAAAGTTTGGAGCGGGACGTTGCACAAAAGTGACATCCACGGTGCCAATTTATAATTGTAACGAATATTATTTGAATAAAAACATTTAATCGGGTAAAACCCGGGCGTTGCCCGGGTCATTTGGCTAGTATGTTTATATTTATTTGTTCCTCTTATACATTTCCTCAATACTCAACCAATCTGATTGATATTTTAACATTATAAATAGTTATATGGGGGGGGGGGGGGGGGATTTTTGTCGCATTTCCAGCCAGACAAATTTAAATTTATTTTATTTGGCCAGAAATTACAATAATATTGAAGCATCGTGTTTGATGGGCTCAAACAAATTCTTTCTGTGAAACATTCATGATGGCAACATATATATAAGGAGGTTTAATAGATAACTTTAACTTTTTCGATTAAATCTTTTTAGAAAAAAAATCATAAATTCAAAAAGTTAATGATTAAGTTAAAGTTTGAAATATAGACTATTAAAGACCCACTCAAATTAAACCAATAAAAAATTCGCACTATTTGAGATAGAAACATAATAGATCTAGAAGGAATACGACCCCATAATTTGAAAATAGTCAAAAATCAAACTAACTTGCTTGTGCTGGGGGTCATAAAACCTGAATGCTAATATTAATTTTGTTAATAATTCATTCTTATATATACTCAAACATTGACCTGTTTACGAATATATCTAGACCACTTACACACACTCTCTACAAACCTTATCAAAGTTTTTCTTTAATAAAGCTAAAAAATAAAATATGTGAGAATATATTTTTCACTAATGGATTTTTAACTTAATACCAAATGTAAATAAATGAGAAGCTGAATTTTAGGACATTATGTTTCACACATAATTCCTTTATCTATTCTCCCAATACAGTAGAACTACCTCTCTGTAAGGAACACCTAATTGCAGAGCCAAAGTGTCCTTCAGATAGATGTGTCTTCTTACCGGAGAGTAACTAATTTGTATAAATGGTCATTTTTTGGTTATGAAAAATGTCTTTTGTAGAAAAGGAAGAGATAAACTTTGAGATAAGCCATTTGGCTTTGTCCTTATTGTTTACGGAAGAGCAATGCTCAATGCAAATATTTACATGTAATTCTACTATCCTAAGAGCTTATGTCCATAGTTTACCTCAATACCATTTCTGAGATTTTCAACCTTCAGTGAAGCGTATATAAGCAGAATCGTCCAATACAGTATTAGAGCTCTAAAAAAAGCGGTCTGATAGATTAAATTGGCGAAACCACTGGGAGGGTTCACCACTGATGAGCTAGGCCCTCCCAATATATTTTCATTGCAGTAAGAACAGTAGAAGTTAATTTGTGTGAAAAAGAAACATTCGTGCTTAAATTCTTCCAGAAATTCCTTAAATTCCTCAAGAAACTACTGCCTGATCTTACAGGTTCTCGAGGGGATCAGTTCCCTCACGTGTTCTAGGCAAGTGCATGCAGAGTGTGGTGCTATACTGGCAATTCTCCATCCAAGCAATATAGAACTTGGTGCTATCAGTTTGGTCAATTTCAGGCTGATGCGATAGTCCTAATTAATATAAAATTAGGCAACTCCGCCTTTGCCGGTCCCAAGCCCGGATGAAAAAGGAGGAGGAGGAGCAGTAACAAGCTCGCTAAAAAACCTAGCCTCAGCTGGCCCGGCTGATATTAGCCTGTAAGGGCTCCCAGGGATACAGGATGAGCAGCGTTTGTACTCCAAGTTAGGAACAGCTGCACATGGCGTCTGTTCCTCATGTCAGAGGCGGACATTTCTTTTGGAGCTAAGTCGGCCTGCCACTGAGTAGTGCTCCCAGTCTTAATGACAAAGGCAGACACAATCTACTTCACACAGTCATGATGGTTGTCAAACAGACACCATCAAGGGTCACAGCTTGATACCCTAATATGATTGAGTGGAGATAAGAAAGAAGATAAAATTAGGCCAAAATGACCTAATCTAAGTGGTAAATAATATCGATTCTAATAATAAATTAATAAAAAAAATAAAAAAAAAAACTTTATTAAAATTTGCTCTGAAAAGGAGAAAAAAAATCTTTCATAAGAATTTCTAACGTAATGTGATTTAATATGAAACAAATGATTAGTAAGAGATTTTTATGAGAAATTTGAATTATTTTTGACGCGTATGATTCTTTAAAAAATAAATCAATTTTCTACTGTCCTTACTGCAATGATAAAATAATGGGAGGGCCTGACTCATGAGTAGTGAACCCTTCCAGCGGTTCGCCAGTTTAACCTACCATAGTAGACGCGTATAAGTCTTTTAAACACAAATCAATTTTCTAATGCCAGTATTTTATTATTTCAGTAAGAGCAGTATAAAATAGATTTATTTTAAAAAAGAACCATTCGCGTCAAAAATAGTTCAAATTTATCATAACAGATGGCGCGCTAATGCATTCATATTAAGAGAGATTTTATGTTTCGCTAAATATTTTACCTCTTCACTCAATATACGATGTTCGTAGTCCATTAGTTCATTCCCGACAACCCAGAAGTCTCAAATTTTGTATACTTGCATTGTTATCTGGATTGAGCGAGGGTGCAGAATTTCAGATTTCTATGTGTTCTGGAAGTACATATATTAAAACTCACAATACAACAACAACAACAACAAAAAGCCTTTATTTAGGGTCACTGACCCTATACAGGATTCACCAGAGGTATGCATAAGAACAAAGCAGTGAGACAAAGGAAATAACGATATAGACAGAAGAAAAAGAAATAGAAAGAGGGAAGCAAGAAAAAACAACACAAAAAGAGTAGCAGTAAGAAAGTGAGGATTGAGTGTCACTTGGCCTTCTTCTGAGATATGGACTTGTGGAAACCATAAAACGCCGTAGCAATATACTTATTCTGGGTCGTATTGTCAATTATTGATGGAAGTGAAGCACAGTAACTTACAATACAATATAATGCAGCTTATGATTGTAGAACGGCCTTTGACAATTTTCCTGCAAATGTTTCATTTGAAAAAAAACTAGTAATTTATTTTAAGGAGAAATAACGACTATTTCTATCCTTAAGGATGAAGTATGAAAGGATGAATTGTGAAGAGTAATGATAAACGGAAAAAATAAAGTGTCCAGGGATGGGAATACTCTTCATAATTAATTCTTTCATACTTCATCCCTAAGAATAGAAATAGTCGTTATTTCTCCTTAAAATAAATAACGATTTTTCGTTCAAAAGAAACATTTGCGGTAAAATTGTCAAACGCCGTTCTACAATTAAAACTTACGTTACAAAAATTAAAAGGAAATATAGAAATTAGTCCAGTTCCGACCACCCCTTGGAACACCAGCCGCTCATTACGCCAGCGAAACGGCTGCGCCTATTTTCCTCCGTTTGAAAGGAAATATACAAATTCTCTTCTCTAGTCAATTCCTGACCACTACGGCCACCTAAAAATCTGAAATTTTGTAGACTTGCAATGTTAGTATGAATGAAAGAGTCTTTAAAATACCAGACTTCCATGTGATCAGGAAGTATATTTGAAACATATCCACAACATTCAAAAGGAAATATATCAAAAAGAAAGTCATTTAACCCTACCCCGAACACTCAGAAGTCTGAAATTTTGTCAAATTGCAATGGTAGCTGTATTGAGTGAGTCTACAAATTTCAGACTTCTGTATGGTCTGTAAATATATTAAAATTGATCTTTATATTTAGAAATTAAAATTAAACCATTGCCGACCACCCTGATTACCAAGAAGTATGAAATTTTGTCAACTTGCAATATCATGAGATTTAAAAAAGCATACAAAAATTTCTGACTTCTAGATGCTCTGTAAAAATCAATACATTAAAAATTGATAACATCATTGTATTATATTGTTGCACCAGGTTGCGGCTTGGCAGACTCTTCAGCCTTGATTCTCTCCTGTGCTGGGTCTTGCATCTTACCAGAGCGTGTTTCAACCATCCTACAAATTTATAAAAGGGAATAATGAGATAAGTCTACTTTATGTAGCCACCAGAATAATTTATTTATTTTCTCACATCAAAGAGAGCAGTGAAGTCACAGTGTACCTAAATACAAATGATGATAATCTAAAAATAATCTGTTTTAAATAAATATCATAGAATATAAAAATAAATAAATATATAATTTAAATTTCAAATATATTAAAAATAATATAATAAATACGCCATTAATCATGATGTAACACTTCCCCCTCTCCAGAGGTCGTCACGTCCTCGTGAGTTACCTCATCAATTCTCTCAAAATAGGGTTTGAGTCTTGAGACATGGACAATCAATGGGTCTTGGCCAGGATTATCTTTCGGCTCAATTAAGTAATTTACGTTAGACAGCTTCTTTAATATTCGATATGGGCCAAAATATTTTCTCAATAGTTTTTCGCATTTTCCGATTTTCCTGACTGGTGTCCAAACTGCCACTAAATGTCCTGGTTCATAGATTTTCTCATTGTGTTTTTTGTCATAGTTTCTTTTCATTCTTTCCTGAGTCTTCTCTGTGTTGTTAATGACTACCTGTCTCGTCCTTGCTATTTTATCTAAGTAGTTTTCTATATATTCGTCGTAATCGTCCATGTTACTGTCCGTTGGGATATTCTCGTCGTCTAAGAGGGACATGGGTTCCCTTCCAAACAACAGGAAAAATGGAGAGTAGCCTGTGGTTTCTTGAATCGTGGTATTATACGCGTGGGTGATAAAAGGGAGGATTTCATCCCAGTTCTTTTGGTCTGTGTTCACATACATGCTGATCATATTGATTAAAGTTCTATTTAGCCGTTCCGTTAGTCCGTTAGTCTGGGGGTGGTAGCTCGTTGTGAAGCAGTGTTTCACTTTGCACATTTTCATTACCTCCTTCATCAAATTGCTAGTGAATTGTGAACCTCTATCGCTAATAAGAAATCTTGGGGCCCCGTGACGTAAAATAATATGTTCGATTAAAAATGTAGAGACTTCTTTCACGGTTGCTTCTGATACTGCCTTTGTTTCAGCATACTTGGTATAATAATCAGTCAACACAATTATCCACTTCCTTCTTCTTTTCGTTGATGGCAAGGGGCCAACAAAGTCAATTCCGATTCTTTCAAAAGGGTAGTTAGCTGGGGGAATAGGTTGTAGAAGTCCAGAAGGCAAGTGATTTGAACCTTTCCGACTTTGGCAAAGATGGCACGTCTTTACAAATTCTGAAACATCTTTCAACATGGAAGGCCAATAGTATTTATTCTTCAATCGGTAAGTGGTTCTGGCGACGCCCAGATGGCCATTCAGCATATGGTTGTGGTATTCACTCATGACTTCCTTCCTTCTCTTCTTTGGCACTACCAGCAACCATGCCCTACCTTCAGGATTTGGATTTTTCTTGTAGAGACACCCATTTTCTTCTTTGAAGTTCTGTGTAATTGAACGCTTGTTTCCACTAAGGCTCTCCTTAATATTCTCAATAAAATCATCCTTTTCGTCTATTATTTGATTCATAAATAGTCTTTCATAATCTTCATCCCATTCGTTTTCAGGTAAGGGTCCTCTAGATAGACTATCAGCGTCCAGATGTTTTTTACCCGATTTATGTATGATTTCGAAATTATATTCCTGAATCTTCAGTGCCCATCGTGCTAATCGGCCGGTCGGATCTTTCAGATTCTTAAGCCAGCATAGTGCGTGATGATCAGTTACGATTTTGAAGTGCCTTCCATATAGGTAGGGTCGTAACTTGGACATTGACCACACAACAGCTAGACATTCTTTTTCGGTAGTCGAATAATTTTGCTCAGGTTTGCTCAGTGTTCGACTTAAATATGAGATAACTTTTTCTTTATCGCCGAACTTTTGGATTAATGTTGCACCCAGGCCGATGTTAGATGCGTCAGTATGAATGTAAGTAATTGCATTCGGGTCAAAGTGCCCTAAGATTGGAGGATTTATCAATGCTACTTTAAGGGTTTGAAATGCTTTTTCTTGATTTTCTGTCCAGGTAAAAGGTACATTCTTTTTTATAAGACTGGTTAATGGATCGGCAATTTTTGAAAAACCTTTGATAAATTTTCTATAATATGAGCACATTCCTAAAAATGATTGAACTTCTTTTATCTTTTTGGGCCGAGGAAAATCTCTAATAGCCTTGATATTATGCTCCGCTGGTTTTATACCATGTTGATTAGTTATATGGCCAAGAATCTCCAGTTCTTCGAAAGCAAATTGGCATTTTTTGTTGTTCAATTTTAAATTAGCCTCGCGAAAACATTTTAAAACAGCTTCTATTCTTTTGAGATGTGTTGAAAAATCCGAGCTATAAATGATTACGTCATCTAGATAACATAAGCAAATTTGCCATCTAAGATTACCAAGCATATTTTCCATGTTCCTCCCAAATGTAGCAGGGGCATTGCATAGACCAAAGGGCATTACGTTGAACTCATATAGGCCATGTGCTGTAGTGAAGGCTGTCTTTTCTTTATCTTTCTCCTCAACCTCTACTTGCCAATATCCTGATTTAAGGTCAATTGCTGAAAAGTATTTGGATCCTTGAAGTGTATCCAATACTTCATCAATTCTGGGAATTGGGTAAACATCCTTCACTGTTACATCATTCAATTTTCTGTAGTCAACGCAAAATCTGTACTTACCATCTCGCTTCTTGACCAAGATTACAGGGAAGGACCATGGACTCGAGGATGGTCTAATTATGCCGTCTCTGAGCATTTCATCAATTTGTTCTTTTATGATTTCTCGCTCTTTCGCGCTCACCCTATACGGCTTGTGTTTGATCGGTTTCACGCCTTCTGTATCGATCCGATGTTTCGCTAAGTTGGATCTTCCTAATCCCGACGAAAACAAATCCTCGTACCTTTCCAAAACTTGTTTCAATTGCTCCTTTTCCGTATATGCTAAATTTTCGTTTATCTGAAATTGGGGTTCTTCATGCTCTTTTTGTTCACTTTCTTCCATAAGATTCACTTCGGCTGGCTGGCTTCCAAAGCACAATGTTTGGTTTTTTAATATTTTTAATGGTCGAGGGTAAGGGTTTGTTATCCAGATATATGTTTCCTTATTCACAACATTTATTAAGCTTCTCGCTAGTCGAAGTCCATTTGTTTGAAACATTTTATGGTTCTCCTCGATGATGTATTCGCCATCCTCTGCTTCTACAAATGCATTAATCAATTTAATAGAAAGTTCTGGTATAATGGCATCCTTTGCACTTTTTATTTTCTTCTGTTGATATTTGATTACGTCACGATTTTCTGTCAAGTCATATTTGATTATTTCACGCTGACAATCAATTTTTGCGTTAATTTTCTTAAGAAAATCACGTCCAAGTATAAATATTCGCAAATGTGTTCTCATTATCACAAATTGATGTGTAATTGTTTTGTCATCAAATTTTATATTTAAAATAATATTTCCTACGATATCTAATTCTTTGCCATCGGGTCCGGAGCACATTTTATCAGGATTTATTATTTCAAGACCTGTGTTAAGAGCTGTACTAAGGTCGACCACTGAAAGATCGGCGCCTGTATCAATCAAAGCTTCGCAGATACCGATTCTATCCACGTTAATGTTCATTTTATATTTGGGGTCTAACTTTTTAATTCCATTTATGGTCGACTTGCTTTGATTGACGGACTCAGGCGCGATGTTTAGTTTAAATCTTCTAATGCAGCATATCTATTCCTTGTAGGGATACTCGAGTACGGGCTATTACTTACGTCAGAGTAGAGCAGAGGTCTCGACTTCTGAGTTCCATTATCCATTCGGATTTCTTCTTCGACCTTGTCTTGTGTAACTATGGGGTCCTCTTCCACAATTCTTACAAACCTGACTCTGCAATACCGCGCTACGTGTCCTGGCTTGTTACACTTGAAACATATTGGTCTCCCGTCTTCTGTCCTATTCCTATTCGAATTTGGATTCTTATTGTATGTTTTACTTGGGTAGACCGGTTTTGGCTCAGGATTGGGAGTGTAAGATCGTCTAGGGGCAGATACCTGGGGCAGAGGCTTGTTCTGGTAATACCTCGGAGTGGGGGCCTGGGGCTTGGAGGTGTTCTGGTAGTACCTCGGAGCGGGGGCCTGGGGCTTGGAGGTGTTCTGATATGGTCTTCTGAACGACGTAGCATTCTTCCATTGCTCTTGATGATGGGGACGAGGAGAGCGTGGTCCATTATAAAGAGCTTTTGATTTTTCTGCACGTTCTTGGTAATTCTTTTCGAACAAATCCAGCTTTTTACAAATTTCTAGAAGTTCATTGGTATTTTTAGGAGGGTTTAGGTGAAGGGCAAAAGAGTATTCTTTCTTTAACCCTCCAATAACCCAGTTTATTTTAGTCTCTTCTTCCATTTGGGGGTCGACCTTGTTGCACAGTACAAGGATATCCTCTGCGAACCTGATTGCAGGTTCATTCCACTGTTGTATCCTGTTTAATCTCATCCTCATTTCTTCTTTGTTGGCGTCTGAGGCAAAATCCTCAATTAGGCGGCTCTTGAAATTTTCCCAGCTGGTGAAACTTACTTTGTGTAGGTTCAGCCAGGTTTTGGCGCTACCAATCATATTCATGGCAGCATAACGGGAGATAATGTAGTCTGCCCAATGGTACAGGAAGCCAATTTCTTCAAGAGATTCAATCCATGGGCGAGGGTCTTCTGTTCCATCATACTTGGGGATGTCGATGTTGGGATTCAGGACAACTGGGTCGGAACTAGCATCTCTACCAATTGTTGCACCAGGTTGCGGCTTGGCAGACTCTTCAGCCTTGATTCTCTCCTGTGCTGGGTCTTGCATCTTACCAGAGCGTGTTTCAACCATCCTACAAATTTATAAAAGGGAATAATGAGATAAGTCTACTTTATGTAGCCACCAGAATAATTTATTTATTTTCTCACATCAAAGAGAGCAGTGAAGTCACAGTGTACCTAAATACAAATGATGATAATCTAAAAATAATCTGTTTTAAATAAATATCATAGAATATAAAAATAAATAAATATATAATTTAAATTTCAAATATATTAAAAATAATATAATAAATACGCCATTAATCATGATGTAACAATATCATTGTATTTAGCTGTTTTCCTTTTATACTGATACTGAGTCTATACTCTTGTAAATTGTTACATGGTAGATTAAACTGGCGATATGATAGGATGGTTAAAACCTAATGAACCAGGCCTTCCCATTATTTTTATCATTGAAATAAAAGCACTAAAAATGGTTCTATTTCAAAAAGAAACATAGTGGCAAAAATAGTTCATATTTATTATAACAGATGGCGCGCTGATGCACCATATTAATATTGTTTTAAAGACTTTTATTTGAAATTGTGGAAGAGAAATACTCGAAGCATATTATATACTAGCGAATATACCCGGCTTCACCAGGTTTGTTACAATATGTTGAACAATATTCGCGGGGCTAGCATTCACTTCCTACTTGAAGTTATAAAAATTATCAAATTTACAAGAGAAGAGAGGAATCGCCAGACATCATCCTGAAAAAGGAATGAAAGTTTTTGGCGAATTAACCCGTCGCCGTAAACTTTTATTCCTTCTTCATTATCATAATTATTATATACGAACTGAATAACTCAGTTTTACCAAGCTTCTTGTTGAAAAAGGAGGAAGATAGGAGAGGGCACTGGACACCGAAGGATTTTATTGAACCGATCACGGTAAGATAACACAACTAACTAACTAACAACGATATTCCATCCATATATACACCGCAACACACCACAGAGTAATAGGTCACTGGTCAAAACAATTATATCATGAAATCCGAGAGAATTGCCATTTTAACACTTCCTCTCAATTCATCAGATTTCTACATTCCAAATCCAGTGACGTGTTTTTCATACAAAAACCTTGGTAGGCCTTTAGTAAGGATGTCGGCAACATTTTCTTGGGTTGGTGTGTGGACGACCTCGACAAGTCCATTGCTGCAAATGCTTCTGATGAAATGCCATTTGATGTCAATATGCTTAGTTCTGGCATGATAAACCGGATTCCTCGCCAGCTGTTGAGCACCCTGGTTATCCGTCTTCAGAACAGTCGGTCCATTCAGCAATTCACCAAATCCCATCTCATCCAACAGCGCTCTAAGGTAGACTGCCTCCTTTCCTGCTTCACAAATTGCGATGTACTCAGATTCTGTGCTCGAAAGAGTGACAGTCTGCTGCTTCTTCGATTCCCAGGCTATTGGACCTCTTGCCAAAAAGTAAACAATTCCCGTATGAGATTTTCTATCCACGAGGTTTCCACCCCAATCAGCGTCGACATAACCATGAAGAGCCTCATTAGATTTTCTGTAGGTAATCCTCAAACATGAGGTGCCTTTCAAATAGCGGAGGACACGCTTGGCAGCATTCCAGTGCTGTCTCCTAGGATCATTACTGAACTGTCCCAAAGCACTAACTGCATAGGCTATATCGGGCCTTGTCGACACTGAGAGATATATCAATGATCCAATCAGTGATTGGTATTCTACCTTTTTCACTGGCTCATTCTCACCTTCTATAGATGAAATTTTTGTTAACTTGGAGTTCGAGTCCATGGGTGTAGAAATAGGCTTTGCCTCTTTCATCCTATATTTCACCAGAAGTTCTTCAATATATCTCTCTTGATCTATGGATATTGAATCATCCTCTTTCATTTGTATCCTTATACCCAGGCAACAATTTATCCCTCCAAGATCCTTTATTTTGAATATCCTTTTCATACTTTCTTTAAAGGATTTCACGTGTCTTCTCTTTCAGCCGCAATTATCAGATCATCAACATAGATTGCCAGAGAATACCTTCATCATGCTTGATATAGACACAATTGTCAGATTGAAGTTGCTTCAGTCCCAAATTCTTTAATTCAGTGTCAAGCTTTTCATGCCAAACTATTCCAGCTTGTTTTAACCCATAAATGGCCTTCTTGAGTCGACATACCTTCTCTGGATATTTTCTTGAGACGAAGTTTTCCGGCTGTGTCATATAAATTTCTTCTTTAATTTCTCCATTCAAATAAGCAGATTGAACATCCATTTGGTGGACTATCAAGTTGTATTCAACAGCCAAGGCTAAAAACATTCTAATAGTACTTTGGCGCACTACTGGGGCAAAAGTTTCCTCGTAGTCTATTCCGTACTGCTGTGAATAGCCTTTTGCTACTAGGCGAGCCTTATGGCGCTCAACAGAACCATCACTATTGCATTTCGTTTTGAATACCCATTTGGTTCCTATGATGTTTCGATTCTTAGGGGGATCAACCAATTCCCAAGTTTTGTTCTCAATCAAGGAATCAAACTCTTCTTCCATTGCTTTCTTCCAAAAATAAGAATCCCTTCCTGACAGCGCTTCCTCTGCGTCTTTTGGATCTGGCAAGTATTTCGCCTCTAGAAGTTCTTGCGTTGACAAATTGGCTGTAGGGTACTCCTTTCTTGGTCGGCCAGGTTTTCCTGTTCTAATATATCCTGGTCGTCCTCTTCCTCTTCTTGAAATTATCACTCCACTTTCTGATGGCTCGTTTAACACCTCAGATACTTCTAGATCCGATTAGCTTTCAATTTCAGCTTTTGGATCAATTTCTGATGTACTTCCTCTTTCTTCTACTAGAGGGATTTCCTTGAAAGAAGCCCTTTCTGAACCAACATCAATTTCAACGACTTCATTCCTAATTTTGGACAATTCTGGTTCAATAAAACGTACATCTCTACTTTTTATAATTGTACGTGTACCAGGCTTCCAAAGTCTGTATGCCTTAGATTCTGTGAAATAGCCTATTAACTTGTATTCCTCACTGCGAGGTGCGAATTTAGATCTATTCGGCCTATTATTCACGGCAAACGATTTACTTCCTATAATTTATAAATGAGAAACTACAGGTTTTCTTTTGGTAAATAACTCATGTGGAGTTTTACAATCGTTATTTCTCGGGCATCTATTTCTGATATAAGTTGATGTATGTATCAATTCAGCCCATAAAGTTTCAGGTAAATCACCTTCGATCATGAAGCACCTAGTCATATCCAGTAGAGTTCTATTCGCTCTTTCAGCTACACCGTTCTGTTGAGGTGTATATTCGACAGAGAGCTGACGTCCTATACCTTCTCCTTCTAGGGAATCTTTGAACTCTTTGCTAAGGTATTCAGGCGCATTATCACTTCTAATACATTTCAACCTTTTTCCGGTTTGCTTCTCAGCATAATTTTTGAATATTCTAAATCCTTTGAATACTTCACTTCTTGATTTCATTATAAATATAAATATGAATCCTGAGAAGTCATCAATAAATGTTAAAAAATAAAGGGCACCACCCAATGATTTTGTTCTCATTGGACCACAAATGTCGCTATGAACCAGTTCCAACGGTTCCCTTGTTTTCGTAAAAGACTCTTTCTGAAAAGGTAGCCGTGTTTGTTTACCTTTCAAACAAACTTCACAGGTAAAATTTTTAACATCAAAAATTGGCAGGCCGTATACAATATTTTGCATTTTTAGCTTTTTGAGATCTTGCAAATTTAAATGGCCAAATCTACTATGCCATTTTTCGTAATTTTTCTCTCCAGCTATGCAAATTTCTCTTGTCGCTAATGCCTTAGGACAATTGATTTGACTTAAGATGTAAAGTCCTTTCTTTTCATATGCTTGTATGCAAATTTTTGTGCGAATGTTCACAATTTCAGCTTTTCTGTACTTGAAATTAACGACATTAAATTTACTTGTGCACTTACTGATAGAAAATAGATTTCCATTTAATCTAGGAACAAACAACACATCTTCTAAGGATAAGGTTACAGTTCCAGTATTGGTTTTACAATCCAATTTTACATTCCCCTTTCCTATAGCCTCAATGGATTGACCATCTGCCAGTGTAATTTTTATTGGTGCAGTGTCTTCAAAATGAGTGAATGACTTCTTTGAGCTACACATGTGGGCAGTTGCGCCACTATCCAAGCACCACTCGTTTGCATCAAGTTTGTTTAAACATTCGATTCCTAATGATGCAACCATTTCAGTTCTAGGGTTCCTGGACTTTCTTTTTCTGCAGTCGGCAGCTTTATGCCCCTTTTTTCCACAGAAGTGGCAGCTAAATGGGAATCCCTTTGGCTTTGGTTTTGATGTGCTGGGCAAATTCTTTCTTTCTGGATTTCCAAGGAAAGCTTGTTCGGTATTAGTTGTGCCGTTCAATTGAGTTTGCCTAATTTCCTCCTCCAGCATTTTCACTTTTAAAGTTTCAAAGCTAGGCAGTTCGTCCCTAGTTTCTATCGCTGATCTAAATCCTTCATAACTCTCTGGAAGGCTACATAATAAAAGGACAGAAAGGAAGTCCTCTGGGACTTGAGCATCCATTTCACCCAGCCTGTCAGCCAAACTGGTAAACTTGTTAAGGTAGTCCTGCAGCCTTTCATTAGGATTCATCTTCAAGAGGATCAAATGTTTCGTAAGAAAAACCTTAGTTGCAGGCCCTTTTGGCTGATGCACTTTATTTAAATTTTTCCATGCTTCTGCAGAAGTTGTGCATTTTTTAACATGTATTATTTCTGGAGGGCTCAAACTTAGGACTATAGTAGCCAGCGCCTTCTGGTCGTTCTTCTCCCATTCGTTGGATTCTACCTCGGTTTCAGGCTTGATTCTTATGCTATTTGCATATTCCCAAAGGTCGGAATGGATAAGAATCATTTTCATTTGCATCTTCCATGTTTCAAAATTTTCAGAATTTAATTTTTCTATTTGATAAAGGCTTGACATTTTGAATACTTTCTTGATGCTACAATTTCTTTAAAGTAATCCTGGGCCCATAACCTGTTGAAAAAGGAGGAAGATAGGAGAGGGCACTGAACACCGGAGGATTTTATTGAACCGATCACGGTAAGATAACACAACTAACTAACTAACAACGATATTCCATCCATATATACACCGCAACACACCACAGAGTAATAGGTTTCTGTGTCCCTCGCTACTTCTGGAAAGCGGTTGAGGGACATCGTATTAAGAATTTGATCCTTGGACTCAATTCTCCAATTCTGGATAAGAATACGAAGGAGAGCAATCGTAAATTGCTGGTGGATTATCTACATGCAAATCAAGGCAATCACAAGATGTATTTCTTCGCCTATGTTCTGTCTGAAGTACTGAATTTTGTCAATGTTATCGGTCAAATCTTCTTGATGGATCGTTTCTTGGGTGGAGAATTCTCAAGCTATGGCGCTAAGGTGCTGGAATTTACTGAATGGGACTGGTCAGTACGTTATGATCTATGCTCAAAGTCTTCCCTCGGTTGACTAAGTGTACATTCCACAGATCTGGACCTTCCGGAGATGTACAACGCCACGATGCCATGTGTATTCTACCCATCAATATCATCAATGAGAAGATTTACGTCTTCCTATGGTTCTGGTTCATGTTTCTCGCTATTGTGTCTGGATTGGCTCTACTGTACCGTGCAGCAATTATCATCCTCTATCGTCTACGCTTCGTGGTGACCCATGGCCGTGCTCGGCTGGTTGACAAGAACGACCTGGATACTGTACTAAGCCGATGCCAGATGGGTGATTGGCTTGTGATTGATCTCCTTGCAAAGAACCTCGATGCTCTCAACTTCCGAGACACCTTGTTGGATTTGGCTCAACGTTGGGAAAAGAAGCCAACTTCATAATTTTTCTGTATATCCAGTAAATTCCAAATTTGGGACCAAAATATGACGGTTAGTATTTATATTTTACCCCTACTGCCTTTCCAATCTATCTTCTTTTCCCTCTTTTTTTCCTAAACATGCCTTATTCGCTTTGCCCGCCAAATTTGTATGTTTTTCTATCCCATTATGTAAATATCAATCCATTTTGTGTTCGTGTTTGTTGTTTTTTTTACCCTTTTCCCGGGTTCAGTGCAAAAGGGCAATACTATTTCTTTGCAATAAATTGTTGTTAGGTTTAGATATGGCTTTTTTTTTTCAACAGTAAAAATACAAATTTTATTTTACAGATTTGTTAAGAAATAGAAAGGTATAAAAAGGCACATTATGGTATATTTCTAAAATATATTTCTTATTAAAAAAAAATGCTTTTCTATAAAGTTTTATTTTAAAACATTCTATTCACAAAAAAAAAAAAATTAAGGAACAATTAAATTATTTTGCTATCAAAAATGATATATTTTTTCTTTTAATAAATTTCCATTATGTGATAAAAAAAATTATACATAAAAATATGATTTCATTATTTAAAAAAAAAAAAATTAGCATGTTTTTATTGTTATATAAAATTGGAATTTAAATAATTTTTTTAAATTAAAAAAAATTATACATATATAAAATAATAATAGCTTTATAGAAATCAACAATTGTTTTTTTTTTAAATAATTGGTTCACAATTTGAAATTGAAAGCCAATCGGATCTAGAAGTATCTGAGGTGTTAAACGAGCCATCAGAAAGTGGAGTGATAATTTCAAGAAGAGGAAGAGGACGACCAAGATATATTAGAACAGGAAAACCTGGCCGACCAAGAAAGGAGTACCCTACAGCCAATTTGTCAACGCAAGAACTTCTAGAGGCGAAATACTTGCCAGATCCAAAAGACGCAGAGGAAGCGCTGTCAGGAAGGGATTCTTATTTTTGGAAGAAAGCAATGGAAGAAGAGTTTGATTCCTTGATTGAGAACAAAACTTGGGAATTGGTTGATCCCCCTAAGAATCGAAACATCATAGGAACCAAATGGGTATTCAAAACGAAATGCAATAGTGATGGTTCTGTTGAGCGCCATAAGGCTCGCCTAGTAGCAAAAGGCTATTCACAGCAGTACGGAATAGACTACGAGGAAACTTTTGCCCCAGTAGTGCGCCAAAGTACTATTAGAATGTTTTTAGCCTTGGCTGTTGAATACAACTTGATAGTCCACCAAATGGATGTTCAATCTGCTTATTTGAATGGAGAAATTAAAGAAGAAATTTATATGACACAGCCGGAAAACTTCGTCTCAAGAAAATATCCAGAGAAGGTATGTCGACTCAAGAAGGCCATTTATGGGTTAAAACAAGCTGGAATAGTTTGGCATGAAAAGCTTGACACTGAATTAAAGAATTTGGGACTGAAGCAACTTCAATCTGACAATTGTGTCTATATCAAGCATGATGAAGGTATTCTCTGGCAATCTATGTTGATGATCTGATAATTGCGGCTGAAAGAGAAGACACGTGAAATCCTTTAAAGAAAGTATGAAAAGGATATTCAAAATAAAGGATCTTGGAGGGATAAATTGTTGCCTGGGTATAAGGATACAAATGAAAGAGGATGAATCAATATCCATAGATCAAGAGAGATATATTGAAGAACTTCTGGTGAAATATAGGATGAAAGAGGCAAAGCCTATTTCTACACCCATGGACTCGAACTCCAAGTTAACAAAAATTTCATCTATAGAAGGTGAGAATGAGCCAGTGAAAAAGGTAGAATACCAATCACTGATTGGATCATTGATATATCTCTCAGTGTCGACAAGGCCCGATATAGCCTATGCAGTTAGTGCTTTGGGACAGTTCAGTAATGATCCTAGGAGACAGCACTGGAATGCTGCCAAGCGTGTCCTCCGCTATTTGAAAGGCACCTCATGTTTGAGGATTACCTACAGAAAATCTAATGAGGCTCTTCATGGTTATGTCGACGCTGATTGGGGTGGAAACCTCGTGGATAGAAAATCTCATACGGGAATTGTTTACTTTTTGGCAAGAGGTCCAATAGCCTGGGAATCGAAGAAGCAGCAGACTGTCACTCTTTCGAGCACAGAATCTGAGTACATCGCACTTTGTGAAGCAGGAAAGGAGGCAGTCTACCTTAGAGCGCTGTTGGATGAGATGGGATTTGGTGAATTGCTGAATGGACCGACTGTTCTGAAGACGGATAACCAGGGTGCTCAACAGCTGGCGAGGAATCCGGTTTATCATGCCAGAACTAAGCATATTGACATCAAATGGCATTTCATCAGAAGCATTTGCAGCAATGGACTTGTCGAGGTCGTCCACACACCAACCCAAGAAAATGTTGCCGACATCCTTACTAAAGGCCTACCAAGGTTTTTGTATGAAAAACACGTCACTGGATTTGGAATGTAGAAATCTGATGAATTGAGAGGAAGTGTTAAAATGGCAATTCTCTCGGATTTCATGATATAATTGTTTTGACCAGTGACCTATTACTCTGTGGTGTGTTGCGGTGTATATATGGATGGAATATCGTTGTTAGTTAGTTAGTTGTGTTATCACTTCATTTCTTTCTTAGGGAATATTTTTAAAACAAATATTATATATTATGATTATGTCATTGTAACTCTATTTAGTAACAATGATATTTCAATTAATTTTTCACAAATAAATTTACTGGCAATGCGTTACTTTTAAATATCATCAAGAAACGCATTGCCAGTAAATTTATTTGTGAAAAATTTAACGATAGATGGCAATAAAATTTAATTTACTAATTTCAATTAATATAATATTATTAATAAATCACCATAGATTTGCCTTTTATTTTAAATTTTATATTTTTGAAAGTATTACACTTACAAAATCACTTTATTAGGTACCGCTCAAAAAGAACAACCTAGTTTATGATATTTGTAACAATGAATAATAAGTGAAGGTTATTCACATATTAAACAAAATGTTAACGCGGGATTCGATCCCGGTTCATGATTGTCGGGATTCGAGGGTGTTACCCACTTGTCCTGTATTACACTTTTTAGGAAAAATAATATATAATCTTAATTTGAAAAGGGAAAAATAGAATTCGGGTGAATATTTTCTCTTTTCAAATAATTTCTGGGTTATATTGTTCACATACAATAAATAATATTCGTTGAGCAATATTTGTTCGGCAAACATTTACTTGGGTAGAACTCCTGAAAAGTAGGATTGAAATATATGATATATTGTGAAGAAAGTTATTTAACTTAAAGTGGTATTCTATTTTGTACATACACCTATAGATAAAAAGAAAGAGAACGCACACACTAACTGACGAAATCTATTTATATACAGAGTAACTCAAACCAGAGTAGAAAATCACTGGTCAAATACTAATAATTATATTATATTGTCATATGTAGAAATGCAAAAGAGATAATTGTCAATTTCATCATATATAAGAAGAAAAATACCATATAATATTTTAATAATACATTTATATATATACTTGGAAAGGTTCTCTACTAATAGGCCAATCATTCTGAAACACTTTTCTCACCTGTTTCTTACTTGTATAATGATTTTTATTAAATATTGAAGCTTTTATTATTTTAAAAAGAAATAGTCGGGTTTATTGTTTTTTTTTCTTGTGTTCATATAGGTGTTTATTGCCTATTGATTAGTATGGTATTGAAAAAGGTTTAGGAAATTCTCTGCACGATTCAAAGGAAAAGCGATACTTAGAAGATGGTTAATATCGCACAGAGTGAAAATAAAAACAATGGTTGCCTGTAAAGTCGGTTTTACGGGCGAAGATTTTACGTGACAACGGTAGAATATTTATTGATATGAATATAATTAAATTGCACAATAGGAACAAGGAATTGAATGAAAATAAGAATTGCACAAATTTTAACTATAGAAATATATTTTGTTTACTAAAACATTGTACATGTAAACTTAAACTTAACTAATTCCTATTTGAGTGATTTTGTTGAGGATAGGACGATGATAGGAGAAATATGAAATGAAAGGAAGTGTTTCTGCTGTAATGTGTCTTGCGAAAGTCAAGTCGATAGTTGTTCCTTTTAACGTAGTTGACTTAGAAACGTTTGATACGCAATCAAGATTATACGTATTTTTCATGAAATTAAGAAACGAGTTGTCAGGCTTTACGTTTTTGTTAAAATCACCACACAGAAGAATCGGTATACTAGAATCAACTTGCACGAACGGTGGCACGTACTGGCTGTTGTGAATGTACGGACCGAGTCCTTGCCATAGTAACATTCCAATATCCTGCATACTAGCTCCTGGATGAATATATACAGCACCGAGTATAAACTTGAAGCTAGTATTAGCGGCGAAGCAAGTAACTTCAGTCATGCACATGTCACCCTTGGTTTTAATGACACGAGTTACGTCTGTAATCGCAACTTGGAACACTTCCGCCGTAGATGTCGATGATAATTTACGATAGATCGCCACTCCACCAGCCGCGTTGGTATTTGAAAATCAAAACACTTATTCAGATCGAAGGTTCAAATTTTTGCTAAATAAATTTGAAATTAAATTAAATTTGTAATTGTAAATGATGAAGTTGAAAATTAAAACATTTACTTAAATTAGATGTTAAAATTCTTGCTCAACACAGTTTAAATAAAGTTTTCTTATATCTGCCACTTTTTCTTAATATTTGTAATTTTAAAGAATCAATTCGAAAATCAAAACATTTATTCAGATCGAAGGTTCAAATTTTTGCTAAATAAATTTGAAACTATTTAAAATTTGTAAAATAATAATTAATTAATTAATTAATTTTAAACTAATAATTTACTTAACACTATCAACATTTATCAATAGTATGACATAACCTATAAACTCAGTTTCTCAACTTTTGTGTCAATCTAACAATTAATCAATCAATCATAGTTTACGATAATGAAATATCAGTGTACAATTATTTACCTTTATTGTTGTAGTTGTTGTAAATGACGAATCTAAGCACTCCACATTTTCACTACAGACACAGCTGACGATACTTTAACCACACGTGTGAACTTGTATTATGACGCTTTCTTGTTTTTCCAACGCCAAGAACGTTCGAGAAAGACAAAGACAGAGACAAGCATGCGCCGATTCAATGCGCCTAATTCTCTAGCGCTGCGCGCGCAGCTGCGCGCGCAGCACTCTCGTTCGGTGTCTCATCGTAACGTTACCGGGCGTTACACTTTTTCATAAGTGACTCCCAGCCGCAACCTAATTTAAGACGTTGTCACGTCAAAATTGTAAATAGCTCAACTTGATCAACTTTCTCTCTCCACGATACTAATTATTACAGATAACTTCATTAAATCAACTTCCATCATTGCTTAACATATTGTAAATAACTACCTTGCGGTTTCTTCTATCTGCTTATGTTGTTGCTTATTTGTTTAATGTATATGTTTATTCAATGCTCTTTTTCTTAATTGTTTATTTTCTTTTTGACAATTCTGTTACCTACTTTACTACAATATGAATTATTGTAAATAGTTTCACGCGCAATTATCCAGATCGGATATAGCGTGTCTTGTTTGCAACTGGTAAATAAATAAATAGATAAAAATTCATTAATGTGAATCCTGGGAATTGCCCTATTCATTCAGCTAGTTATGAATATTTGGATCAAATGGGTCATGGCTCTATTATTTAAAATATGAAACATTTTAGAAACATTTTGAATAAATGTGTGAATTGTCATCGCGAGTAAGCAAGTGAAAAAAATAAAATATTGTAAAAATTCTATTAGACTGTATGTCTGTTTCGCAAAACGAGACAATTATTTGATTACATTTTCTATATTTTCATCTTTCTATAAAACGAATATTATATTATTATTATTGTACACCCATACCTCGCTTTGCGTGGGGGTTACGTTCCAAATAAACACGACGCAAAGTGAAAAAAAAAATTTTTTTGATGGCATGGCGCAATCAAAAACAAAGGTGTTGCCATATTTTAGGAAAAAAAAATCAAAAAAAAAAAATTAAAGACTCGAATCCAAAACAACGCAACTTCGAAAATCTAACGACGCACAGTGAAGATCAGTAAAAATTAAGCAGCGACGCAATTTCGAAAAAAAAAAAACCGCAAAACGAAACGACGCAAAGCGAGGTATTGGTGTATTTTATTAATGAACACTTCATCATCCTTTTCTTCTTCTCTATCTCCACTCTCTATATATAAATCAAAATTTGTTAGTTTTGCAATAAACTCCTAAATCACTTCTAACCAAATTTTCCATTTTAGTATGTATATAACCCATTTTAGTATGTCTGGCATGTTTCAATATAAATTTTATAAATAATTTATTCACTAAATTTATTATTGAATATATTGAACTAATAATTATAAAACTATCATTTTAAATAAACCATTATGTAATCGAATCATCCGATATAACTTAATTTACATATCTATTTTTCCTGTAACTCTTTATAAACTTTGAGTTGGTATGGTGTGTGTGGGTCTATTTTTTGGAATTCACCATATATGTTACAAAAATATAAATGAAATGATTGAAGACCATATTATTATAATGAGCAGTGTTTCTTTCTCATCATGTTAGGGAAAATATAGCATATATATTATTATGGATGGAAATTTTGCCGGGAGGATATTGTTCTAAAGAGACAAAGGTCGCCTCTCCCGCAAAAATAGACGTCAAAACTAAACGCCATCTATTGACCGTCGCCGCAAACTAGCGGCTTCGGGTCGGTAACAAAGCCACAACACCAGCTTTGGCAAACTGAGAAGCGTCCAACTAGAGACCATGGTTTCAGGCTAATAGCCCTTATCAGCCTAAGGCGGACTTTATTCCATGTGATTCACACTTGCTTTGTTACCGACCCGAGGCAGCTAGTTTGCGGCGACGGTCAATAGATGGCGTCTGAATTTGACGTTTATTTTGACGGGATAGGCGACCTTTGTCTCTTTATATGTTATTATATGTACAGGAATGTACACACCAGAGTTGTGTCAAAGACATAATTTAAAAGGAATTTTTTCTTGATAATATTCGAGAAGGTAATCTACACAAATAAAATGAATAAATTTGAAACCGAATAACTAATAATTAATAATGATTATAATAAAAATGAAAAACATTGAGATTTTGAAATTAATAATTCAGTATATAACTTTTATATTTCTATGTTCCTTTAAGGTAATTATCCGCGCCCTCTAAGACCCATATACAGTGTACTCCGCTTATAACAAAGTCGGTTATAGCGAAATTCCGCATATAGCGAATGAAATTGTCTGCACGAAAGAAAAGAAGGGCTTAAACCATTAAAAGAACTCTGGATATTGCGAAGTCGGATATAAAGAATTTTCGCTTATAACGAAGTGATTTGCATGTATAAATTTTTATTTTATCCGTTTGTAACGAAGTTTTCTCATTTACCATTATAATTGACTAATATATTATGCATAATATATATCAAATTACAACGTGTGAATGACACAAATTTAAAGATACACAACAAATAAGTTAATAATATACAATTTTAAAATATGCAAACATATTATAAGTATTTTTTTTACATTATTTAAACAAAATTAAATTGTTTAATAAACGCTTATATTTTATTAACGTTTACCATGGCAGGAGAACGAAAACAAACAAGAAACTCACTATCTCTGTCAGTCAAGCTGCAAATCCTAAGAGAGATTGAAGTGGAGAAGAAGAAAAAGACAGATGTTAAGAATTATTAAGTCCGATGTCAGTTCTCCATTGGATACACCACAGCCTGCAACACAAATGTGGGAGCAACAAAGCCTCTTCGATCGCATGAAAGAAGTTTTAAAAATACCGTTAGAGATGGATTTCGATTCTTATGCTGACGCTGACAATGACGTCGTTACAAATGCCATGTTATCCGATGTAGAAATTGTCGAGAGCATTCTTCAAGCAAAAGAAGAAGAAGAAACGGACCAAGTTGATGAAGAAGTAGACCCAATTGTCCACATTCCGCATCCAAAAGAGGTCTTGGAGAGCATTCAAACTCTGCGATTGTTTCTTCAATGTCAGGATGAGTCCAAGTCTCTTCATAGGCATCTGTCAGACTTGGACAACATCGAAAAGAGTGTTCAGCACTTGTTACTGACTTCTAAATGTCAAAAGAAAATCACAAACTACTTCTCCAAAAACACCTATTGAGGTTGTTATTGATCTTTGTGTTGCTCTTTTGAGTTGAATAGTAAATAAAATTATTGGTACAAAACATTTTTTTTTCCAACTGCGGATATAACAAACTTCGGATATAACAAAGTGATTGTCATGGATAATGCGACTTCGTTATAAGCGGAGTACACTGTATATATACTGTAGAATCCTGTAGTTGTGGATTCCTGTCGGCTTATGCTATGGTGTGAGGGCCTGTCGATTCAAGCTATAGTGTGTGTGAGATCCTGTCGACTCTCACTATACTGTGTTAACCGAGATGAACAGTCAGGATGTGGAGAGTTTTCCAGTACCTCTCTGCACCTTGGAAGACCTTTAACAGTTCTCACAGAGTACAGGCAGTCGTGGTCGAGGCAGAGTGGAAAGCTTGAGAATGTCCACACAATAAACGAAGAGACACAGTTGTACTAGGAAAGTTCCTCGAACAGATAAAAGTCGAGCCAAGGAGCGAAATATAGAGATAGAAGAGTTCTTACTGTTCTACATGGTCGATGAGGTGAACCTTGGGCACAACCGACGAGGGCTCCCGCTGATGGTGAAGTGACTATTCATTTCTGGCCCTGTTGGAGGCTTAAATATCTTTGCCGAGAGGAAGTATTGAGTTTCAGCGGATGCAACAAGGGCGTGGATCGGAAGAGATCATTGTACACTGGCAACGCCCTGACATCTTCTAGGCCTCGTTGGACTTCTATCTCAATCTCTTGCTTTAGCGAGCTCTTAATCTATTACAGAGTTTTATTTATTTATCCTCAGTTTCTACAAAGTGCATTACATATGATGATGTAATGACACATGTCAATCATGCGTATAATTATTTATAGATGTGTTTCTATTATACAACATGAAAATCTTATTATTTTATGTACAATATGAGGTTGTTGGTTTAAATTACCATATGTAACATATATATATATATATATAGATTTCCCGTGATTTTAGATTCATTTATATCTTTTATATATATAAGCCGAAAAATAAATTCTATATATAGGCAAGTCTCATATCTATTCCGTTGATATATGAACGCAGAGACGAAATAGCCTAATCAAAAATGGAAGGTTCATTTTAATTGAAAATTTACAATTCAACATTGCAGTATGTTATAGGAAGTGTGAAAAAATAATAAAAAATAACCATAAATATATCGTAAATAAAAAAATTAATGGATGCAGTGGAAATCAATTAGTCTTTCTAATTAAAATGAACCTAGGATCCTATTAAACTTCTTTCCAACGTGATATTTGGCACCAATCTCTTAATTAAACCTTTTCTATCACTTTATTGCAGAACTATGGTGAAGTTGGAAACTTAAAAAACGATGTTAAAATATTTTTATATTGTCACTAATTAATATCCCGAAACCCTAATTAAAGTATCTGTTGATATTCTCCGATGTTTCTAATTAATTCACAGAGGTACAGTAATTGAGACAGATTGATTAATAGAGACATGTTACATAGCTTAATGTTACACGTTCAAATTGGTGAGTAATGGAAAGGTTGAGATTAATTGGTGCGAATAGACTTAGAACAGACATTAATTTTAAATCCCTGTAATTAATAAAACTTCTTACAGACGCTCAAAGGTGGTTGTCTTGATGAATAACCTACCTGTTGGTAGCTATATGTACCTAGATAGATATATTCTTTTGAAAATAGAGCAATCCATAAATAAATCTTTAATTAAAAAGGTATATATTGGATCAAAATATTATTTATTTTACCAATATTTCAGTTGGCTGAACGCCAACCTTTATCAAGGTGTTATAACATATGATCCAATATATGCCTTTTTAATTAAAGATATATATATATGTGAAAAAAATAGTACAAATGTAATATTGTACTGGTATAAGGTGCATAAATTAAGAAAAAGGCATCTCCTTATCGTGCAACTGAAGGTTGCTAATGGCTTGCGCCATCTATCGGAATAAATATCAACTATTCTCGTTGATTTTTAATTATTCCAGAATGGGTATTTGGCCAATTCTGGAATAATTAAAAATCAACGAGAATATTTGATATTTATTCCGATAGATGGCGCAAGCCATTAGCAACCTTCAGTTGCACGATAAGGAGATGCCTTTTTCTTAATATATATATATATATATATATATATATATATATATATATATATATATATATATATATATATATATATATATATATATATATATATATATATATATATATTTATTTATTTAAAAATGAGGCTTATTTTGGATTTCAATAAGATTTATTAATCCAATATTTCGATGGACCAATCGTCCTTCTTTTGGTGATTTTGGTGGACGATTGGTCCATCGAAATATTGGATTAATAAATCTTATTTTGAAATCCAAAATAAGCCTCATTTTTAAATATATTTATATTATGGATTGCTCTATATTCAGAATATATATGTTATGAATATTTTGTTTTGTTATTGAAAAAGATAGAATTGGAGGTGCTGTCGTGAAAATAGGAAATAAAATATTTACTTATCAATTATTTTTTATTTTGAATTACTTGAAGTAAATTACACATGAAATTATTTATCACAGTAATTTAGAATTTATAAAATGAATTCTATTTTCGTGATTTTAAAAAATAGGTAGGTTAAATATACATATTTACAACAAATATTTAAAGTGTTATAATTCTGTTATATATTTTTTTAAATGTTAGAAATAGATTCGTCAACGTTGTGTTGTAAATATAAGATGTAATCGAATAAACCTTTTTCCATTGTTTACCGCCTTCAATGTCACACCTCAAGTATGTACTTTTATTTTTATTGTGTGTTATATTATGTAATCTCATTCCAAGATAATTAAAACATTTAAAATCAACCCATACCTTATCATTTCAAATACAAGGCCCACTTTTATACACAACAGAATTTTGGCGACGAGGGTTAAAAACGGCAAAGTATTATAGGAAAAATATTAAATCAAACTTTATCAAATATCAAATATTCATAATATAATACAATATATATCAATTTTATTAGCAATTTAACTTCATATCATCAATTCTAATTCTATTAAATTCATAACTACCCCCCCCCCCAAAATATATCTATTTTTAAAACAAGCAATTATTCGCATATCAATATTTATTTATGTTAATTTTCATCGAGGTAAAAATCAAAATACTTTAAACAAAATGGATCCACAACAGTTTCAGGCCCTCATTGAAGCCATGAATAGAAATCAACAACAGCTAATCAATACTTTGTTAACAAAAACAACTCAACCTAGGGATGGAACTGATATAAAAGAAAATCAACCCACCCCTGTAAACATTTCTCATGCTCCACCTTTTGAAAATTTTGATCCAAATAAGGAAATATTTAAATATTATCGCCAGCGTTTTGAAAATTACATCAAAATGAAATACATTTATCAAGATAAAAAGAGAAGTGCTCAAATGTTATTGAATTCGATAGGTGCTTCAAATTATAACATCTTAGCAGCCTTGGTAGCCCCAACAACTTCGGGAGAACTTGATTACGAAGAATTCATCGAAGAATTGGAAAAACATTTAGCGCCAAGAAGAAGCACCCTTGTCTCTCAACATTAATTTCTATCAACATATCAACAAGATAAGGATTCAATTGCAGACTTTGTAGCATCATTAAGACGTGACATAGCTGACTGTGAATTCAAGGCACAATGCGAATGTGGAAAAGATGTTTCAGCATCAGAAATTTTCCTGAGAGCACAGTTCATCCGAGGTATAAAAGACAACTGGATAAAGAAACAAATCCTACAATCGGAAATCTACGCATTTAATGATATTTTAACGAAGGCTATTGCTCTTGAAGCATCGAAGACTGATTGCCACGAATTATCAAAGGCACGACCATCAACCACAACTATCAATGTGACAGATGAAGTCCACAAAGTTTCTCGACACAATTATCGATCAAGGAAGGACAATTATAAGACTCCAAGTCGAAACCGACCCAGATCAAATAAACCCGTGAGAATCAACATGCTCGATCGAAATCACGAGGCCGTATCGATTATGAGAAACTTGGCATCAACAATGTTTGCCTCCGCTGTGGTCGAAACAACCACCTATCGAAAAATTGCAGAACAGACCCATCAAAATTGACTTGTACATCATGCCATAAAACAGGTCATGTGTCAAAAATATGCATCAAAACTCTCCTCAATAATAAGTCAAATAACACTCGGACAAATCATATCGATAATTATGAAGACTTCGGAATAAACAGAATTGTTGACATTTATGATCAACCCCTGCTGAACGCTTCACAAGATACAACAAAGTATTATGTTTCAATTAAAATTGAAGGTTTCAATCAAAGGTTTGAGGTAGACACTGGAGCGGGTTACACCTTAATGCCCGAGAATCAATTTAAAAAGCTAAATACCAAAAATAAGGTTCAACCAACTAACATTGCTTTCCGATCATATACTGGAAACGTTTTCAATTCTCTTGGGAAAGTGGAAGTCCAAGTAGAATTCAAATATCGTACATCTATTGAAGAATTATTTATCATTCCTAATAACTATGATCCTCTTCTAGGAAGAACCTGGATCAGGCATCTAAAAATAAATCTAGAAGAAATTGATCAAGAAAATCTAAATCAAATCAAGGAACTAAAGGTGTCATCCATAAATGATGATTATGATATCGAAAAAGAATTCCCTGAAATTTATACTCAAAAAGTTGGTTGCGTGCCTGATTTTCTCATCACGCTTCAACTCCGTCAAGGAGAAAAACCAAGCTTTACACCTGAAAGGAATGTACCTTATGCCCTCCGGGAGAAGGTGGAAAAGGAATTGGACATACTGGAAGCAGAAGGTATAATATCAAAAGCAGCTACTAGTGACTGGGGATCACCACTTGTAGTCATTCCAAAAGGAGACGGAACAGTTCGGCTTTGTGTTGATTATAAGGTTGGTGTTAACGATCAGTTGGTAAATGCAAGTTACCCAATCAAAAGAATTGAAGATGTTTTAAACAGCTTAAAGGATTCCAAGTATTTTTGCCGCTTGGATCTCTACAAGGCCTATCTACATCTGAGGACTGATGAAGAAAGTAGCATCATCCAGACCATATCGACACACAGAGGAACTTACCGAATGAACAGGTTGAGTTTCGGGATCAAAACTGCTCCTGCAGAATTCAATCGCGTTATCGATCAAATTCTTCAAGGCTTAAACAAGACTATATCATATTTTGATGATATTCTAGTACATGGCAAATCAAAACAAGAATGCAAGGAAAATCTTTTTGCTTGCTTAGAAAGATTACGCGCGTGTGACTTACACCTCAACAAAAATAAATGTATTTATTTTCAAACTAAAATCGAATATCTTGGACATGTAATAGAAAATAACAAAATATCAAAATCTCCTTCAAAGGTAAAGGCTATCATCGACATGCCACAACCAAAGAATATAGCCGACTTACGCAGATTTTTGGGGATGATAACGTATTATTCTAGATTTCTACCAGATGTTTCAACAATAACTTATCCACTTCGTAGGTTACTTAAGAAAGATAAAAATTTCTTCTGGTCAGCCCAATGCCAAGCAGCATTTATCAAACTCAAGAATGAAGTTGCGAGTGACAGAGTTTTAATTCCTTTCGATACAAACTTGCCTGTTACCCTAATAACAGATGCAAGCCCTATTGGAATCGCTGCAGTATTGTCTCATGGTATCAATAAGGTAGAACACCCAATTGCTTTTGCCTCACGTTCACTAACAGATGCAAAGCAAAACTACTCTCAACTAGATCGAGAAGAACTGGCAATTGTGTTCGGAGTAGACCATTTTTTGATTATCTTTTCGGACATAAATTTACACTAATTACTGATAATCAACCCTTGACCAGAATTTTTCATCCTAAATCAAAATTTCCAAAAATGACATCTGCACGTCTCTTACGTTACGCTTCATTTCTAGCAGGTTTCGACTACGTCGTGTCATTCAAGAAAGGAACTAAAAATCAAATTGCTGACTGTTTGTCACGAGCACCCACTGCCCAAGGTTATGTTACCACCGACATGATTATCAACGAGGACGTACATCGAATATGCTCCTCAACGGTGTTCGAAATTTCTACGAAAACCTTAACAGTGGAAGAAATTGTAAAAGAGAAAGACAAAGACAAAGAACTGTCAAAGCTAAAACGAGACATCAAATCAAATTCCATTGAGAGTGATTACACACTAAATGGAGAAATCTTGTTCAAGAATGATAAAGTAGTAGTTCCAAAAGTCTTCAACTGGAATTATTAAAATACCTTCATTCAACACATCTTGGGATCGTGAAGATGAAGCAACTTGCCCGTCGTTACTGCACTTGGAAGAATATTGACAAGGATATCGAAAATCTTGTAAAATCATGCAAAGATTGCTTATCTACTCAAAACAATCCTCCAAAAGCACCTGTACATCATTGGGATCCTCCATCAACTAATTAGGAGCGCATTCACCTCGACTACGCAGGACCTTTCCAGGGATATTATTACTTAGTCCTAATTGATGCAAAGTCTCGCTGGGCCGAGATCAAAGCCATCAGTGAACCTCCAACATCCCTCAACACCATCAAACTTTTTAATGACATTTTTTCAACCCATCGATACCCTTTTGTCATGGTTTATGACAACGCATCAATATTTACCGGTGATACCTTCTCGAACTACTGTCTTGAAAACGGGATCAGACAAAATTTCATAGCGCCTGGACACCCAGCAACAAATGGACTCGCTGAGAGGAATGTTCAAACCTTGAAAAACAAACTTAAATCTATAATAAACGAAAATGTTCCAATACACCAGAAGATTCAAAAGATACTCCTTCGTTATCGAGCAACTCCATTAGCAAGTGGGAAATCACCATCAGAAATGTATCTTATCAGGAAGAAAGGTCCCAACAGCAAATTCAACCGCGTACACGATGTCTTCAGGTAGGAGAAAGAGTTCAAGCAAGAGTTTTCATCAGCAACAAACCGTTTTGGAAAAATGGAACTATTAAACAAAAGCTTGGAAATCTTAACTACATCATTGAATTAGATGAAGGAAAATCTCTAAAACGTCACATAAACCAACTTCAAAAAGTTGAAATTAAAAAGAAACAAGTCACTTTTGACGAATCTACAATACACCACCAATCGAAACCAAGCCAGTCATCACCCGACTTTGATCCGATCCAATACACTGTTTCACAGCCTGAACCGAATCAACAGGAGCATCATGACCTCGACCAGACATCTGATCAGGAACCTACATCCATGCCTGATACACCCCTACGCAGATCACAACGCCCAAGACGACCCCCGCGACATCTTGAGGACTATGTCTACACAACCAGAAATATAAAAACAGGAAACTATCCCTAAGTGTCTTATCTAAAGTAGGGGAGACTGTTATATATTTTTAATAATGTTAGAAATAGATTCGACAACGTGTTGTGTTGTAAATATAAGATGTAATCGAATAAGCTTTTTTTACCGCCTTCGATGTCACACCTCAAGTATGTACTTTTATTTTTATTGTGTGTTATATTATGTAATCTCATTCCAAGATAATTAAAACATTTAAAATCAACCCATACCTTATCATCTCAAATACAAGGCCCACTTTTATACACAACAAATTCTATGGTATGATAAATAATTCTATGGTAAATAAAAGAATAGTTGATGATGAAAATAAAATACATATTTAAAAAAAAATTAAATATTTGCATTTTAGATTATATTATATTATATATATATATATATGTGTCATAATATATGCTCTTACAGGAATAATAAAGTAAATCTGCAGTCGACCAGAGAGAGAGAGAGACGTAGTCGATAGAAGACAACTAAGTTACGGCCATTTTGAACCACTGACCACATTCCAGAGGGCGACCGGAGGGCTTTTATTAGAACCCTCAGGACCTATTTTTGGATAGTTGGGGGGTGGTGGTCACAGACGGTCGTTCAGCGCACAGCACCTCGCTCTCCCTCTCTCTCTCGGATGGCCTCCAGATTCCTCTTCCAACTCGTCGTGTGATTATTTCTCTCCTCACCACATTATTACCACTATATTGTCACACATATATATATATATATATATATATATATATATATATATATATATATATTACGATGTACTAGAGCGCCATCTGTTATCAAATTATAAAACTATTTTAGAGGCGTAATATTCTTTTAAAAATAAAACAATTTCTACTGTCCTTACTGCGATGGAAAAATTAAAGGGAGGGCCTGGCTCATCAGTGGTGAACCCTCCCAGCGGTTTCGCCAGTTTAATCTACCATACCGCTGTACACAGTCTTACAACAGTCACCTATAAAAGGAAGTTCCAAAAATGCAATATAACAGCGGTATGGTAGATTAAACTGGCGAAACCGCTGGGAGGGTTCACCACTGATGAGCCAGGCCCTCCCTTTAATTTTTCCATCGCAGTAAGGACAGTAGAAATTGTTTTATTTTTAAAAGAATATTACGCCTCTAAAATAGTTTTATAATATATATATATATATATAGATGGAAATTTTGCCGGGAGAAAATTGATCTAAAGAGACGGGAGAGGCGACCCATGTCTCTTTATATATATATATATATATATATATATATATATATATATGTGTGGCAATATTGTGGTAAATGTGGTGAGTAGAGAAATAATCACACGACGAGTTGTTAGAGCAATCATCCAGGCAGCCAGCCGCGAGAGCGAGCGAGACGTTATCTGCTGAACGACTGTTTTCCCTGTGTACACAACCGGGGGGGCTAACCAGAATAGTCGCCAGGTGGTGACGCCCCACTCAGGAATGTGGCCAAAAAAGTGGTCGTTAGTTAGTTGTCTAAAGTGTCTCGCTTTAGCGGCCCATTTCTCTCTCGTTGGCTGTTGGTTTGTTTTATTAATCCTGGAAGAGCATATATTATGACATATGGCCCCCGTTGAAGAAGGCTGAACATAGTTTAAGTATATTTAAAGCTGATGAAGCCAGGAATAGAGAAAATAATTTTACAGTTAAAATTAGTTAAGGTAATGGTGACATAGTTTTATGTAAATAAAATATTGCATAGTACACAAGTAAATATTATTTACAAGCAGTTTTACAACACCGGGGAGTTTGACATTTAAGGAAATCTTTGAAAATATCAAGGTTATAAAAGGCTATATACAACAAAATCTAATGTATTATAAGGGAAGTGATATGGAGGAGTGTGAACAACGAGAAGAAGAGTCACATACATATGGTGAAATTCTGAAGATCATTAAGACTGGGGAACTCTACATTTTAAGATATTTTTCAGGCGGACATGGCAAGGGGAAACTTGTCATGGGCTTTCTATGCTATAAGTGTAGAGTACGAGAAATGAGATTGAGGTTGACAATTGTGTGAGCTCAGGACTGAGGTAAATATAAAACTACATACAATGTTAGAACCTCGGCGAACAGAGCGAGGGGAGACTTGCCCTGGGCCAATCTAACTTATCTATGCAGTTACTTGTGTAGCGAGTCCGAGGGGAAAAGTCCCGTGTGTAGGTGAGGAAGTCGAACGGACTTATATTTAATTTGCGGAAAGTATGCGCGCACAGTGCCAAAAATTGGGACGAGGACTGCGTTGTCCGTTACAAGTGACAAACTGCTCGGACACGAGGTGTTTGAACCGTCGTGGGAGCTTGTGCAAGGCGATGATTTCGCGGTGGGTTGAAAGTAAGACCCATGTCTGCGCGAAATGATGACGGACCGGACAAAATCAGCGACGATGTTTAGCGTACCTCCGTGGGAAATATCGGAGGTAGGCTATATCGTGCTGGTTTGGACAATGGACAAACATAGATTTGAAGACAGGGTCCGTGTGGCGAACGTGTGGCGCGAGAAGAAGAAGCGAACTGTGTCGCTCGATGCAGATTGTTCAAGTGCGAACAAAAAGGGATTGATAAATATCTAGCAGTTAGTCAATCTGCACCCTGTGACGAACACACCATTGGCTAGATGGTGTGGGTCGGTGGATAGGCTAGAGATGAACTACGAAATAAATTATCATAAATGAAGGGCGAAGGTTAGGATTTTGAAATTACAATATAGAAGTTCGATAATTGATTAATCAATAATTCTCTATAAAGGTCCTGAGCTGGTATAAAGTTAACAAAGTTGTAAGAATGAGAGGGGCATTAAGGGGAAGATAGATAAGAGTCACCAAGGGTTGGTTGTAAGCAAGGCTCACGTGGTGGTTGGAATTCTTCGACGCCTGAATTACAGGGTGAATTTTGAATCGATTAGGGAAAGAAATTATTTTTCGTGAGCCGTGCTTACAAGTAGGAGAGGTCTACACAAAAGTTTAGGTGCTGGAGGCATATTTTTTATAAATAAATTGATTATGAAAAATCTATTGTTAATAGTAAAAATCGTAAAGCATTAATAGGTAGAATTCCATTTTTTTTTTAAAGAGTTTTTTTTTTTTAAAGAGTTCCGTTAAAAATGGAAATTACTTAATTAAAATAACGATTGTTAAATTCTACTGGTAAGGTAACTAATTAAATGTGTTACAAATATCTAGATAAATAGTATGGAGCATAAAATCATTGTTAATAGGCATGGAGAGAATAAATGGAGCTAATAATGTAAATATCGGGACAATTTACAAGGAATGACTTGTTTAAAGAATGAATGGAAGGGGTAAAACAATTTCACTTACAGGTTATGTTGGTTTAGAGAGCAGGCAAGTTCATTGAGATTCGTGAGAGTTCTGTCTGTGACACTGTGCGTACCAGTGTTGTACATCACAGTAGCGGTAGGGAGATGGCGGAGTCTTGTCCATGATGGCGGGAGGTGTCCTGCTCTGGCACGGCGATCGTTCTTGAGTAGATCTAGTGCTGGAAGAAGTGCGTGGCAGCTCCATCTCCGTCGTAGGTGAATACTTCTTCGGGATCACGGTTCAAAGGTTGGCGAGGAAGGGGTTGAGGGCTCGAAGAGGAGTGGTTACAGTTGAGTTGGGTTTGGTCGATCATCGTGGCTTGGCTTCTTGTTTCTTCATACTCCGGTATATGAGGGATTCGCTTCCCGGCCAGGTCTTATCCTGTCGACCTTTAATGTGGCAATATTGTGGTAAATGTGGTGAGGAGAGAAATAATCACACGACGAGTTGTTAGAGCAATCACCCAGGCAGCCAGCCGCGAGAGCGAGCGAGACGTTATCTGCTGAACGACTGTTTTCCCTGTGTACACAACCGGGGGGGCTAACCAGAATAGTCGCCAGGTGGTGACGCCCCCCTCAGGAATGTGGCCAAAAAATGGTCGTTAGTTAGTTGTCTAAAGTGTCTCGCTTTAGCGGCCCATTTCTCTCTCGTTGGCTGTTGGTTTGTTTTATTAATCCTGGAAGAGCATATATTATGACATATATATATATATATATATATATATATATATATATATATATATATATATATATATATATAATAATAAATAGTTATTTAATTTTATAGTCCAGTTTTGTATTAAGATTATCTTCACTATTATGATCATTTAAATACAAATTATAAAATTTGTAAAATGTTATTAATTTGTAGATAGAGAGAGAAAAAAAAATCCTTTACTTCTATTACATCCTCAAGTTAATTATATATTTATAATTAATAACAATAAAAAAAATTAACAAAGTAACGTCTATTACATCGGCTTTTACACGTCATTCAGACATACTCTAATCCTATATATAGAATAATCGAAGAGATAATATATATAATAGTTAGAAAAAAGAGAGAAAGACAGAACCATGCACTTTTAATCAAACTAATAATAAGGAAAAAAAAAAAAAAAAAAAAGAGTTTTATAAAGAAGGTAGATAAGATTGTTAGTATATATATATATATTTTTTTATGATTTTATATTTTATCCTTTTTTTTTTTTTTTTAAAAAGATTTTTAAAGGTTTTTTTATTTTATAATATGATTATAAATAGTTGTATTTAGTAATATATCTATAGTATGAATTAACATTTGTTATAAGTTTGGATATTATGTTTTGAAACCCTAATGGTAGACCAGACATACACAAAAAACTTTAAATTGAAATAAATTGGAAAAAGAGATCTGCTGGAACGGGGATCATCAGATAAAATTCCAGCGACATTTCAACCCCTTCTTTATTATGTCATAGATCTCTTTTAAACCGGATTTTATGTGTTAATATTAAGTTGTTTCAGTGAAATATTTAAATGAACATATATAACAGATATAAGTGTTAACAAATTCAAACTGTAAACCTACCTCTGCCGTGGAGTCCTCCATTGTGAATATCTATTTCTGGCTAACACATGTCGCGGGAGGGGAATGTCCCCCCACATTTCAAATTTAGACCATTTATTCAGAATTTTTTTGAACAACAAGAAAATTAAAGAAGAAAGGAAAAATAGTTAAGGGAAGAAAGCTAAATTTCATAATCTTTACAGCTAGTTATATCAAAATAACTGATTTAACACTTATTCATCTTTTAATATTCCTTTAAAAAGGCAAATTATAATAGTTTAATAAAGCTATTAATTGTGTAAATTCAACTTTATTTAATTTCCATTTTCCTCCCCAGAAATTGGAGATTAAACAAAAATGAACTATATACTTTAACACTTTAAAAATCTTGTGAAAAAATCTTTTAATCAGTTATTTAATCAAAGTTTAATTAACTGTTAAAGATTATAAATTTGTATTAGTTAATATTAATAGAAATTATAGAAAGTTGAATTCATAAATGGATATTTCCATTTATTTTTTTTTAAATATTTTATAATTGATATACTGTTGAAATATTTTACTTGTTTGATACTAAATTTGTTTTTAATAAATTCCATGTTTAAATTTTTAACATCTTCTATGAAATTATCTAATATATTATTTATTCTATAAAATCTTAGAAACTGACCATAATATATACCTTTACAGCAATTTAATGATATATTAGAATTCATATTACAGTATTTTATAATATTGAAATTATAATTACTCTTTTTGTTATAAACTCTAACAGCATTATTTGTAAGGTCTATATTCAAGTCTAAAAAGTTAACTTTTTTGTTTCTATAAATTTTTTCATTGTTCTTAAGTTTTAAGTATTTAGGATATATTTCAGATATTAATTTTTTAAACAGTGGATTATTAAATATTATTATGTCATCTACATATCGGAATATTTGCCAATTAATATTATTTTGTAGAAAGTATTCTCTTTCGTACCAGAACAATATTAAATTTGCTAATAACGGACTAGAAGAAGTACCCATGGGAACGCCTTCTGATTGAATATATATTTTATTTTTAAATTCTATATAGTTAAAATTTAAAAATGTTTCCAGTAGAGTTTTTGCTGTTTTAAGATCTAATTTAAATGTTTTATATCTGTTATGAATAATTTTAATGTAGAAAGTTTTGTCATTAATGAATTCATTAAATAAATTGGTTATTTTATTATTTAGATCTCTTAAATTTATTTTAGAATATAGGTCCTCAAAGTCAAATGTGTGTACTGTTTCAATGTTTGTCCAATTGTTCATTAAATAATTAATGATTTTTTTATTTGAGTCGATAAATTTATAATTATATTTATTAGTTAATTTATTTATAATAAATTGTAGTGTTGAGGCTAATTGTATATCAATATTTTTTATGACTGAATTTATACCAGATGTGATTGTTCTGAAAGAAATAGGTTTTTTGTGTAGTTTAGGAATTATATAGAACTTTGGTATGTTTGGATTTTTCTGGTTATTATAAATTTTTAGTGAATTTTCAACATTTTTGATGTCTTTTTTGATTTTTGTGCCTGTAGTTCTAGCAAAAGTGTATTTATGATTATTATCAATTTCCTTTTTTAGTATATTGTGGTATAGATTTTTACAAATTAAAGATAAATTATTGGAACATTTATCTATAGGAGTGATAATATAGTCCTTCTGTAAATTAATTATATTTTCTTTAAAAGAAGGAATGTCTGAATTGGGTTTTGTGTATTTAAGTGTATTATTATAATAATTTATAATTTCCTTTTTAATATTATGTTTCCATTCCAGAAAAGTAAATTCTGGAATACTGTATCTTATACTAGTTTTATTTATGAAAATATCTATATCTTTTAATATAGATTTAATTGTATTATTATAATTGTGTTTAATTTGAGGTATATATTTATACCCTTTATTTAAAATTTCTTGATATTCTGGATTTAAAAAAGAAAAGTTGCTAGTTAATATATGACCTGAGAACTTATATTTATCAATATAGTTGTTGCAATTACATTTAATTTTTTTAAAATTTGCCAAATTATTAATAAATTGGTTATAATTGCAAACTAAATTACCTATATTTTTATTGTATCTCCAGATTGTTTTAAAATTTAAATTTTTTATAGGGAAAAGATTATTGATGATTTGGTTATTAAAAATATCATTAAATTTAATATGATTAAATAAATTGTTATTAAATTTAATGATAATATTAATGTTATTAGTATTTTGTTTAATTTTTCTGTATTTAAAGATGTCGTGTGTGATATCTATTAATCTGTTAGTCAGATTATGAATTTTAATATATTCTATGAGTTTGATAAATTTATTATTATTTAGTTTAAATAATGTTTTAATAAATTTATCGACGAAGTTGTTAGTGTACATTTGTTTTGGGTCCAGTAATTCTTCAAATTCAATGTAACCTAATTTATTTGTAGTTTTACCTCTAGTTTTATTAGGTTTAGTTTTAAATTCATTTTTATATTTGCAACTGATTTCATAAGTTGAAATTTCTTCTGTTTGTGGTTTGTATGTGTAGTTTAATTCGTCGTTAAGTCCATAAGGGAATAATGTGTTGTGTTTATAAATGTAGTTGTTTTCTAATAATAGTCGTTGTTTTTTGTTTTGACATATGTCTAGTATTTCTATCTTGAAGTTGTTAAAAGTATGTAATTGATTGTGTTCTTTCATATATATATTACCAATTGATTTTTTAGCGTGGTTTCTATGTAGGTTTATTCGTATATTTAATGGATTACAAGTTTGTCCTATATATGATAGTTGACAAATTTGGCATGTTAATTTATAAATAGTATTCACTAATTTACAACTAGTTGTTTGAAAAGTGTCATGGTTCTTAAGAGAGGGACAAGTTTGACAATTTTTTCTTAGGCAATTCTTAGCGAGTTTAAATTAACATAAAAGAGGTGCTAACACTAATATGTTTGTAGTTTTTTTTAGTTTTTTTAGTTTGTTATTCTTATGAATTTTTTAAAATATATTTTACTTAATTGTTTTTGTGGTGATAAAATTTGTAATGAATTGAATAATTAATCTATAAATATATAGATATTACTGTTTGTTATCTGTTATATTTTTAAGAATAACTAATAAAAAAAACATCTTTAAACTAACAAAAACACTGAAAAAAACAAAAGTTCTGAAATTATTTTTTTTTCTAGAATTACTTTTATAATTTAATTTTTAATAATCAAACAATGAAAGATAATTAAAATTTGTATGAAGATTTATTTATATTAGAATATATAATATAATTTAATTTGTATATTATGTTATATATAAAAAAAATTATATATCATAGAGCAAGCTCATATGAATTAATATAGTGTAGAAACTATATAACAAAATTATAACAGTGATTCTAATTTTAAAAACTTAAGGAGCAAACTGATAATAATGATAACTTATATCAGTTAGATTTGATTAGATTAGCAAGCTAAATCTAAATTAATTATAATAATAAATAGTTATTTAATTTTATAGTCCAGTTTTGTATTAAGATTATCTTCACTATTATGATCATTTAAATACAAATTATAAAATTTGTAAAATGTTATTAATTTGTAGATAGAGAGAGAAAAAAAAAATCCTTTACTTCTATTACATCCTCAAGTTAATTATATATTTATAATTAATAACAATAAAAAAAATTAACAAAGTAACGTCTATTACATCGGCTTTTACACGTCATTCAGACATACTCTAATCCTATATATAGAATAATCTGACTAACAGATTAATAGATATCACACACGACATCTTTAAATACAGAAAAATTAAACAAAATACTAATAACATTAATATTATCATTAAATTTAATAACAATTTATTTAATCATATTAAATTTAATGATATTTTTAATAACCAAATCATCAATAATCTTTTCCCTATAAAAAATTTAAATTTTAAAACAATCTGGAGATACAATAAAAATATAGGTAATTTAGTTTGCAATTATAACCAATTTATTAATAATTTGGCAAATTTTAAAAAAATTAAATGTAATTGCAACAACTATATTGATAAATATAAGTTCTCAGGTCATATATTAACTAGCAACTTTTCTTTTTTAAATCCAGAATATCAAGAAATTTTAAATAAAGGGTATAAATATATACCTCAAATTAAACACAATTATAATAATACAATTAAATCTATATTAAAAGATATAGATATTTTCATAAATAAAACTAGTATAAGATACAGTATTCCAGAATTTACTTTTCTGGAATGGAAACATAATATTAAAAAGGAAATTATAAATTATTATAATAATACACTTAAATACACAAAACCCAATTCAGACATTCCTTCTTTTAAAGAAAATATAATTAATTTACAGAAGGACTATATTATCACTCCTATAGATAAATGTTCCAATAATTTATCTTTAATTTGTAAAAATCTATACCACAATATACTAAAAAAGGAAATTGATAATGATCATAAATACACTTTTGCTAGAACTACAGGCACAAAAATCAAAAAAGACATCAAAAATGTTGAAAATTCACTAAAAGTTTATAATAACCAGAAAAATCCAAACATACCAAAGTTCTATATAATTCCTAAACTACACAAAAAACCTATTTCTTTCAGAACAATCACATCTGGTATAAATTCAGTCATAAAAAATATTGATATACAATTAGCCTCAACACTACAATTTATTATAAATAAATTAACTAATAAATATAATTATAAATTTATCGACTCAAATAAAAAAATCATTAATTATTTAATGAACAATTGGACAAACATTGAAACAGTACACACATTTGACTTTGAGGACCTATATTCTAAAATAAATTTAAGAGATCTAAATAATAAAATAACCAATTTATTTAATGAATTCATTAATGAAAAAACTTTCTACATTAAAATTATTCATAACAGATATAAAACATTTAAATTAGATCTTAAAACAGCAAAAACTCTACTGGAAACATTTTTAAATTTTAACTATATAGAATTTAAAAATAAAATATATATTCAATCAGAAGGCGTTCCCATGGGTACTTCTTCTAGTCCGTTATTAGCAAATTTAATATTGTTCTGGTACGAAAGAGAATACTTTCTACAAAATAATATTAATTGGCAAATATTCCGATATGTAGATGACATAATAATATTTAATAATCCACTGTTTAAAAAATTAATATCTGAAATATATCCTAAATACTTGAAACTTAAGAACAATGAAAAAATTTATAGAAACAAAAAAGTTAACTTTTTAGACTTGAATATAGACCTTACAAATAATGCTGTTAGAGTTTATAACAAAAAGAGTAATTATAATTTCAATATTATAAAATACTGTAATATGAATTCTAATATATCATTAAATTGCTGTAAAGGTATATATTATGGTCAGTTTCTAAGATTTTATAGAATAAATAATATATTAGATAATTTCATAGAAGATGTTAAAAATTTAAACATGGAATTTATTAAAAACAAATTTAGTATCAAACAAGTAAAATATTTCAACAGTATATCAATTATAAAATATTTAAAAAAAAATAAATGGAAATATCCATTTATGAATTCAACTTTCTATAATTTCTATTAATATTAACTAATACAAATTTATAATCTTTAACAGTTAATTAAACTTTGATTAAATAACTGATTAAAAGATTTTTTCACAAGATTTTTAAAGTGTTAAAGTATATAGTTCATTTTTGTTTAATCTCCAATTTCTGGGGAGGAAAATGGAAGTTAAATAAAGTTGAATTTACACAATTAATAGCTTTATTAAACTATTATAATTTGCCTTTTTAAAGGAATATTAAAAGATGAATAAGTGTTAAATCAGTTATTTTGATATAACTAGCTGTAAAGATTATGAAATTTAGCTTTCTTCCCTTAACTATTTTTCCTTTCTTCTTTAATTTTCTTGTTGTTCAAAAAAATTCTGAATAAATGGTCTAAATTTGAAATGTGGGGGGACATTCCCCTCCCGCGACATGTGTTAGCCAGAAATAGATATTCACAATGGAGGACTCCACGGCAGAGGTAGGTTTACAGTTTGAATTTGTTAACACTTATATCTGTTATATATGTTCATTTAAATATTTCACTGAAACAACTTAATATTAACACATAAAATCCGGTTTAAAAGAGATCTATGACATAATAAAGAAGGGGTTGAAATGTCGCTGGAATTTTATCTGATGATCCCCGTTCCAGCAGATCTCTTTTTCCAATTTATTTCAATTTAAAGTTTTTTGTGTATGTCTGGTCTACCATTAGGGTTTCAAAACATAATATCCAAACTTATAACAAATGTTAATTCATACTATAGATATATTACTAAATACAACTATTTATAATCATATTATAAAATAAAAAAACCTTTAAAAATCTTTAAAAAAAAAAAAAAAAAAAAGGATAAAATATAAAATCATAAAAAAATATATATATATATACTAACAATCTTATCTACCTTCTTTATAAAACTCTTTTTTTTTTTTTCCTTATTATTAGTTTGATTAAAAGTGCATGGTTCTGTCTTTCTCTCTTTTTTCTAACTATTATATATATTATCTCTTCGATTATTCTATATATAGGATTAGAGTATGTCTGAATGACGTGTAAAAGCCGATGTAATAGACGTTACTTTGTTAATTTTTTTTATTGTTATTAATTATAAATATATAATTAACTTGAGGATGTAATAGAAGTAAAGGATTTTTTTTTCTCTCTCTATCTACAAATTAATAACATTTTACAAATTTTATAATTTGTATTTAAATGATCATAATAGTGAAGATAATCTTAATACAAAACTGGACTATAAAATTAAATAACTATTTATTATTATAATTAATTTAGATTTAGCTTGCTAATCTAATCAAATCTAACTGATATAAGTTATCATTATTATCAGTTTGCTCCTTAAGTTTTTAAAATTAGAATCACTGTTATAATTTTGTTATATAGTTTCTACACTATATTAATTCATATGAGCTTGCTCTATGATATATAATTTTTTTTATATATAACATAATATACAAATTAAATTATATTATATATTCTAATATAAATAAATCTTCATACAAATTTTAATTATCTTTCATTGTTTGATTATTAAAAATTAAATTATAAAAGTAATTCTAGAAAAAAAAATAATTTCAGAACTTTTGTTTTTTTCAGTGTTTTTGTTAGTTTAAAGATGTTTTTTTTATTAGTTATTCTTAAAAATATAACAGATAACAAACAGTAATATCTATATATTTATAGATTAATTATTCAATTCATTACAAATTTTATCACCACAAAAACAATTAAGTAAAATATATTTTAAAAAATTCATAAGAATAACAAACTAAAAAAACTAAAAAAAACTACAAACATATTAGTGTTAGCACCTCTTTTATGTTAATTTAAACTCGCTAAGAATTGCCTAAGAAAAAATTGTCAAACTTGTCCCTCTCTTAAGAACCATGACACTTTTCAAACAACTAGTTGTAAATTAGTGAATACTATTTATAAATTAACATGCCAAATTTGTCAACTATCATATATAGGACAAACTTGTAATCCATTAAATATACGAATAAACCTACATAGAAACCACGCTAAAAAATCAATTGGTAATATATATATGAAAGAACACAATCAATTACATACTTTTAACAACTTCAAGATAGAAATACTAGACATATGTCAAAACAAAAAACAACGACTATTATTAGAAAACAACTACATTTATAAACACAACACATTATTCCCTTATGGACTTAACGACGAATTAAACTACACATACAAACCACAAACAGAAGAAATTTCAACTTATGAAATCAGTTGCAAATATAAAAATGAATTTAAAACTAAACCTAATAAAACTAGAGGTAAAACTACAAATAAATTAGGTTACATTGAATTTGAAGAATTACTGGACCCAAAACAAATGTACACTAACAACTTCGTCGATAAATTTATTAAAACATTATTTAAACTAAATAATAATAAATTTATCAAACTCATAGAATATATTAAAATTCATAATCTGACTAACAGATTAATAGATATCACACACGACATCTTTAAATACAGAAAAATTAAACAAAATACTAATAACATTAATATTATCATTAAATTTAATAACAATTTATTTAATCATATTAAATTTAATGATATTTTTAATAACCAAATCATCAATAATCTTTTCCCTATAAAAAATTTAAATTTTAAAACAATCTGGAGATACAATAAAAATATAGGTAATTTAGTTTGCAATTATAACCAATTTATTAATAATTTGGCAAATTTTAAAAAAATTAAATGTAATTGCAACAACTATATTGATAAATATAAGTTCTCAGGTCATATATTAACTAGCAACTTTTCTTTTTTAAATCCAGAATATCAAGAAATTTTAAATAAAGGGTATAAATATATACCTCAAATTAAACACAATTATAATAATACAATTAAATCTATATTAAAAGATATAGATATTTTCATAAATAAAACTAGTATAAGATACAGTATTCCAGAATTTACTTTTCTGGAATGGAAACATAATATTAAAAAGGAAATTATAAATTATTATAATAATACACTTAAATACACAAAACCCAATTCAGACATTCCTTCTTTTAAAGAAAATATAATTAATTTACAGAAGGACTATATTATCACTCCTATAGATAAATGTTCCAATAATTTATCTTTAATTTGTAAAAATCTATACCACAATATACTAAAAAAGGAAATTGATAATAATCATAAATACACTTTTGCTAGAACTACAGGCACAAAAATCAAAAAAGACATCAAAAATGTTGAAAATTCACTAAAAATTTATAATAACCAGAAAAATCCAAACATACCAAAGTTCTATATAATTCCTAAACTACACAAAAAACCTATTTCTTTCAGAACAATCACATCTGGTATAAATTCAGTCATAAAAAATATTGATATACAATTAGCCTCAACACTACAATTTATTATAAATAAATTAACTAATAAATATAATTATAAATTTATCGACTCAAATAAAAAAATCATTAATTATTTAATGAACAATTGGACAAACATTGAAACAGTACACACATTTGACTTTGAGGACCTATATTCTAAAATAAATTTAAGAGATCTAAATAATAAAATAACCAATTTATTTAATGAATTCATTAATGACAAAACTTTCTACATTAAAATTATTCATAACAGATATAAAACATTTAAATTAGATCTTAAAACAGCAAAAACTCTACTGGAAACATTTTTAAATTTTAACTATATAGAATTTAAAAATAAAATATATATTCAATCAGAAGGCGTTCCCATGGGTACTTCTTCTAGTCCGTTATTAGCAAATTTAATATTGTTCTGGTACGAAAGAGAATACTTTCTACAAAATAATATTAATTGGCAAATATTCCGATATGTAGATGACATAATAATATTTAATAATCCACTGTTTAAAAAATTAATATCTGAAATATATCCTAAATACTTGAAACTTAAGAACAATGAAAAAATTTATAGAAACAAAAAAGTTAACTTTTTAGACTTGAATATAGACCTTACAAATAATGCTGTTAGAGTTTATAACAAAAAGAGTAATTATAATTTCAATATTATAAAATACTGTAATATGAATTCTAATATATCATTAAATTGCTGTAAAGGTATATATTATGGTCAGTTTCTAAGATTTTATAGAATAAATAATATATTAGATAATTTCATAGAAGATGTTAAAAATTTAAACATGGAATTTATTAAAAACAAATTTAGTATCAAACAAGTAAAATATTTCAACAGTATATCAATTATAAAATATTTAAAAAAAAATAAATGGAAATATCCATTTATGAATTCAACTTTCTATAATTTCTATTAATATTAACTAATACAAATTTATAATCTTTAACAGTTAATTAAACTTTGATTAAATAACTGATTAAAAGATTTTTTCACAAGATTTTTAAAGTGTTAAAGTATATAGTTCATTTTTGTTTAATCTCCAATTTCTGGGGAGGAAAATGGAAGTTAAATAAAGTTGAATTTACACAATTAATAGCTTTATTAAACTATTATAATTTGCCTTTTTAAAGGAATATTAAAAGATGAATAAGTGTTAAATCAGTTATTTTGATATAACTAGCTGTAAAGATTATGAAATTTAGCTTTCTTCCCTTAACTATTTTTCCTTTCTTCTTTAATTTTCTTGTTGTTCAAAAAAATTCTGAATAAATGGTCTAAATTTGAAATGTGGGGGGACATTCCCCTCCCGCGACATGTGTTAGCCAGAAATAGATATTCACAATGGAGGACTCCACGGCAGAGGTAGGTTTACAGTTTGAATTTGTTAACACTTATATCTGTTATATATGTTCATTTAAATATTTCACTGAAACAACTTAATATTAACACATAAAATCCGGTTTAAAAGAGATCTATGACATAATAAAGAAGGGGTTGAAATGTCGCTGGAATTTTATCTGATGATCCCCGTTCCAGCAGATCTCTTTTTCCAATTTATTTCAATTTAAAGTTTTTTGTGTATGTCTGGTCTACCATTAGGGTTTCAAAACATAATATCCAAACTTATAACAAATGTTAATTCATACTATAGATATATTACTAAATACAACTATTTATAATCATATTATAAAATAAAAAAACCTTTAAAAATCTTTTTAAAAAAAAAAAAAAAAGGATAAAATATAAAATCATAAAAAAAAATATATATATATACTAACAATCTTATCTACCTTCTTTATAAAACTCTTTTTTTTTTTTCCTTATTATTAGTTTGATTAAAAGTGCATGGTTCTGTCTTTCTCTCTTTTTTCTAACTATTATATATATTATCTCTTCGATTATTCTATATATAGGATTAGAGTATGTCTGAATGACGTGTAAAAGCCGATGTAATAGACGTTACTTTGTTAATTTTTTTTATTGTTATTAATTATAAATATATAATTAACTTGAGGATGTAATAGAAGTAAAGGATTTTTTTTTTCTCTCTCTATCTACAAATTAATAACATTTTACAAATTTTATAATTTGTATTTAAATGATCATAATAGTGAAGATAATCTTAATACAAAACTGGACTATAAAATTAAATAACTATTTATTATTATAATTAATTTAGATTTAGCTTGCTAATCTAATCAAATCTAACTGATATAAGTTATCATTATTATCAGTTTGCTCCTTAAGTTTTTAAAATTAGAATCACTGTTATAATTTTGTTATATAGTTTCTACACTATATTAATTCATATGAGCTTGCTCTATGATATATAATTTTTTTTATATATAACATAATATACAAATTAAATTATATTATATATTCTAATATAAATAAATCTTCATACAAATTTTAATTATCTTTCATTGTTTGATTATTAAAAATTAAATTATAAAAGTAATTCTAGAAAAAAAAATAATTTCAGAACTTTTGTTTTTTTCAGTGTTTTTGTTAGTTTAAAGATGTTTTTTTTATTAGTTATTCTTAAAAATATAACAGATAACAAACAGTAATATCTATATATTTATAGATTAATTATTCAATTCATTACAAATTTTATCACCACAAAAACAATTAAGTAAAATATATTTTAAAAAATTCATAAGAATAACAAACTAAAAAAACTAAAAAAAACTACAAACATATTAGTGTTAGCACCTCTTTTATGTTAATTTAAACTCGCTAAGAATTGCCTAAGAAAAAATTGTCAAACTTGTCCCTCTCTTAAGAACCATGACACTTTTCAAACAACTAGTTGTAAATTAGTGAATACTATTTATAAATTAACATGCCAAATTTGTCAACTATCATATATAGGACAAACTTGTAATCCATTAAATATACGAATAAACCTACATAGAAACCACGCTAAAAAATCAATTGGTAATATATATATGAAAGAACACAATCAATTACATACTTTTAACAACTTCAAGATAGAAATACTAGACATATGTCAAAACAAAAAACAACGACTATTATTAGAAAACAACTACATTTATAAACACAACACATTATTCCCTTATGGACTTAACGACGAATTAAACTACACATACAAACCACAAACAGAAGAAATTTCAACTTATGAAATCAGTTGCAAATATAAAAATGAATTTAAAACTAAACCTAATAAAACTAGAGGTAAAACTACAAATAAATTAGGTTACATTGAATTTGAAGAATTACTGGACCCAAAACAAATGTACACTAACAACTTCGTCGATAAATTTATTAAAACATTATTTAAACTAAATAATAATAAATTTATCAAACTCATAGAATATATTAAAATTCATAATCTGACTAACAGATTAATAGATATCACACACGACATCTTTAAATACAGAAAAATTAAACAAAATACTAATAACATTAATATTATCATTAAATTTAATAACAATTTATTTAATCATATTAAATTTAATGATATTTTTAATAACCAAATCATCAATAATCTTTTCCCTATAAAAAATTTAAATTTTAAAACAATCTGGAGATACAATAAAAATATAGGTAATTTAGTTTGCAATTATAACCAATTTATTAATAATTTGGCAAATTTTAAAAAAATTAAATGTAATTGCAACAACTATATTGATAAATATAAGTTCTCAGGTCATATATTAACTAGCAACTTTTCTTTTTTAAATCCAGAATATCAAGAAATTTTAAATAAAGGGTATAAATATATACCTCAAATTAAACACAATTATAATAATACAATTAAATCTATATTAAAAGATATAGATATTTTCATAAATAAAACTAGTATAAGATACAGTATTCCAGAATTTACTTTTCTGGAATGGAAACATAATATTAAAAAGGAAATTATAAATTATTATAATAATACACTTAAATACACAAAACCCAATTCAGACATTCCTTCTTTTAAAGAAAATATAATTAATTTACAGAAGGACTATATTATCACTCCTATAGATAAATGTTCCAATAATTTATCTTTAATTTGTAAAAATCTATACCACAATATACTAAAAAAGGAAATTGATAATAATCATAAATACACTTTTGCTAGAACTACAGGCACAAAAATCAAAAAAGACATCAAAAATGTTGAAAATTCACTAAAAATTTATAATAACCAGAAAAATCCAAACATACCAAAGTTCTATATAATTCCTAAACTACACAAAAAACCTATTTCTTTCAGAACAATCACATCTGGTATAAATTCAGTCATAAAAAATATTGATATACAATTAGCCTCAACACTACAATTTATTATAAATAAATTAACTAATAAATATAATTATAAATTTATCGACTCAAATAAAAAAATCATTAATTATTTAATGAACAATTGGACAAACATTGAAACAGTACACACATTTGACTTTGAGGACCTATATTCTAAAATAAATTTAAGAGATCTAAATAATAAAATAACCAATTTATTTAATGAATTCATTAATGACAAAACTTTCTACATTAAAATTATTCATAACAGATATAAAACATTTAAATTAGATCTTAAAACAGCAAAAACTCTACTGGAAACATTTTTAAATTTTAACTATATAGAATTTAAAAATAAAATATATATTCAATCAGAAGGCGTTCCCATGGGTACTTCTTCTAGTCCGTTATTAGCAAATTTAATATTGTTCTGGTACGAAAGAGAATACTTTCTACAAAATAATATTAATTGGCAAATATTCCGATATGTAGATGACATAATAATATTTAATAATCCACTGTTTAAAAAATTAATATCTGAAATATATCCTAAATACTTGAAACTTAAGAACAATGAAAAAATTTATAGAAACAAAAAAGTTAACTTTTTAGACTTGAATATAGACCTTACAAATAATGCTGTTAGAGTTTATAACAAAAAGAGTAATTATAATTTCAATATTATAAAATACTGTAATATGAATTCTAATATATCATTAAATTGCTGTAAAGGTATATATTATGGTCAGTTTCTAAGATTTTATAGAATAAATAATATATTAGATAATTTCATAGAAGATGTTAAAAATTTAAACATGGAATTTATTAAAAACAAATTTAGTATCAAACAAGTAAAATATTTCAACAGTATATCAATTATAAAATATTTAAAAAAAAATAAATGGAAATATCCATTTATGAATTCAACTTTCTATAATTTCTATTAATATTAACTAATACAAATTTATAATCTTTAACAGTTAATTAAACTTTGATTAAATAACTGATTAAAAGATTTTTTCACAAGATTTTTAAAGTGTTAAAGTATATAGTTCATTTTTGTTTAATCTCCAATTTCTGGGGAGGAAAATGGAAGTTAAATAAAGTTGAATTTACACAATTAATAGCTTTATTAAACTATTATAATTTGCCTTTTTAAAGGAATATTAAAAGATGAATAAGTGTTAAATCAGTTATTTTGATATAACTAGCTGTAAAGATTATGAAATTTAGCTTTCTTCCCTTAACTATTTTTCCTTTCTTCTTTAATTTTCTTGTTGTTCAAAAAAATTCTGAATAAATGGTCTAAATTTGAAATGTGGGGGGACATTCCCCTCCCGCGACATGTGTTAGCCAGAAATAGATATTCACAATGGAGGACTCCACGGCAGAGGTAGGTTTACAGTTTGAATTTGTTAACACTTATATCTGTTATATATGTTCATTTAAATATTTCACTGAAACAACTTAATATTAACACATAAAATCCGGTTTAAAAGAGATCTATGACATAATAAAGAAGGGGTTGAAATGTCGCTGGAATTTTATCTGATGATCCCCGTTCCAGCAGATCTCTTTTTCCAATTTATTTCAATTTAAAGTTTTTTGTGTATGTCTGGTCTACCATTAGGGTTTCAAAACATAATATCCAAACTTATAACAAATGTTAATTCATACTATAGATATATTACTAAATACAACTATTTATAATCATATTATAAAATAAAAAAACCTTTAAAAATCTTTTTAAAAAAAAAAAAAAAAGGATAAAATATAAAATCATAAAAAAAAATATATATATATACTAACAATCTTATCTACCTTCTTTATAAAACTCTTTTTTTTTTTCCTTATTATTAGTTTGATTAAAAGTGCATGGTTCTGTCTTTCTCTCTTTTTTCTAACTATTATATATATTATCTCTACGATTATTCTATATATAGGATTAGAGTATGTCTGAATGACGTGTAAAAGCCGATGTAATAGACGTTACTTTGTTAATTTTTTTTATTGTTATTAATTATAAATATATAATTAACTTGAGGATGTAATAGAAGTAAAGGATTTTTTTTTCTCTCTCTATCTACAAATTAATAACATTTTACAAATTTTATAATTTGTATTTAAATGATCATAATAGTGAAGATAATCTTAATACAAAACTGGACTATAAAATTAAATAACTATTTATTATTATAATTAATTTAGATTTAGCTTGCTAATCTAATCAAATCTAACTGATATAAGTTATCATTATTATCAGTTTGCTCCTTAAGTTTTTAAAATTAGAATCACTGTTATAATTTTGTTATATAGTTTCTACACTATATTAATTCATATGAGCTTGCTCTATGATATATAATTTTTTTTATATATAACATAATATACAAATTAAATTATATTATATATTCTAATATAAATAAATCTTCATACAAATTTTAATTATCTTTCATTGTTTGATTATTAAAAATTAAATTATAAAAGTAATTCTAGAAAAAAAAATAATTTCAGAACTTTTGTTTTTTTCAGTGTTTTTGTTAGTTTAAAGATGTTTTTTTTATTAGTTATTCTTAAAAATATAACAGATAACAAACAGTAATATCTATATATTTATAGATTAATTATTCAATTCATTACAAATTTTATCACCACAAAAACAATTAAGTAAAATATATTTTAAAAAATTCATAAGAATAACAAACTAAAAAAACTAAAAAAAACTACAAACATATTAGTGTTAGCACCTCTTTTATGTTAATTTAAACTCGCTAAGAATTGCCTAAGAAAAAATTGTCAAACTTGTCCCTCTCTTAAGAACCATGACACTTTTCAAACAACTAGTTGTAAATTAGTGAATACTATTTATAAATTAACATGCCAAATTTGTCAACTATCATATATAGGACAAACTTGTAATCCATTAAATATACGAATAAACCTACATAGAAACCACGCTAAAAAATCAATTGGTAATATATATATGAAAGAACACAATCAATTACATACTTTTAACAACTTCAAGATAGAAATACTAGACATATGTCAAAACAAAAAACAACGACTATTATTAGAAAACAACTACATTTATAAACACAACACATTATTCCCTTATGGACTTAACGACGAATTAAACTACACATACAAACCACAAACAGAAGAAATTTCAACTTATGAAATCAGTTGCAAATATAAAAATGAATTTAAAACTAAACCTAATAAAACTAGAGGTAAAACTACAAATAAATTAGGTTACATTGAATTTGAAGAATTACTGGACCCAAAACAAATGTACACTAACAACTTCGTCGATAAATTTATTAAAACATTATTTAAACTAAATAATAATAAATTTATCAAACTCATAGAATATATTAAAATTCATAATCTGACTAACAGATTAATAGATATCACACACGACATCTTTAAATACAGAAAAATTAAACAAAATACTAATAACATTAATATTATCATTAAATTTAATAACAATTTATTTAATCATATTAAATTTAATGATATTTTTAATAACCAAATCATCAATAATCTTTTCCCTATAAAAAATTTAAATTTTAAAACAATCTGGAGATACAATAAAAATATAGGTAATTTAGTTTGCAATTATAACCAATTTATTAATAATTTGGCAAATTTTAAAAAAATTAAATGTAATTGCAACAACTATATTGATAAATATAAGTTCTCAGGTCATATATTAACTAGCAACTTTTCTTTTTTAAATCCAGAATATCAAGAAATTTTAAATAAAGGGTATAAATATATACCTCAAATTAAACACAATTATAATAATACAATTAAATCTATATTAAAAGATATAGATATTTTCATAAATAAAACTAGTATAAGATACAGTATTCCAGAATTTACTTTTCTGGAATGGAAACATAATATTAAAAAGGAAATTATAAATTATTATAATAATACACTTAAATACACAAAACCCAATTCAGACATTCCTTCTTTTAAAGAAAATATAATTAATTTACAGAAGGACTATATTATCACTCCTATAGATAAATGTTCCAATAATTTATCTTTAATTTGTAAAAATCTATACCACAATATACTAAAAAAGGAAATTGATAATAATCATAAATACACTTTTGCTAGAACTACAGGCACAAAAATCAAAAAAGACATCAAAAATGTTGAAAATTCACTAAAAATTTATAATAACCAGAAAATTCCAAACATACCAAAGTTCTATATAATTCCTAAACTACACAAAAAACCTATTTCTTTCAGAACAATCACATCTGGTATAAATTCAGTCATAAAAAATATTGATATACAATTAGCCTCAACACTACAATTTATTATAAATAAATTAACTAATAAATATAATTATAAATTTATCGACTCAAATAAAAAAATCATTAATTATTTAATGAACAATTGGACAAACATTGAAACAGTACACACATTTGACTTTGAGGACCTATATTCTAAAATAAATTTAAGAGATCTAAATAATAAAATAACCAATTTATTTAATGAATTCATTAATGACAAAACTTTCTACATTAAAATTATTCATAACAGATATAAAACATTTAAATTAGATCTTAAAACAGCAAAAACTCTACTGGAAACATTTTTAAATTTTAACTATATAGAATTTAAAAATAAAATATATATTCAATCAGAAGGCGTTCCCATGGGTACTTCTTCTAGTCCGTTATTAGCAAATTTAATATTGTTCTGGTACGAAAGAGAATACTTTCTACAAAATAATATTAATTGGCAAATATTCCAATATGTAGATGACATAATAATATTTAATAATCCACTGTTTAAAAAATTAATATCTGAAATATATCCTAAATACTTGAAACTTAAGAACAATGAAAAAATTTATAGAAACAAAAAAGTTAACTTTTTAGACTTGAATATAGACCTTACAAATAATGCTGTTAGAGTTTATAACAAAAAGAGTAATTATAATTTCAATATTATAAAATACTGTAATATGAATTCTAATATATCATTAAATTGCTGTAAAGGTATATATTATGGTCAGTTTCTAAGATTTTATAGAATAAATAATATATTAGATAATTTCATAGAAGATGTTAAAAATTTAAACATGGAATTTATTAAAAACAAATTTAGTATCAAACAAGTAAAATATTTCAACAGTATATCAATTATAAAATATTAAAAAAAAAATAAATGGAAATATCCATTTATGAATTCAACTTTCTATAATTTCTATTAATATTAACTAATACAAATTTATAATCTTTAACAGTTAATTAAACTTTGATTAAATAACTGATTAAAAGATTTTTTCACAAGATTTTTAAAGTGTTAAAGTATATAGTTCATTTTTGTTTAATCTCCAATTTCTGGGGAGGAAAATGGAAGTTAAATAAAGTTGAATTTACACAATTAATAGCTTTATTAAACTATTATAATTTGCCTTTTTAAAGGAATATTAAAAGATGAATAAGTGTTAAATCAGTTATTTTGATATAACTAGCTGTAAAGATTATGAAATTTAGCTTTCTTCCCTTAACTATTTTTCCTTTCTTCTTTAATTTTCTTGTTGTTCAAAAAAATTCTGAATAAATGGTCTAAATTTGAAATGTGGGGGGACATTCCCCTCCCGCGACATGTGTTAGCCAGAAATAGATATTCACAATGGAGGACTCCACGGCAGAGGTAGGTTTACAGTTTGAATTTGTTAACACTTATATCTGTTATATATGTTCATTTAAATATTTCACTGAAACAACTTAATATTAACACATAAAATCCGGTTTAAAAGAGATCTATGACATAATAAAGAAGGGGTTGAAATGTCGCTGGAATTTTATCTGATGATCCCCGTTCCAGCAGATCTCTTTTTCCAATTTATTTCAATTTAAAGTTTTTTGTGTATGTCTGGTCTACCATTAGGGTTTCAAAACATAATATCCAAACTTATAACAAATGTTAATTCATACTATAGATATATTACTAAATACAACTATTTATAATCATATTATAAAATAAAAAAACCTTTAAAAATCTTTTTAAAAAAAAAAAAAAAAAGGATAAAATATAAAATCATAAAAAAATATATATATATATACTAACAATCTTATCTACCTTCTTTATAAAACTCTTTTTTTTTCCTTATTATTAGTTTGATTAAAAGTGCATGGTTCTGTCTTTCTCTCTTTTTTCTAACTATTATATATATTATCTCTTCGATTATTCTATATATAGGATTAGAGTATGTCTGAATGACGTGTAAAAGCCGATGTAATAGACGTTACTTTGTTAATTTTTTTTATTGTTATTAATTATAAATATATAATTAACTTGAGGATGTAATAGAAGTAAAGGATTTTTTTTTTCTCTCTCTATCTACAAATTAATAACATTTTACAAATTTTATAATTTGTATTTAAATGATCATAATAGTGAAGATAATCTTAATACAAAACTGGACTATAAAATTAAATAACTATTTATTATTATAATTAATTTAGATTTAGCTTGCTAATCTAATCAAATCTAACTGATATAAGTTATCATTATTATCAGTTTGCTCCTTAAGTTTTTAAAATTAGAATCACTGTTATAATTTTGTTATATAGTTTCTACACTATATATATATATATATATATATATATATACTATATATATTTATTTAGATTTAGGAAAAAGGAATTCAATTTATTGTCGTAATTTATCGGCTCGATGTATAAGATACTTCGCGGTTTAAAGGCGAGAGATCATGAGATGGAATGGTACAAGGATTATCAAATGCCTAACTAAAGATAGAAAAAGATTGGAATAAAAATATATATTTTCAAAAATAACTCCTGTATAAATATAAGAAATATCGAATATATATAAGTATATTAATTAAAATGATGAAAAATACACAATATATTTACAATTTTATTTTCATATTTCTAGCTAAAAAACAGTTTTTGATTACTGAAAGAGGTTTTTTTGAACTCCGTTAGCGTGCTATGACAACATTGGAATCAGGAGAGATAAACAATGTGTCTCATTATCATAAATTAAACAAGGTATCTATCTAGGAAATGTTTATCGATGAAATGTTCGAAGATCTGGAAAATCTTTTCCCACGATGGTAATATTGGACCGGGATTTAGTCAGATCTGGCCGTGATTGATACATTGTGTGCGCCACTTCCTGAGGTGGAGACTGGAGGACGATACTGTCCGCTTCGTCTTCCTTGTCGAACCTCGGGCGTTCCCTCCGACCCAGACGTCGCTCTCCCTCCACCTTCACCGACGACGACGGCAACACCATCTCTAGGGACCAGCTTAGGCGTTCATTATGAGACGGTTGAGAAGTCGCTGCGCCCAAGCTCCTAGCTTTACTGAAGACATCCCCGAACTTCTCACTGAAGTGGCCACCTCGGAATTCGACGAGAGAGACCAGATCTTTCTCAACGATTTCTCCCGCGTCCAGATTGCTACCTCATTCCACCGACTGCTAAACGGCCGTGCTTCGAGATGGAATAAATTATCCTGCGAGTTTGTTGAGGCTTCGAAGATATTTTTGCCGAAATTTCTTGGAAAGACTTCGAAGCATCTTTGCCCCGTGGGGCCTTGCCCCTATCTTCGAGACGCAGCAAAGTCTTCCTGCTGTCGAAGCGCACGGTGGTTCGGCTTCTGCTACGCCGCCTTGAAAGGATATTGGGCCGCTGTTGCGTGGTCGCTAATGCGGATGACATCATTATCCTCATGAGGACCGATGCTCAGTTTGAGCTCGTGCCCCGGATCTTCGAAGAATTTTGCATGTCCTCCGGGGTCGTTGTCAATTTCAGCAAGTGCTGCGTGCTCTGGTGAGATTCGTAGAAGCACCGGACAGATTCGCCTTTGGGAATCTCCTAGACTACCGAGTCACTCAATATCATGGTCTGAACGATCTCACGCCGTCGCATCCCAGGTCTCACACCTGATGGGGCTGCTAGTGCTAGAGCGAGCCTACGCGAGGTGGCCTCCCTTCACTCGCGGCCTGTCACTGGTGGGTCATGCTCGCACGGCCAATAGCCTGTTCCTAGGTTCCATTCTGCACCAACTCCACGGCTAATTTCCATCAGAAACTTCCATCGTCGAGCTGCAGGCGCCGCTGGAGCACTTCGTGTGCGGTATGAGACGAATCTCGTGGCTTCCTGTGGACATCCTGCAGCGTCGTGTCACCGAGGGTTGTGTTGGCCTGCTGGACATCACTGGTAAGCTTGGCTGAAGGGGGTCCAGGCCTCACTGCGCGGCATAAAGTATTATTTATCTCTTTAAAAATTATATATAATCTTTGAGGACATACACTTGATCCGTAATATACAGCCTGGAGACAGGTACAAGTTATTATTGAGGCCCTCGATAAAACCTTGATGTGCCTCAACCACAACAATTCGCTAAGATCTAATTTTTATTTACATTTCTTACTCTCAATTCCTCTATCAAATTTTACACTTTCGTCAAAAAGTATTATTTCTCTCTAAAAAATATTTGTAGGGGTTGATTACATTTGAAGTGTTAAATTATTTGATCATTATTTGCGATGTAATATTTCCTATTGTCACACACACAACTTTTATTTTTGCGTGTTCCTTTTAAAATGAATCTTTGCATTTCGGCGTTTAAACTTTCCCCAGTTTTTCCAAACTGCACCATATTTTTTCCCTTAATATATTGTTTTTTTTTACGATTTTTTAAATGATATAAATATTTCTATATACATAATACATAGATCATGGCGCGTAAACTTTCTTTAGTCAACTCCATTTTGTCTGATACAATGTTTAGAAATTACCGCTGCCGCTGTAAACAAAGTCGCTCCCTCAATAAGTGATTGTTGTTACTATTTTATGAAAATGTTTATGTTAGGTAAAAATACATGTAGATTTTAATGGTATAATTTATTTTCTAATATTTTAATTATTTAATATTGATTGCAAAAACTTTTGGAGTGACTCTTGTATTTAATGTTATTCTTGTATAAATACAATTGTGTACTGAATATTTTTGCAAAAAAAAACCTTTCGTATAATGTTATTTTTTTTGGTTGGCGTTCAGCCAACTGAAATTTTGGTAAAATAAATGATTTTTTGATCCAATATATGCCTTTTTAATTAAAGATTTATTTATGGATTGCTCTATTTTCAAAATAATGTTCTTTATAAAATAAAATTTAGCGTAGAATTATATAATAGAATAAAAAGTCTAAGTATGTTCAAATTATAATTGACTCATTAATTATTCGTAAAATTGCTGTTAGTCGGGTTGTTTCAACCACAGATATTAGAGGTAGTTAGAAAAAGACGCACTCAAATTAAAGAATAATTAGTGCTATTTCTCTCTCATGAGCACTAATTGCAAGTGTTCGTTAGTTTAATCTCGACACAAGACTTTATAAAAAGTTTTCAGCCGATCGTGATAATCATCTAGGAAACTTTAATTAAAGTTTTGCATCTTGGTACTTAATTAGACGTACAAGAAGATATTGGATTCTGTTCTAATTATTGAACAATAATTGGAATCATCAAGGCCCGGAGCATGTTTTGATTGTGTGACAATTATTTGTTTTAATTAATCTTTCTTCTCTCAAGGATATCTCAATGCGATTAATTGGGAACGCTTGAATCGATGTGTATTATGAATCTCTGTATTGAAATAACTTTGGATTTCATTTAAAATCAATTCCTTTATGTTTATTAAGGAATTATATTTTGACCTTATTCTTAGAATATTATTCAAATACATCCTTTTAATGTTTTCATTTATCTTATTCTCTTTGAATACAACAATCCATATGAGATAAATACAAAAAGTTACTTTTTATATCCTTTTATTCATAAGAATTTAACGTGTGTATCTCTATTTCTCTAAGTGTGTGTGTGACGAAAACCGGATTCGGGCCAAAGATAAGACAGAATATCAGCTTTGGCAAATTGAGAAAACCTCATCTGGAAAACATGGTTTTGGGATAAGGGTCCTCGTCAATTCAGGGCCGACTTTGATTTCAAGAGTTCTACAAGGATCAAATGAAAATATTCTGAATTCTCCAAAGAGGTGTTTAGATGGAGAAATGGCCAGGCCAATTTTATGGCTAAAATATAGATGGAAATATTTCGGAAGGATATTCATTTATAAAATACAGGTCGCTTCTGCCAGCGAAGATGTACCTAAAGAAGCACCTCTTCCTTTAATCTTGCATTAGAACAATGTATTATTATAAAAAAATTGTAGGATATTATTTGATAGAATATATACATCCAGAGAAGTGTGCCTTGATAAAATATATTTTAATTAACTCGAGCTTTGGTCCAAATTAGGTCAACCTAGAAATTGGTGGGAAGAGGAAGGAGATGCTGATAGTATGGGGTGAAGAACTTTTAAGAAAAGAAAAACCAGTTGTCCCCGGGGTTGTCCGAGGGGAAATGGAGTTACCGTCAGCGGAACCAGCTAGCCATCAGCAAGATCCAGAACCAAGGGACCAGAGTGGTGCAAATGCTAGAAGTCCTTTGGAGTTTTATCGTCCCCAGCTTCCGAGGCCAAGATTGAAGAAAAATTTCCCCTAAGAAGAAATCCACCTCGTATCAGAATACCTTCTTTGAGATTTTATTATTGAAAAGAGAAGATGGTGTAATATGGTCAGATGTTTTTATTTTTTTCTTTGAATCTTTAATTCACAGAATATGTTAGGATAATATTATTTATGTTCTATTTTTCAAACATCATCAACTATAAGTCAAGGTTGAGTAGTTTTTGTGTATTTGAACAATAAAAATAACAAGAAATTGTTTTGAGGTTTTAGGCTTTTGGATTTTGACTAAATACATTTCAGCCATCACAGACGACTGAGAGAACGGGATCTGATAGCTCGTCGACTGTTACGATGCCTACTCTCACACCCGTATACCGAAAAGTCTGACTAAAGTGGCGTAGGGAGTGATCAACTAGGAATTGCGCTGATTGAGGACGTATAGTCTAAGGTGACGAGACTTGTTTCTTACTGTGTCCTGACGACCGTCTCAAATGGGTCTGGAGATGTCTTGGGCAGCGTGTGGATTCTGGCCTTACTTTCGAACACCACACAGGTCCACAACAGGGCGTTATGGTGTGCAGTGCCATTTCATTTGATATCAGGACTCCTTTAGTAGTCATTCCTGGCACCCTGACAGCACTACTGTACGTAGATGACATTCTACAGCATGTTTTGTTGCTGTTCCTCTCACTTCATCCAGGATTACCTCTCAACAAGATAATGGCCACACACGGCACGTGTTACTATGGATTGTCTTCAATCTTGCCGATATCTTCCGTGGCCTGCAAGGTCGCTTGGTCTCTCACTCATAGATCATATCTGGGACGTGATGGGAAGGCGATTTCAATCATCCCGGAATGTTGACTATTTAGCCCGACAGTTGGAGACAAATTGTCAAGTAATCCCGCAACACATCATCCAGAATCTTTATCAGTCCATGACACGCAGGGTGACTGCCTACATTCAGGCCAGTGAGGTTCCAGCGGACATATTGAATTTCTTAATTTGTGACGATCAAACTCTGGGGATAAAACAATTAATTGCTTTGAAATTTTAATTGTCTTTTCCCCTATACATGTTCTTCACATGTACCGATTTTTTTTATCCCAATCTGACACTATTTCTTGTTGCGTCGATTTATTCGTTATAGAGTATAAATATATGTTTATTATTAAGTAAAGATATATTAATTGGGCAAATATGATATAATAAATAAAATATTATTAATATTTTTTTTAATTTAAATTATTTTGATTTTCAATTTATAGGAATTTACTATTCAAGTGCAGTCGTGAGCGTCTTGAAAAATATTAAAATAAAAACAACTCTAGATTATACTATTTGTTTTAATTTTATTGCTAGTAATCTATATAAGGAAGAAATATTAATCAATGATAATAACAATAATATGAGAAGAAGGTTAACAATAGATTACCTCAAGTTTTTTTAAAACATAAAATAATTTTAGAAATAAATACTTGACTTGAGGCGTGAAAAAAAGACCTGCTTATTATTTACATATTTTTCTCATTACAAAACTTTTATGCCAGCAAAAAAAAATAATAATAATAACAACAAGGGATTTATATCTTGCGGCCGACTTCCTAGAGTTGTTCTAGAATATGTATTTTAAAATAAAAACAATACCTATTAAAAAAAAAACAAATATTAAATTCACAATATTTGACCTCCATGAAAAATAAAATATAGTGAATTATAAAAATAATGATTTTAATATATATGTAGTGAATGATGTTTTAACAATGGTAAACAACAGATAAAGAAAATACAATATTAAAATTATACAAATGAACATAATAAAAATTACGATTGATAAAAATGATAAATAATATAAGTTTTATATTAATATAAGTTATATATATATTATATTATTTTGAAAATAGAGCAATCCATAAATAGATCTTTAATTAAAAAGGCATATATTGGATCAAAATATCATTTATTTTACCAATATTTCAGTTGGCTGAATATTGGTAAAATAAATTATATTTTGATCCAATATATGCCTTTTTAATTATATATATATACGCGAAAAAATAAAAAAAATATGACATTTTGAAAACAATATAAAAATAATTACACTGGCAAAAGATAGGTGGTGTTGAAAAAAGGAGGAAGATAGGAGAGGGCACTGAACACCGGAGGATTTTATTGAACCGATCACGGTAAGATAACACAACTAACTAACTAACCAAGACATCCATCTATATATACACCGCAACACACCACAGAGTAACCGGTCACTGGTCAAAACAATTATATCATGAAATCCGAGAGAATTGCCATTTTAACACTTCCTCTCAATTCATCAGATTTCTACATTCCAAATCCAGTGACGTGTTTTTCATACAAAAACCTTGGTAGGCCTTTAGTAAGGATGTCGGCAACATTTTCTTGGGTTGGTGTGTGGACGACCTCGACAAGTCCATCGCTGCAAATGCTTCTGATGTAATGCCATTTGATGTCAATATGCTTTGTTCTGGCATGATAAACCGGATTTCTCGCCAGCTGTTGAGCACCCTGGTTATCCGTCTTAAGAACAGTCGGTCCATTCAGCAATTCACCAAATCCCATCTCGTCCAACAGCGCTCTAAGGTAGACTGCCTCCTTTCCTGCTTCACAAAGTGCGATGTACTCAGATTCTGTGCTCGAAAGAGTGACAGTCTGCTGCTTCTTCGATTCCCAGGCTATTGGACCTCTTGCCAAAAAGTAAACAATTCCCGTATGAGATTTTCTATCCACGAGGTTTCCACCCCAATCAGCGTCGACATAACCATGAAGAGCCTCATTAGATTTCCTGTAGGTAATCCTCAGACATGAGGTGCCTTTCAAATAGCGGAGGACACGCTTGTCAGCATTCCAGTGCTGTCTCCTAGGATCATTACTGAACTGTCCCAAAGCACTAACTGCATAGGCTATATCGGGCCTTGTCGACACTGAGAGATATATCAATGATCCAATCAGTGATTGGTATTCTACCTTTTTCACTGGCTCATTCTCACCTTCTATAGATGAAATTTTTGTTAACTTGGAGTTCGAGTCCATGGGTGTAGAAATAGGCTTTGCCTCTTTCATCCTATATTTCGCCAGAAGTTCTTCAATATATCTCTCTTGATCTATGGATATTGAACCATCCTCTTTCATTTGTATCCTTATACCTAGGCAACAATTTATCTCTCCAAGATCCTTTATTTTGAATATCCTTTTCATACTTTCTTTAAAGGATTTCAACGTGTCTTCTCTTTCAGCCGCAATTATCAGATCATCAACATAGATTGCCACCAGGAGAATACCTTCATCATGCTTGATATAGACACAATTGTCAGATTGAAGTTGCTTCAGTCCCAAATTCTTTAATTCATTGTCGAGCTTTTCATGCCAAACTATTCCAGCTTGTTTTAACCCATAAATGGCCTTCTTGAGACGACATACCTTCTCTGGATATTTTCTTGAGACGAAGTTTTCCGGCTGTGTCATATAAATTTCTTCTTTAATTTCTCCATTTAAATAAGCAGATTGAACGTCCATCTGATGTAGTATCAAGTTGTATTCAACAGCCAAGGCTAAAAACATTCTAATAGTACTTTGGCGCACTACTGGGGCAAAAGTTTCCTCGTAGTCTATTCCGTACTGCTGTGAATAGCCTTTTGCTACTAGGCGAGCCTTATGGCGCTCAACAGAACCATCACTATTGCATTTCGTTTTGAATACCCATTTGGTTCCTATGATGTTTCGATTCTTAGGGGGATCAACCAATTCCCAAGTTTTGTTCTCAATCAAGGAATCAAACTCTTCCTCCATTGCTTTCTTCCAAAAATAAGAATCCCTTCCTGACAGCGCTTCCTCTGCGTCTTTTGGATCTGGCAAGTATTTCGCCGCTAGAAGTTCTTGCGTTGACAAATTGGCTGTAGGGTACTCCTTTCTTGGTCGGCCAGGTTTTCCTGTTCTAATATACCTTGGTCTTCCTCTTCCTCTTCTAGAAATGACCACTTCACTTTCTGACGGCTCGTCCACTAAATCAGACATCTCTAGATCCGATTCACTTTCAATTTCAGTTTGTGATTTAGCTTCGGACGTGCTTCCCTTTTCTTCAACTAGAGGAATTTCCTTGACAAAAGGATCTTTTTGTGGACTAACATCGATTTCAATGACTTCATTCCTAATTTTGGACAATTCTGGTTCAATAAAACGTACATCTCTACTTTTTATAATTGTACGTGTACCAGGCTTCCAAAGTCTGTATGCATTAGATTCTGTGAAATACCCTATTAACTTGTATTCCTCACTGCGAGGTGCGAATTTAGATCTATTCGGCCTATTATTCACGGCAAACGATTTACTTCCTATAATTTTTAAATGAGAAACTACAGGTTTTCTTTTGGTAAATAACTCATGTGGAGTTTTACAATCGTTATTTCTCGGGCATCTATTTCTGATAAAAGTTGATGTATGTATCAATTCAGCCCATAAAGTTTCAGGTAAATCACCTTCGATCATGAAGCACCTAGTCATATCCAGTAGAGTTCTATTCGCTCTTTCAGCTACACCGTTCTGTTGAGGTGTATATTCGACAGAGAGCTGACGTCCTATACCTTCTTCTTCTAGATAATTCTTAAATTCTTTGCTAAGGTATTCAGGCGCATTATCATTTCTAATACATTTCAACCTTTTTCCGGTTTGCTTCTCAGCATAATTTTTGAATATTCTAAATCCTTTGAATACTTCACTTCTTGATTTCATTATAAATGTAAATATGAATCTCGAAAAATCATCAATAAAGGTTGCAAAATAAAGGGCGCCACCCAATGATTTTGTTCTCATGGGACCACAAATGTCAGTATGAACCAGCTCCAGTGGTTCCCTTGATCTCGTAAAAGACTCTTTCTGAAAAGGTAGCCGTGTTTGTTTACCTTTCAAACAAACTTCACAGGTAAAATTTTTAACATCAAAAATTGGCAGGCCGTATACAATATTTTGCATTTTTAACTTTTTGAGATCTTGCAAATTTAAATGGCCAAATCTACTGTGCCATTTTTCGTAATTTTTTTCTCCAGCTATGCAAATTTCTCTTGTCGCTAATGCCTTAGGACAATTAATTTGACTTAAGATGTAAAGTCCATTCCTTTCATAGGCCTGTATGCAAATTTTTGTATGCAAATTCACTATTTCAGCCTTTCTGTACTTGAAATTTACTATATTATATTTGCCCGTACACCTACTGATGGAAAACAAATTGCCGTTTAATTCAGGAACAAATAACACGTCTTCCAAGGATAAGGTTACAGGTCCGTTTTTACCCGAACATTCCAATTTCACCTTCCCCTTTCCCAGAGCTTCAATGAATCCACCATTGGCCAGTGTAATTTTCACTGGTGCAGTCTCCTCAAAATGATCGAATGAGTCTCTTGAGCTGCACATGTGGGCAGTTGCGCCACTATCCAGACACCATTCATTTGAGCCAAGTTTGCTCAAATATTTTGTCCCAAAGGACGAAACCATTTCATTTTTAGGGTTCCTGGACTTTCTTTTTCTGCAGTCGGCAGCTTTATGCCCCTTTTTTCCACAGAAGTGGCAGCTAAATGGGAATCCCTTTGGCTTTGGTTTTGATGTGCTGGGCAAATTCTTTCTTTCTGGGTTTCCAAGGAAAGCTTGTTCGGTATTAGTTGTGCCGTTCAATTGAGTTTGTCTAATTTCCTCCTCCAGCATTTTCACTTTTAAAGTTTCAAAGCTAGGCAGTTCGTCCCTAGTTTCTATCGCTGTTCTAAATCCTTCATAACTCTCTGGAAGGCTACATAATAAAAGGATAGAAAGGAAGTCCTCTGGGACTTGACCATCCATTTCACTCAGCCTGTCAGCTAAACTGCTGAACTTGTTAAGATAATCCTGCAGCCTTTCATTAGGATTCATCTTCAAGAGGATCAACTGTTTCGTAAGGAAAACCTTAGTTGCAGGCCCTTTTGGCTGATGCACTTTATTTAAATTTTTCCATGCTTCTGCAGAAGTTGTGCATTTTTTAACATGTATTATTTCTGGAGGGCTCAAACTTAGGACTATAGTAGCCAGCGCCTTCTGGTCGTTCTTCTCCCATTCGTTGGATTCTACCTCGGTTTCAGGCTTGATTCTTATGCTATTTGCATAATCCCAAAGTTCGGAATGAATTAGAATCATCTTCATTTGCATCTTCCATGTCTCGTAATTTTCGGAATTCAATTTTTCTATTTGATAAAGGCTTGGCATTTTGAATAATTTCTTGATGCTACAATTTCTTTAAAGTAATCCTGGGCCCATAACCTGTTGAAAAAAGGAGGAAGATAGGAGAGGGCACTGAACACCGGAGGATTTTATTGAACCGATCACGGTAAGATAACACAACTAACTAACTAACCAAGACATCCATCTATATATACACCGCAACACACCACAGAGTAACCGGTCACTGGTCAAAACAATTATATCATGAAATCCGAGAGAATTGCCATTTTAACAGGTGGCACTTACGAGTATAATACATTTGATGATTGTAAGAAAAAATAATTTATGCAAAATAGCGGCAAATTGTAAACAAAGGGTAATTCTATACATAAAAATGATGAAAAACAAGGAATGAATAATTAATCAAAAAATAATCAAGGTGAATAAAAGGTAAGGATTTAAAATTTACACATTTTGTCCATAATATATTTAAATATCGCTAAGGCACGCTTTTAGATATTTACACCTGAAACATATAATTGTTAAAATGCAAATTTTGAACATAATAACATATATGCTGAGTGTCAGATGAAATAAGATAATTAAGTTAATAAACATATATATAATTTTGAAAATAGAGCAATCCATAAATAAATCTTTATGATGTACTAAAGCGCCATCTGTTATCAAATTATAAAACTATTTTAGTGGCGTATTATTCTTTTTAAAATAAAACAATTTCTACTGTCCTTACTGCGATGAAAAAATTTTCATCGCAGTAAGGACAGTAGAAATTGTTTTATTTTAAAAAGAATAATACGCCACTAAAATAGTTTTATAAAATAAATCTTTAATTAAAAATGCATATATTGGATCAAAATTTCATTTATTTGAACTATATTTCAGTTGGCTGAACGCCAACCTTTTTAAAGGTATTAAAACATATTAATATGTTATAATACCTTGAAAAAGGTTGGCGTTCAGCCAACTAAATATAGGTAAATAAATGATATTTTAATCCAATATATGCCTTTTTAATTATATACTCGTATATATATTTTTCAAAAAAATATAAAAAGAAAATAATAGAAATTTCGAGAAACTATTAATGTATTGTTTTCAAATAAAAAGAAATATTAAATAAGTAAGAAATGTGTAAAATTATTTTGACCGTGTTCTTGTACAACTGTTTTGCCTATGATGTTATTAAAGTAATAGATTAAAAATGATGTCTTATTTGCATGTTTAAATATTTAAAGAAAAATATAGTAAGAGGTCTACTATATTATTAACTTAATTATCTTATTTCATCTGACACTCAGCATATATGTTATTACTAGACGAATGGCCCGGGCAACGCCCGGGGTTTACCCGAGTGCGAATATATTTTAAAAACGTTGACTTGGGTGGTCGCTATTGAAAGGGTGGTCTGTATAGACAGGTGGATGTATCACACAGCTGATAACAGGGTTGTCTAGAGTGGTCGCTATAGACAGGGTGGTCTGTATAGACAGGTGGATGTATCACACTGCTGATAACAGGGTTGCCTAAGGTGACCGCTATAGACAGGGTGGTCTGTATAGACAGGCAGCTGATAACAGGGTTGTCTAGAGTGGTCGCTATAGTCAGGGTGGTCTGTATAGACAGGTTTATGAGAGAGGCAAACTTACACAAAAAAAATAAAAAAATAAAAAAATAAATAAAATAAAATAAAAAAAAATTTAAAAAAATAAATAAAAATAAATAAAAAAATAAAAAAAAATAAAAAAAAATAAAAAAAAATAAAAAAAAAATAAAAAAAAAACAAAAAAAAAAATAAAAATAAAAAAAAAATAAAAAAAAAAAAAATAAATAAAATAAAAAATAAAAATAAAAATAAATAAATAAATAAATAAAAAATAATAAAATAAAAAAATAAAAAGAATATTACGCCTCTAAAATAGTTTTATAATTTGATAACAGATGGCGCTCTAGTACATCGTATCTACAGCCAATGAGCGCGCATTCTATCCGTGAGCTTCAGACAAACAGACAAAGCTTCAGACAAACAGACAGAATAAGGCAAATATATAAGTAGATGTTCAAAATTTGCATTTTAACAATTATATGTTTCAGGTGTAAATATCTAAAAGCGTGCCTTAGCGATATTTAAATAGAACAGAGTGTGTGTAAGCTCACAGGTAAATAGGCGCTAACCGAAAGAAAAAAAGTTCCTTTGTTTCAATATTAGTTTCCCTTTTATATTTTGTTCTCTCTCTTGTAAATCAATAAATATAATGTTTAATTAATAATTATTGGAATCAGTTTCATTAATAATTCTAAGCAAAGTCAACAGAACTTAATTTCACAACTTGAAATTTGGTTTAAAAAAATTAAATGGTGAGGTACTCTCTGAATATTAAATATAGAATAGCAATAAAGAGAAATAGGCGACAAGCTTTTCAGTTTGTATATATATTGGGACAATCTATTTTAGATATTAGAGATGGATGGAGTCGCATCGTGTTTGGGATGTAATACGTACAATGGGCCACAACGTTCGATCGCGCATAAAATGATATTGCCACGTGGAAAATTAGGGAAGACAAAAACTTCAGGAGGAGACAACACTTTATTTCAGGCAAGGACAAACTATGAATGGTAAACAAAAGATAATCCACGAGGGAAATTTACAGAGTAGCAAAATATAAACATAAAAATGACCACTCTGTTGATAAAAATAATAAAATTAATAAATAATTTGTTACAATATTTATATTTTCGATGTTAAGGTAACTGGGTAGCATCGATTCTAACTATGACTACAGCATCGAATCCGACTTTGACTCACTTTTGGAGGCTCATGTCAAATGTATAAATATAAAAATGGTGTAAATATATACTCTCTCAATATCTCTATATTCATCTTTACTTGCTGAAACTTTGACTCATGTAAAACTGACTTTACTATGTGTATTGTTGCACCAAGTTGCAGCTTTGCAGGGTCGTCGACCTTGGGTTCTTCTTTTTTGGTGTTATACATGTTTCCCGAGCGGGTTTCCATAGTCAAAGCAAATAAATAAAAGTAAATAAAAATAAATTACCATTTAAAGTTATTGTGTTTATTTATTCATTGTCTTCCTCGTAGGCCGTGATCCGCCGTCTTCCTCTCCGTCCTCTCTCGCTCCAATAACCAATCAATATATATGTACAATAAATATTACAAAAGGAGTGAAACTATAAGAAGGAATGATGATAATCTAAATATTCTGTTTTAAATAAATATTAAATATCATAGAATATTTTGAATAAATGTAGGGCGCATTAACATTTATGTAACAGTATATAGCCATTGTTATTTACTTATGTAAACACTACTATGTAAATAATGCTATGTAGTTAATGTCTGAATACAGAGTTTTAAAACTTAGCTGGGTAGACGGACATACTTTGTGGATACTTCGGACATATTATATCTATCAAGTAAAGTGTTTATGTCTTTGGTTAAGAGACAAACTCTCTTTGCCGTAATTTATCTTGATACCCAGGAAGAATGTAAAAGGTCCCAGACTTTTAATTTGTAACCCTTGTTTAATATTTTTCTCGATTTCATCAAGTGTATTCTAGTCAACAGCGAATATCGCTAAGTTGTCGACATAAATTGCAATATTATAAAATAAATGAAGCTTCCAGGGTTAAGTTTCTTTTGTAACTTTTTGTTTTCAAACTTTCGGACTTGTCAGTCCTTCAACAGGAGCATCACGTTAACAACTTAATAATAAATACAATTTTTTATATAAATTGCAATGATTTACCTATCGTCAAGCACGAAAATGCAATTGCAAAATGGAATTTTAGAAAACCAACTCTTTCAAAAATTGGCTTAGCTTAGTATTCCAACAAAAAACTGCTTGTGGAAGCCCATAAATACAGAGGGTATCATTTTCAATAGAACGATTTCAGTGCTTTATTAAAAAAAATTACAAATGTTTTTACAACTTATTGTAAATTCGAAACTATTATAGACGTGTATGTTTATTTTTAAAAAGAATCAAACGCGTCTATAACAGTTACAAAATTTGATAACAGATGGCGCGCTAATGCATCATAATATAATTGTTATAATAAAAGACATAACTTATTGTTTTCTATGTGTAAGCCTTGACGTTTAGCAACAGCCCTGTATCGATGTTTCCAGGAAATAAGGCTTCGTCTCAGCATATTTTAATCAGGACCATCCCAACATTCCCTCACGACTTTCTAGAGACCATCTAGCGTCTTCGGTTTCTGATAAATAAAAGCAGTTTTTTGCATGCCAAAAATACAAAAATTTATAGCGGCTAAGTCTTGAGTTTTGGCAGAGTTGTGCTTAAAATGGATGTACGAAATACTGGTTTAATCCATCTTTTCGTCCAGGTATTGACGTGTTGAACGTGAGGTATGACTCGTGGCTTTATCCTGGTGCAGCCACACGGATATTGAGACCCTTTGATACAAAAACGGGACCTCATTGTCGAATAATGGGTCTAAGACAAGTCTTTGGTAGATTTGCTAATTTATTTTGTCATTTGGGTCCACCTTCTTTATAGGAAGCTTCCTATTGTAGCAGAAACCTGCTACAAATTAACGATCATAAAGCCCTTTAAGAAACTTTCCTTGCATTGCTTGACCCAGTTCTGAAAGGTGTTTATTTGAGAGTTAGCGTAGTAAATGGCACGTGGTTGGTTGCTATCATTGAGGTAAATCCCTGTCTCGTCCAGTGTAACAACATTCTTCCATTTTCAACCTGCCAGGTACTTTTCATAAACGGCCCTGCAGCAGGTCTTGCGATATGGTTCCTGCTTAAGAAAATGAAGGTTAGCTGTTTAACGTATTTTTGAGCCGATATTTTCCCTTATAATACGGTTAGCGGTAGAGTTGATTATTGTGGAAATGTGAAGGTGGATTCTCTCTGACAACCTTTTCCTTTATCTTTCATTCGGTTGAAGGTAAAGGATATTTTTTCACTTAAATTCATAGATATCAAAATTTTCTTACTTTTCTTTATTATTTGACTGATTGTATATTTGCTAGTCGGTTACTACAGGTTTGACCCTCGGTTATCACAGCTATAGCGAGGGTCGACAGGATGACCACATCACAGATAAGTCGACAGGATGACCACAACGAAGAAGGTAGGAAGTCTGTTCAGATAGAAGCGAGGAAGAGCAAAGATGGAGGAACAAGCCCGCCATTCCAACGAAACGACCGAGCAATTTATTAATAGCAATATTCTTTCATAATTTAGAAATTTGGGTAAACGAGTATTTCTCTCGGAAATTCTGAAAACGTAACCTTTTTACAAAATCACTTATAATACCACACTAAAAATTGGAAAGAAAAAATGAACATCGCAGGTAGATTACTATTTATTCTTAGACAACAATTTCATGATATATTTAACACATACAAACACAAGGTTGTGTTCACAGAGCATTTCCATACAATAATAAAAATACTATTGTTTATAATATTTTTTGAAAATAAATATATATGGTAATTATAAAATATATTGATAATGATTATTCTAGTAGTATTTGGGATGGAATTTCATAAAACCTATGGAACCTGTGACCAGTTTAATATTTGTTTTTGACTCGTGCTTTAAATGTTGTACTAAATTCGAAAAATCGCGTGAGAACGCTCTTGCAACTACAGAACAATTTTTAACGCCTTGCAAAATGCTTTATTTTTATTTGTTTCTCCTGACGAAGACAAAATATTTTTGTCGAAAGGTTAAGAAAAAAAAAAACTCTAACTGGCCGAAGTATCTATTTTTCACAGAAAAATGAGAGAAGAATTAAAAATTTTATCTCAAAGTCATAATAAAAAAAAAATTAATCCTAAAAAAACACTGTAAGCATTCATTTTTGCAGAAGAAGCAATTTGGTGAAACTAAATATAAATCAATGGTGCTAAACACAGCAAGAAGTGTCGAAGAAAGTCCTCATTAAGGGAAGGAATATTGACGGAGGAAAAAGTTTGTCTCTCACCAAGTTAATTTCACGAAGGTTTACTGAGGTAATCCTAGCTTGGACCAAATATTGCAAAAACATAATGTGTTCGGTGGTTGATCGTTCCTTCCACATTTAATTACGTCCGGTCTTGTCAACCGTCTCTTTTACACAATATTGTCACATTTCACTCCCTCTCCAAGGTTTCTATATTGGCTGAACACGTTAAAGTTTAAATATTAATCATTTTTGTAGAATAATTTTACAAAATTGCGTTTTTTTTAGGTTTCTTTTATCAACTTAATTATAAATATATATATCTTTTCAAAGAGAAAAGTTTATAGGTTATATTATAAAGCTAAAATTAAAATTGTCTCACATTTCACTCTCCTTTCCAAGGTTTCCATATTGGGTGTACACGTTAGAGTTGAAATATTAATAATTTTGTAGAATAATTTTACAAAATTGCGTTTTTTTAGGTTTCTTTTATCAAATTAATTATAAATATATTTTTTTTTCAAAGGGAACGTTTATAGGTTATATTATAAAGCTAAAATTAAAATTGTCTCACATTTCACTCCCCTTTCCAAGGTTTCCATATTGGGTGTACACGTTAGAGTTGAAATATTAATCATTTTGTAGAATAATTTTACAAAATTGCGTTTTTTTAGGTTTCTTTTATCAACTTAATTATAAATATTAATAGATATATATTTTCAAAGGGAAAGTTTATAGGTTATAAAGCCGAAAAAATTGTCTCACATTTCACAAAAATTGTCTCACATTTCACTATCTCTCCAAGATGGGGTTTCCATATAGGGTGAACGTTAGAGTTTAATCATTCAAATATTAATCATTTTTGAAAATAATTTTTGAAAACTACGCCTTTTCAGGTTTCTTTTATCAATTTAATTATAAATATATATACCTTTTCAAAGGGAAAAGTGTATAAGTTATATTATTAAGCTAAAAATTGTCTTTGATTATAAGTTTTCGAATATTTTAATAGGATTTTCGTTTAATATTAAAGCAAAACATTTAATTAAATTTCGAAATTGAAGAGTTTTAAAAATAATTGAATTATAAATATATATTTAAAACAAAAAAGGCATATCCTTACATGATCATCTTTAGATGTTTGAGCTTCTATTAAACGTTGATATTACCTTGTACTCTGATATTTCGCGGCAGGTATTTTTATTTATCAATAAAATTAGCTAGCCAAATCTAAGGGAACAAGTCAAATTAACTTAAGGTAATTTTTTTTCTAGATATATCCATATTAAAAATGAAGTAGGCATATCCTGACAAGGAGCACATGTACTTTTTAGATGGCAGTGCGCCATCTGGTGGAATAAATATCAACTAAACATTGATTAAAACTCTTCCCTGATATTTGGCCATCCCATTTCTTGATAAATCAGAAAAAGCTATCCACGAACGCGTTTCGCGCTGTTGGCGCTCAATTAAGAAATGGGTTGGCCAAATATCAGGGAACAGGTTAAATCAATGTTTAGTTGATTTCTGTTCCACTAGATGGCGCTCTGCCATCTAAAAAGCACATATGCTTTTGGTCAGGATATGCCTTCTTTATTTTTAATATCAACACCTGACCTTTTTATTTATTTACATTTTTTCTATAGTTTTTTCATATATACATTGGTGAAAAAATAGTACAAATGTAAAATTGTACTGGGATAAAGTTCATAAATTAAGAAAAAAGGCATCTCCTTATCGTGCAACTGAAAGTTGCTGATGGCTGGAGCCATCTATCGGAATAAAAATAAACTATTCGTTGATTTTTAATTATAACAAAATTGACCAAATACCCATTCTTGATTAATCAAGAAAAGCTAACCATGCACGGGGTCAAGAATGGGTATTTGGCCAATTTTGAAATAATTTAAAAAAATCAACGAATAGTTGATATTTATTCAGATAGATGGCGCTAGCCATCAGAAACTTTCAGTTGCACGATATGGAGATGTCCTTTTCCATAATATATACATGTCGTATCTGTCGTGATCGAAAGGAAGGGTGCAACCGTTGTGCATGTAAGTTTCGAATTGTTCTATCCAAGGGAGCGCGCGCACGCGACGTGCCGTAGCATTCGCCCGCGAGGGCTCCCACGTATATTTTGTACAGTGTTTTTATAGATAGATAAATTGGTATTTACATTTCAACACAAGCTTAACATATTCACAGTTTAACATACTTATTTTGGCGAAAAGAAATTATACATCTTGAGTATTAGGCAAATTATGACATACATATGTGGATATTTAAAAATAAAAAAGGCATATCCTGACCAGGAGCACATGTGCTTTTCAGAAGGCAGAGCGCCATCTGGTGGAACAGAAATCAACTATTCATTGATTTAACCTGTTCCCTGATATTTAGCCAACCCAATTTCTTGATAAATCAAGAAAAGCTGACGAGCGTCAAAAGCGCGAAGCGCGTTCGTGGATGGCTTTTCTTGATTTATCAAGAAATTGGGTTGGCCAAATATCAGGGAACAGGTTAAATCAATGTTTAGTTAATTTCTGTTCCACCAGATGGCGCTCTGCCTTCTGAAAAGCACATGTGCTCCTGGTCAGGATATACCATTTTTATTTTTAAAATCAACATCTGACCTTTTTATTTTTTTCTATTGTTTTTTCATATGTGGATATGTGTCATAATATCACATATGTATACAAAATGTATCGTATAGAAATATTTGAATGAAGATAGCCTGTGTGGACGTATAAAGGAGAGGAAAGTTGGCTAGTCAGATCACAGTTCTAGTCGACCACATGTCCTACATTCTAAAATGGACATTTAAGGGGGTCACTTACCCGTCTTGTACCCTCATCGGGGACTATTTTAGCCAACAGAGAATAGTTTCAAAGCACCTGGATTTTATGGTCAGGAACAATTCGTTCTGAGGTCTTCTCCAAGCAAGTAGTTCCCAGGGTGGTCGTCGCACTTTCTCTTTTTCCTCTCCCATCTACTATTCCATAATTTTGATATATGTCATACCTTCTGTGTGCGTATTTACTACTTGCTTCACAACTCAAGAATGCTTCGCAAATGACCACACCCTCACACAAATACAAGTGTACTCCAAAAGTTTTTCAATCTCTCATTTTTATTAAAGCTACAGCTTTCAAATTTACAGAGTTTCTCAAATTGTTCACCCTTAGCACCTATGCAAGATTTCATCCGCGAAAACCAATTATCGAAGCTCTTACACCAGTCATCTTCGGGGATGGAATTTATGGCATTGATAAAGGCTTGCAGTGCTTCATCATCAGTGTCAAATTTTATCCCTTTCAGCAATGACTTTTGGAAATAAAAAAAGTCGCAAGGTGTTCAAGTCTGGTGAATATGGTGGATGAGTGACTAATTGGACACCAGAGTTGGCTAAAAGTCTAATGTTTGGGCTGAGGTGTGCGGTCTTGCATTGTCATGGTGAAGGACTCCTCTAAGTTAAGCTCTTGGTCTGCTGCTTTTATTGATTTTTTTTCAAATACTGCTGTAAGGCATTTTGTTGCATAACAGTCACTATTAACTATCATTCGATAATCTAACTTCGCAATATATATATATAATTATTTATAATTAGAACCGGAAATATCTTTATTTACGGAGCTGATAACCAGAATGGGTGATTTTTGAGCCCCGATGGACGAATAAAGCGGAATATATACATTGCACTGTTGGAGAGGCCTGGGGATGGGTAGCCAGAGGATCATCGCCGAGTGAGGCCAATTCTATAATTAGAACCATTATGGATCCCACCATAAAGAAGAAACATTTTTATAAACCAATAAAATTGGTATCTAATTAGTACGAAGGGGAATTTTCTATAAATAATATCTCAAACTTTAAATAATAAAAAAACTACTCTTTTTTCCTTCTAACCGTTCGATATAACAATATCATGGTATTAGCCCTTTCCTTTTTTTCTAAATATCTTTATCTATCCTTTTATATGTTAGGTATACAGGGTGGGCCCATAAGCATCGAAAAAAACCCTTTCAATTTTTAATAAAAAAATAAAAGTTTTCAGGACTTATGGGTCACCCTTGTATAACATGTAACTGACGAAGCTTTTGCGTAAATCTTGTTATAATCCTTGTATTAATCTTGTAACTAATCCAAAATCAATCCTTTTTCTAATAATTCTTAACTCGATATATCTTCTACTTATATAATTGCCTTATTCTGTCTGTGTGAAGTTCACTGTGTGAAGTTCACGGATAGATTTTGGTCACGTGTCAAGTTATGGTAAGTAAAAATTAAAAAAAGATGCCGAAACCCGGGATCGAACCAGGGACCTTTAGATCTTCAGTCTAACGCTCTCCCAACTGAGCTATTTCGGCTTATTTTAGTTATTTCTATAGAAGCTTCTATCTTTATAATCTACTTATATAATTGCCTTATTCTGTCTGTGTGAAGTTCACGGATAGATTTTGGTCAGAATGGATAAAATAAAAAAAGTGTCAAGGAATGGGAATCGAACCCACGATCTTCCGCTTACCGGGCAGATGCCATGACCACTAGGCTACCCTGGACATATTTTTCCGTTAATAAAGTTAATATATGAATATTATTTTAATTAAAACATTTTAAAAACACACAGTTTGGAACGGGACGTTTCACAAGAGTGACATCCATGGCGCCAATTTATAATTGTAACGAATAGTATTTGAATTAAAACGTTTTAAAAATATATACGCACTCGGGTAAAACCCGGGCGTTGCCCGGGCCATTCGTCTAGTAAAATAAGAGTAACTCCCAATGCCCCAATCAAAGCACATGTACCTAGAATCTCAATTTAGTCCCATTCATAAAATGTGTAAAACACTATAAAAAATCGTATCACAAGCTGATCAATAAAGCATGTCAGAATGTAAACGTTGTGCTATAGGAAGGAAAAAGGGTTCGTATAGAGTCTTAAATCACGATTATCGTAAAGATAGAGGCTGCCTAGCCGGAATTCATAGTTCTTCAAATTAAAGATACTTCGGCCACTAAATATTTTTTATTGTCTCGACGTTTCGACAAAAATCTTTTGTCTTCGTCAGGAGCAAACAAAAATCAATTTTTAACGCTTTGCCAAATGTTTTGAATTTTGTTCGCTCCTGACGAGGATAAAAGATTTTTGTCGAAACGTCGAGACAATAAAACATATTTATTGGCCGAAGTATCTTTAATTTGAAGAAATAAATAACGATGGTTTTTGAGGTGAAATATTCCAGAATATCCCTGATTGGTGAAACCGAAATGATGAAAAATCCCACACACAGAAGATAAACCCGCTTATATTGAGAAAGGCATTGTTTCTAGGTCCCAGCCCGATAGGATTCGAAACCCCCCCTTTCCTTACTTATAAGGTTAGACACCCGTCTTTTTGAAATATTTAAAAAACAAATTTCTCTTTTTATTTTTTATTGGTTTGATATCAAATGTTATCATAGTTCTGTATTTTATTCGTTATCTACTCTTAAAATCTTCAATTCTTCCTTTTTCTCTTATGTTCCGCATCTATGAAGAGTAACTGCCTAAGCTTCAGCGTTTTCCTATTAAACCTTTATATTTGTTACTAAAAATTAAAAATACCTTTTGAAAATACAAATATAAACCTATGATTCATTGAATAAGAATTTCTTACAAGTCGCGTTTGATAGAAAATGTGAAGAATTTTAATCCAAGATAAACGCTTATATAAAAATAAAAGTTGCCTCTCCTGTTAAAACTAAGCTAAAACTGAGCGCTATGGATTGTTTCTGCAAACTAGCGGATTCGGTGACTGAGCCATACCATAGATTGTGCTTAGTGTCAGAGTCAATTTAGACGGTATAGGTAGTCTTCGAAGCATATAATTAAATATATTACATCTTGCATCCAATATACGAAAATACAAGTATTTGACTCTGTATCAATATTATGGTATGGAAATATTCGCATGGAGGTAAACGAAAAATACATTTTTCCGTTAAAATAAAAAGCAAAAGAGAATGCGCTATATTCTTCGCAAAGACCCCAACTTAAAAATATTGCCACATGGAAAATTAGGAAAGACAAAAAATTCAGTATGACAAATCAATTTATTCAAGGCAAGAATAAACTATGAATGATAAAGAAAAGATAAGCAATGGGGGAAGTTTATAGATTAGCAAAATATAAACATAAAAATGATGCTCTGTTAATAAAATAATAAATACTTTTTTACAATATTACAGCACTCACCAGGTATAATTTTGTATATTCTGTGACTTTATATTTTAAATATATATAAAGACTTACTAAAACGGGCTTATTCAATAAATCATTAATATATATCAATTTTTGATTAGGAAAATTATGTCTTTCTTTTCGCAATTGATACAATGCTGCACAATTTTAAGAGAAAAAACAACTAAAGCCTTAGCGAATGTTCAGTGAAGCGGTAGAGCTAAAGAAATGTTCCAGCATATGGCCAAGTACAATACTTTCAACTCAGATAGACCACTAATTAGCCATACAAATCAAATTAGACTGAATGGTGAATGCCTTAAAAGAAAACCATTGAGTGAGAAAAGACAGCGGCGCCTGCAAACTAACCAACCATTTAAAACCATTTTTGCAAAGTCAGACAATTCTATTCGTTAAAAAGTCCACCATTTTGTAATAAATCATTTCCAAGCCATTTCGGCACAAGCATACAAAGACCAATTATACCTCGGTGGCCCGTGTTAATGGATGAGGCGTGGAGTAGCACAATCAATGCCAGCTTATCTCCCGTGCCATATCCCCCCAGAAATTTACATTAAGCGCCAGTGACTTTAAAATCAAAGACAAAAAACGTCTTCTTATGCATTATTATAGATGATTTTGCATTTCTCTCTTTTGTTTTCTTGTAACATTATAGATGTAACTACTTATTTAATTATTTTAATGAGTTATATATCTTTATTTTATATCGAGATTAAGAATTAAAGAGAATTTATTCTTTTGGTGAAGAGAGAGCCATGGGTGTTATATTAATTAAATTGGTATCTCTAATTTGTACGAAGGAAATTTCTATAAATAATATCTCAAACTTTCTTTTTTTAATAATAAAAATAACCTACTCTTTTTTTTCATTTTTACCGTTCAATTTAACAATATCATTACCTTAGCTCTTTCCTTTTTTCTAAATATCTTTATCTATTATTTCTTATATTAGTCAAAATAGTTTTTTGAAAAATCACATTTTTATTTTTTAACATCAGAACTTTGTTTATATTTTGAAACTGAACTAAACTTTATTTTTTACAATGTTGCTATTAATATATCCTTATATTATTTTAATAGAATCTGTTTTAAATAATAAATATATGTTATATTAAAATTTTATTTTATTTAAAATTATATTTCATAGATTCAAATACTCTGCTAAATCGACCGCCAGAGGGAACGCTTCCCCTATAAAAACTCGTTGTTGTTGTTTCCCGATGGTCTGGTTAGCAGCCCCGTAAATAAAGATATTTTCTCTTTCCCGATGGCCGGCTCAAACCTTTTGTTCATTATGTAAATAAGTTTTTACTTTTTGTTATTATTACGCCTTAAATCAGGCAATACTTTTCTCAAATTATGTTTTTATATATTTTCCTTTAGCTCAATTAAAGCAATCTCTGATCAAGACTATTTTTTATTATTTTCAAGATTTTTGCCACGACTGCATTACAATAGCATAATCCTCAAGATAATCAAAAATCAACAGAAATCTCCATTTTTATATAAAACATATATATACAGCACAGATATTATATCCTTTATCCTTTATATCTATAAAAATGAAATCCAAAATTGATGTTTGTTATCGCGTTGCGCAAAATCTACAGAATAAATCACTATGATATTTCGCATATAGGTAGCTGAGGATTTCGTTTAACATATAGGCTATTCAAAAAACTGAAAAGGTTAATGTGCTTTTAAAAAAATCTAAAACCAAAAAGCGTTAGTTCCAACCTTTCAGTGCTTGGCGCCGCATTGGTCGCGACGATAAATGAATTTGATTGGTTAATAATTTTACACGTAGTTTGTTAGTTTGTTTACACGATTAATGTTTTTAAAAGGTAAGATTATCCAATCGCCGTGAAACTTTAGGAAGTTATTTACTATACTACTGGGAAGGTTTCTGGTTTGAATTTGATTTGAAATAAATATTCGTCGCAATTTTATTTGCAAATCTACTTTCACTCGCAAGCAGCGCCTCTCTCGCGGCATCTTCTGAAATTACATTTGAAAATTGTAAAAATACTAAAATGTGTTCCAGGTATAATAAATTTAATATTTGAATTAAGGATTTAGTAATATAATATATCAATGACGTTGTAAGAAAACTTTGCATTTCAATATTAATAAACATTTGAAGAAAATATCTTATTTATAATTTAATATCTGTTTTAAAAAAATTATGTGTTTCAAAAATATATTTAAACGCATATAACAATATTTATATATTTATATACGTTTATAATTCTCTATATAGGTGGATTGGATATTTTCTAGAATCGTTTTAACAAATGTTCGTTAGGCAAACTTTTACTCGGGTAAAATCCGGGCGAAGCCGGGTATATTCGCCAGGGTATATTATTTACAAATTCTTGTTTGTGAAAAGATACTATTCCTTCAACTTCAAATTACCGAATGGACCAATTAATATCATTTAACTTATCGAGCATTTTACAAGGGACGGGGGAAAATTTCAAATTATCGAGAGTATAGACAAGTATAGATTCAGTAGGGATTGGATGTTTGCTAGAATCGTTTTAATAAATGTTCGTTAGGTAAACTTTTACTCGGGCAAAAACCGGGCGAAACCGGGAACATATATATATATATATATATGTTTGTCGGCTATGCACGCCCTCAATATGTAACTAATCTCGCTGAAATTTGAACAGGACAGAGAGTTAAATCTGGAAGAGTTTTTTATCGCACTTTTAACCAAGAAAAATTATAATTAACCAAGTACTGAGCAACAATATTTTTTTAGTCAGAAATGATGAGGACAATATTGCTGTATCATGCTTGATTGACCTGAACAAAATTCACTAAAGCAGACCACGGGCGAAGCCAGATACAAAATTCTACCAGCGAAACATTCACTCGAGCAGAAGACACACGAAGCCAGGTTATCTCTATATATAAAATATCGTTTCTAGGCCTTTTGGCTAAGATCATGTAGTATATCTCTAGATATTTTTATTTATATATCTTTTTAAAAATCTATTCAGTAGAGAGAGAGAGGATATGTTTGCTCAAAAATATATTTTATATATTATATAAATATATAATGTAACGAATATTATTAATATTATTATCATAATATTCTGTGTGTTCCAGAATATTATTATCAATAATATTCGTTAGGCAAACTTTCACTCGGATAAAACCCGGGCGAAGCCAGGTACACACCCGCTAGTATATATATATATGTTAAAAATAAAAAAGGCATATCCTGAACGATCCCTGAGAACTTTAGATGGTAGAGCGCCATCTATTGGAACAATGCCGTACCTGCACCGCTCTAACGAGGTCCAACAGCCTTAAACGTGTACGTGGTTGGCTTTTCTTGATTTATCAAGAAAATAGGTCGGCCAAATATTATGAAACAAACCTAAATTATTTCTATGAAAAATAGACACTTCAGGCAGTTAGAGTTTTTATTTTCTCAACGTTTAGACTAATCTTTTGTCTTCGTCAGGAGAAGTAAATAATAAATAAAGCATTTGGCAAGGCGTTAAAAATTGTTGAATGCCGGCCAGGCAACCTCTATCTAAACGAAATCCTAAATTAATTTTTAGTTGATTTTTGTTCCACTAGATGGCGCTCTGTCATCTAAAAAATGCTTATGTGAGCGGTCAGTATATGTCTTTTTATTTTTAATACCAACACCTGATTGTTTTATATATATTGCCACGTGGAAAATTAGGAAAGACAAACTTCAGGATGACACAGCAATTTATTTAAGGTAAGAACAAATTATGAATGATAAACAAAAGATAAGCAATGAGGGAAGTTTACAGAGTAGCAAATAAAAAGATCAAAAATGATACTCTGTTAATTAAATAATAAATACTTTGCTAAAATATTTTTACTTTTACACATATATATCAAATATATTCATTTTAATAACATACAATTATGTACATTATAATACATAGGGTTGTGTCCGTTCATTACACCCTCCCAAGTAAAAAAGTTGCGAAATGAAGAACATGTAGGGCACTGTCTTCTAATGTGGGTGGTATCATCTTGGTCTCTGAAACGAACAGGAGGTTTAATTATTCTTACTGAGCTTAATGGTTTTGGATAACTCTGCCAGTGGTGAAGTGAGGTTTTCTCCTTATATGTTTGTGTAGGTTTTGAACACTTCAGAAATGAACTTCCTTCCTTATTCGGTGGTTGGTAGAAGTTGGCGACTGATTTTACCGTAAGTGCACCACATGTCTATATATGTGAAAAGCAGTTCGACTTTGCACTTACAAATGTGCCATAGCCCCGTTTGGTTACTTGCATTCGCTGGTGGGGTTGAACTTTTGCAAGAATCGGGGGCCATTGGAGCATTTTTTTTTATCAGAAAAAAAGTGTCCAATGCGGGAATCGAACTCGGGTTGTAGCGATCGCAAATCAACGGTTTAAACCATCCTTCCACCGACCCCTCCATATACGGTGATACCTAAATAAGAAATTCCAAACTGGTAATCCATTCTTCGTTTAAGATTTCGAAAAAAAAAATGATTGTCTTATGGTAATAATGTGATTTTAAATGCCATGCTTAACCTTGATTGCAAAAAAAAAAAAAAATTGGATTCTGTTATTTTCGTAAAGTGTGACAGGCGGCTCTGAATTGCTTATTGATTTTGTTAAATAGTAAATTGGTGTATTTTCCATTCTTTATAATTGTGCTAGGAATGTTATCACTTTATATATGACCATACGAGTCGGTGGATGAGAGGGTAACACGCTCGATTCCCGACAGTCATGAACCGGGATTGAATCCCGCGTTAAAATTTGTTTAATATGTGAATAACCTTCACATATTATTCACTGTTTCAATTATCATGAACTAGGTTGCTCTTGCTGAGCGTTACCTATTAATGTGATTTTGAACCAATATATGACCATAATTTCGCCTTGTATTGAAAGGATAGTTTTCCATCAATCAAAATTTCATTGCTGAAGTCAAGTATTAGTTTATGATGATTATAAATTTCAGCTCTAATAATGCTTTTTGTTTACTTTGGCTATAATGAATCGCCACTGGAAATGTAATTTCAGGCCAAAGTCTATTTTGATTACCTTAGAGCTAGATGTTAAGATTTTGGAACCATTTACGGCATATAATGGGAGTTCATCAATTCGAAAATCTTATTCTAATGCTGGGATAAGGCTTACATCAGCACAACCCTCAATCAGGAACTGCAGACCAGTTTTTCTGTCCTTCAGACGGTGCTTCCGACAATTCTGTATTTGGTCTGTGACAAATCTAGATGCTAATTCTGTTACAGGTATGCGAATCACTGTCCATTGCATACATTATTCAGGAAGAAGCACATGTGAATGGCCCTTAAGTCATTGGCTTTGAATATTTTTCTTTCTGAACAAATATTTTGACACCTTTGAGTTCAGGATTTTTAAATTCAGTGCTATTCAATTTTCACCTGATATTTGTATGTTCGTTTTGATTTTATCATAATCCACAGAGAAACTCTCGATCTGTCAGCAACAGCAGCAGCAACGAGTGTAATCAGAATCTCTTCTTTGCCCAGAATATGGATTTACCACTGGTTGAAGGTTTTTGAGCATCTTCCCTGAGCAGGGTTTTTCGAACTTTGTTGAAATATACTTTTTGCCAAATTTAAAGTGGTAGTAGCATTTATCCCTTTTCATCTAATTTCATATGAACTCTTGCTAACCACAACACACGCACACATACAATTACTGGTGAAACTCTTTCTCATTAATGTTTACAATGAAACTTTACATCCATTTTATATATTGTTCAATAAATCAGAAACCCAAGTTCTCTTATGAATTTTGAAGATATTCACCTGTATTTATTAATTAAGAATCTTTCACACTATTTGGGTATCGAGTTTCTATATAAATTTCATTTAAATTAAAGAAATTAAAGAGAATAACCTCCACAGAAACCTAGGAATTTTCAGATATACACCGTCTTTTATCCATAAATACACATTCCTTCCTAACAGAGAACTCAACCCAATTTCAGAACCAATTGCTACATATATCATTCACCTACAAATGCAAATATAGCACTAGAACTGAAGAAATTTGACATCAGGTTTATCTTCCGCAGCTTTAGAACAATTGGAAATATTCTCAGAAATCCCATCACTAAACCATCTATAAACCAGAAGACCCAAGAGATGAAAAATGCCATATATTCTATATCATTTCTAGATTGCTAATCTATTTATGTTGGCGAAAACAGCTGAAAAATAGAAACCAGAATGAAAGAACACATATACAATATAAAAACCAAAGACCCAAGATCACTAATATACCAGCATATCACGAATACATTCCATACATTCAATATAGAAAACCTGCCACTACTGTAATATACCTTCCAAGTCAGAAATCTTCGAATCCCTCATATCCAAACAACAGTATCAACAGGAAACATCCCAGAACTGTCTTACTTCAAATCAAGATTAAATAGCCATCATTTAGTAAATCTGAAGCAAGAAAATAATTATTCTTTGAGTGTGAAAGCTTGTAAAAAATAGGAACTTACCCTCTATTATTAATTTGTTTATTTTTTGTTTGTCGTCTGTTTTGCACAAGTTGAATCTGGTTAGAACGATGTATGTAAATTAGATGATTCTTTTTTTGCCTTAAATACGAGGTAATTAACTCGTTTCTATCTCTATATCTAAAAATGATCAAAGTTTAATAAGTTAATTTTATGAATCTGAGAGTTGTTTTCAAAAAACGATCCAACAAATCTCACTCCTGTGCTCACTCTCAGTTGTGACTTCGCCTGTTTAAGAACGAGAGCTTGCGGTGTTTTGTAACAAAGAAACATATTGCGTAAGGTTTTATAAAAGTATATCTCGCGCAAATTTCTTAAATATGTCAACTATAAATATTTATAATATATTGAGCAAAATCAATCATTCCTCCAGGGAAGAGTGTCTTCTTCAAAAACATTTTTATTGTTCTCTAGCTTTCGGGCACGGACGCCCTTCTACAGGAGAAAAAAAACTAGTATACCATGTGTTTTCTCCTGTAGAAGGGCTTCCGTGCCCGAAAGCTAGAGAACAATAAAAATGTTTTTGAAGAAGACACTCTTCCCTGGAGGAATGATTGATTTTGCTCAATATTCATGCAAGGGATTATTTTATAGAACCTTTAATATATATTTATATATATGACAAGGGACAAAAGCCCGAAAACGCGTAGGTGGTTGACCTTTGTTGATTTATCAAGAGATTGGGTTGTAATAATATCATGAAACAAGTTAAATCAACGTTTAGGTGATTTTTGTTCTACAAAATGACGCTCTGCCATCCAAAATTCTCATGTGATCGGTCAGGATATATATTTCAGGTTAATACATTATATTGTTTCAAAAACATTGATTTGGGAAGATCGAAGGTGATTCAGGGTCATTTGTCTGAATAGTAAAAAAGTCGAACATATATTAATATTAAAATATAGGGAATGTGTTCATAAAAACATTACAAGATGAGTAAAATATATTTAAATACCATATAAATATGGAATTGTTTGCTATAGAAATCCACAATATTCATCCCAACTGGATTCTACCAGGAGTAAGTCCCAGAAGGAGTAATTATTGGAGAAACGGTGGCATCTCTCTTGAGTTGTGTATCGGCTTCTAATCGAATCGTTAGTTCTAACTTTTATTTTTTATTTCTAATGTGTTTTAAATTATTCTTTGCGTGTTTTACATCAATATCAAACCTTATTAATTAATATTACTAATGAAAATTCGAAACTATTATAGACGCGTATGATTCTTTTAAAAATTAAACAATTTATACTGCCCTTACTGCAATGGAAAAATTAATGGGAGGGCCTGACTCATCAGTGGTGAACCCTCCCAGGGGTTTCGCCAGTTTAATATACCATCAATTTTTCCATTGCAGTAAGGGCAGTAGAAATTGATTAATTGTTAAAAAGATTCAGACACGTCTATAATAGTTTCGATTTTTCATAACAGATGGCGCGCTAATGCATCATAATCTTACTAATCTCTTGTGAAATTTGTCATGCTGATTGTACTAAGATGTTTCATACTAATTCTTTGATTTTTTTTTAAATTTCAAGTTAGTTATTTGGACCTCTTATATATGCGCGACTCTTTCTCTCTCTCTATATATATATCTCTGTATCTCTATCTTTTTTGACGGGAGAGGCGACCATTGCTTCCATGGATTGATTTCCTCCCGGCAAATTTTCCATCTATCTCTATATATATTATATATATATATATGTATATTTATCAATTACTTTATATATATATATCTATTTTTTCATGTATTTATCATTATATAATCTTATTTATTCATATTTATATTTATTCTGTATTTAACCTTATATAATCTTATATGGACATTGAAATAAATCAGTTTCAATCTCTCTCTCTCTCTATTATTTGAACCATTTCTATAAACCTTCACGAATTAAAAAAAAAACTATCTAATAAAGCATATATAAATGGTATAAATATATTCCCACAATGCACCATCTGCAGAGGCCTCACCAGACTGTCTCTTGGAATATATGGGAGCCTCAAGACTTGCCTCAAGACTTCGTAGATCGCGAAATACGTGGTGTCGCTGGAGACCCACCGGCGATTCTCCACCAAACTCTGCAGCGCTGGCAGAGGCGCCATATTTATTGTACGTAGTGTATATAATGCATATTATCCTTTTTAAAAATAGTTCAGACTGTGTACTTTGAATATATTGACAAAATTTCAATAAAATTGTTTTAATTGTCATTGTCAAGACAGAACCTATATTCCAACCTTACCAAGATTATATATTTAACCCACGAATTCAGCCTCAATGACCTTTTCTAATTATAAAATGGGATAAAAAATCCAAATGTTTACAGAATCCTGTTGAGTTGGTGGCCTGCGGTATAAACAGTCGTATTAGAATATATTGAAACTTATAGGTTCAAGAGGTGTTTAAAGA
>CP092867.1:108736949-108764357 GCA_030710605.1 Cordylochernes scorpioides
ATGTATGACAGTGCAAGTGTCGCTAGGGAGACATGGCGCTTTAAATTGAAATAAAATAAAAATAAAACTTTCACAGACTTGTTAAAGATTCTCATCTGGCGTCATGATTCCAATTTACCAACCAGTTTGGCTAGTCTACATCACGTGATATCCTCCAACACATCTGATTGGGTAATTTTGAATTAGCCGTTAGAAAGAACGAAGAAGAACAATGTATTGTCCAATCAGGAAGTAGATTGGTTCTCGTCAGTAAAGTGGCTTCAAATTAGAATCAACTAGAATATAATAAAATTACTAAGGAATCAAAGGTTTAGTTTCTTTTCTCATTTCTTTTATTTCTCGAGCTTTCGGGCTAACATGCCCTTCAACACGGAGGTCCAGAAGTACTACTTCTGAAGAAGTTGTAGTTCTGGATCTTCTTGTTGAAGGGCGTGTTAGCCCGAAAGCTCGAGAAATAAAAGAAATGAGAAAAGAAACTAAACCTTTGATTCCTTATTGAAGAAATAGTACTTCTGGATCTCAGTGTTGAAGGGCATGTTAGTCCGAAAGCTCGAGAAATAAAAGAAATTTAAAAAAATATCAAAACTTTGATTTCTTATTCATTTTGTCGAAATGTAAAAGCAGGGAAAATATTTATAATAATATTACTATAAGATCATAGCTACAAGATTTTAATGATTCTTTTGTGTCATCATATCTAGGTAGCCCCGCTAGGTAGTCTTACCTTCAACTTATTCGAAGTCGAAGTTATATGTTTGTTCTGTGAGATCATTTTGTTCCTTCCTCTAAAAGTTAAGGAAGCTAACGTAACCAGGATTGAAAGAGCATCAAATTTTGGACCTTGGTAGAATCTTTCTTATTCTCAACACATTGAAAATATTCATCCTTTGATCATAGATATAATTCGACTAGTGATTTTCAATCTTCTTTAATATGAATCATGAGTTTGCATGTTTCTTTTATTCTTCTTTTTGCTTCTCATTTACTCAAAGGGGAATCAAAATACATTTTCCATTTGAAATACCAATGGATGATAAAATAATCAAATATGGGTTTGCTTGAAGACATTTCGGTCATAGCTAATTAAAATGATTGTTAAGTCGGTAAAATAATCAAATATGGGTTTGCCTGAAGACATTTCGGTCATAGTTAATGTCGTATTTTATTTTTCAATACTCTGTGTGAAAGCTAGATTTGGAATAGGAACTAACCTAAAAGTTTTGTTTGGCATCCCGAGTTTGTTTTTTGTTTTCTTCTTGTCTTACTAAATGCAATAAATAATTCTTTTGTTGCTTTAAAGAGAGTTGTAATTATTTAAAATACTACAATTTATGGTAGCAGAGCGTGGTTCAATTTAAAACTTGAGAAAAAGCGAAACTATTTTATCAGAAGTTTGATACGTTTATTCTAATCGGTAAACAAAGATCTCTTCTGCATCAAGGTATGTAAATTTTGAAATATGCTTCAATAGAATTTGAATTATATTGATAAAGAAAATTTTAAATAGAAGGATTGAAAAAAAAAAAACATTTTTTGAATTATAAACTACCTTTAAACTATATTGTTTAATTTTTAAAAGTTGAAAAAGGCTAAAATGGATTGCAATTTTTCGCCAACGACAAAAATTGAACCTTTAACAGGAACAAATTATCCGATTTGGGCTTTAAAAGTCGGAGCACTTTTACGTGGAAAGAAATTATTTAAATGCGTAATTTCGGATCCCGAGCCTGATATAAAAGATGAAGTCGCTTGGCAAATATGGAGTGAAAAGAATGACGAAGTCTTTGGAATTATAGTTACAACTCTATCAGATGAACAAGCAGGAATGTTTCTAGATGAAACTAAAGCAAAGAAGGTATGGGATGAATTAAAGAAAATCTACACGGGCAACCTAGAAGATAATATCATTGATATTGGACTTGAACTTAAGAATATCAAGATGAAAAATAATGAATCCATAAACGAATATATGGCTAGAGCCAAAAATATTTCATCTCAAAGTTCTTCACTCGGACACCAAATATCCCAAAGAGAACTAGCGTTTCATATTGTGCGAGGTATCCATCCAAGATAGGAAAAGATCGCTGTTGTACTGAGAACTAGAAGAGACTTAACTCTTGATGAAATTCGGCAGTCACTTAGAGAGGAAGAGAATCGAATGAATTCTAAGATGAATGGGAGTCATTCTGATGAAAATGAACAGGCTTACAGAAGTAAAGACAGAAGAAATCACTATCCACAGAATCGACAAAAGGAGTGTTTTGTTTGCCATAAAAAAAGGACATTTAGCTAAAGATTGCTGGTTCAAAAATAAGCGAACTCAAGAACAACATGGGAGAAGAAATGCAAATTCAAATACGTACTATAACAAACAAAATTTCAGAAATAATGCGAATACCGTCTCAAGCAAGCCTGCGGAACAAACTTTCAATACCAGCACAGATTGAGTTTTTGAAAACTCCTCAAATAATTATAGTCAGATACAAACCTGGTGTCTTGACTCAGGGTGTACTACGCACTTATCTCCACACTTGGACTGGATGGAAAATGTAATGCCTTATGAAAGTGAGATAAATTAGGCAAAATAAGGTAAAGTTACACATGCTACAGCTAAAGGTGATATCAAGGTTTCTACTTGTACCGAAAACGGAATTGAGAATGTTCAAATTAAAGGAGTTCTGCATGTACCTAACTTAAGGTCTAATCTTTTATCAATATACGAATTAACTAACAAAGGAAATACTGTAATTTTCAATAGAGATGGAGCAAAGATTTACAATGAACAGGATGATTTAATTGCAGAGGCTCAAATTCAGGATAGGATGTATGTAATGGAAACAAGGTCCAGAGATGAATACTCGGAAAGACGGAGAATGTCATGACCACAAAAGATGATTTCTCAAATGACAATATCAGCTTGTGGCATAGAAGACTGAATTTGAACGAAGCGTACATGAAAGAGATAATTCAACGGAATGTGGTATTGGGGGTTAATGTTAAATTTAAGAACTTGCCAGAATGTGAAGCTTGTACAATGGGGAAATTGACTCGACAACCTTACCATCCCGTTACCACCAACTGTACAACCAAACCCCTTGAATTGGTGCATATGGATTTGTGTGGTCCAATGCCATACCAATCTCTAAGTGGATCAAAATACTTTTTTTGTTCTGGTTGATGACTTCAGCCGAAGAACCTTTATCTACTTTCTGAAAAACAAAGATGAAACTTTGGGGAAGTTTGAAGAATTTAAGGCAAGAGTGGAAAATGAGCTAAACCTGAAAATAAAGGATGTGCGAACTGATAATGGCACAGAGTTCACTAATCACAGATTCAAGAATTTCTTAATTAAAAATGGAATACACCACCAACTCTCCACCACCTACTCGCCACAAAGTAACGGAGTTGCGGAGAGAGTAAACCGAAACCTAATTGAAACAGCAAGGACATTATTGTTTGATTCAGGATTACCCATGGCTTTCTGGGCAGAGGCAGTCGCTACTGCATCATATGTCAAAAACTGTACTCCACATAGGTCAATCAAGCTTGATACACCAATGGAGAAATGGAAAGGAAGAAAACCCTCCATTCGACATTTCAGAATATTCGGTTGTTTGGCGTTTTGGTCCATTACACAACAACATGGAAGTAAATTTATGCCTAAAAGTCGAAAAGGTATTTTTGTAGGATATTTTCTGAAAAGAAAGGCTTATCGAGTGTATGACATAATCACTAAGAAAATAGAAGAAGTAAGATCAGTAAAATTAGTCGAAAATGAGAAAGGAATTGATTATGCAAAAAATCTTCAAGAAGACACAAATTACGACCATTTCTCATATAAAAAGGAAGAGGAAGATGATATTGAAATCGACCACCGGACGCGTCCAGAAACCTCAGAACTAAATGAAGAAACGATTCCCACGCTAGACGAACCTAACGAGGAAAGAATTGTAAGGTCAGGTCGCAAAAAGGGAGATACACAAGAAGTTTTAGAAGAAAAACACAGAGCAAAACTGAGAGAAGAAGAAATGAAATTGCTTAAACAAGGCGTTCGACGTTCGCAAAGAATAAAAGAAAGAAATAACGTGAATTTTATATTGGAACCAGAAGAACGTATTCCCGAAAATTATGAGGAGGCGATTAACTGCGAGAATAAATATGAATGGCTCGAAGCAATGAAAGAAGAACTTTACTCTATTAACAAGCATAAAGTATGGACTCTCGTTCAAAGAGAAAAGAATATGAAGATAATAAACTGCAAATGGATCTTTAGCATAAAGAGTACGCCTGGTGAGGGTGTTATAGAAGAAAAGCTAGATTAGTTGCTATTGGTTGTAATCAAAAATATGGCGTAGAATATGAGGAATCATTTTCACCAGTGATCAGAAAAGAAAGTCTTCGTGCAATTGTAGCCCTAGCAGCTCAGTTGAATTTGGTTATAACATCATATGATGTGAAGACCGCCTACCTTTACGGAGAATTGAAGGAAACTATTTTTATGAAACAGGCGGAAGGATTTGTTGAAAAAGGTGAAGAAGACAAAGTTTGCAAATTGTTAAAAAGTATATATGGACTTCCACAATCGGGACATTGTTGGAATAAAAAGATCACAACGAGATACTGATACAACTGGGAATGGAAAGATCGCAATATGATCCATGTGTGTACACTTTTAGAAAAGGAAAGGAATATGGAATATTTGGTTTATACGTGGATGATCTAATAATAGCCGGAACGGATAAAACCTTTAATGAAAAACTAGCATCAGAGATAGGAAGATTTGTTGCTTTAAAAGAAAAAGGGGAGAATGAACCTTTCATTGGTATAGAGATAAAGAAAACAGAATACGGTTTTGATCTATCACAAGCCCATTATATCGATAAAATCTTGAAGAAATTTGCACTCGAGGAATGTAACATTGTACAAACTCCGGGAGATCGAGACCAAAGTTTTGATGAATGTCAAGACTCCAAACCAGTAGACAGGACATTGTGTCAAGAGATGATCGGATCCCTGATGTATTTGGCAACCGGAACTCGTCCAGATATTTCTTTTAATGTGAGCAATTTATCCCGATTTTGCAATGATGCAAGAGAAGTACATTTAACAGGAGTTAAGAGAATATACCTGAAGGGCACCAGAGATAAAATGTTAAGATACAAGCCATCAGAAAATAGCATTCTTGTCAGCACAGATGCAAGCTGGTGTTCAACAAGTGACGCAAAGTCCTATTCCGGATACACAGTTAAACTGGGAAACAACCTGATCAGTTGGAGAAGCAAGAAACAAAGTTTGGTGGCTCTGTCTACATGCGAAGCCGAACTGATTTCGATATGCGAAGGGATGTGCGAAGTAAAATGGATTAAAGGACTTTTAGAAGAACTATGTAAGGATGCGAACTTTCCTACAACGCTTAAAACAGATAGTCAATCTGCTATCAAGTGGATTAAATCTGAAAAAATAACTTCTCGGACGAAACATATAAACCGAAAATTGTATTTTATAAAATATGCTGTGGAAGAAGGAACAATCGACCTTGAATTTGTTAGGAGTGACGAAATGGAAGCGGACCTATTAACAAAGAGTCTTCCCAAGGAGAAACTTAAAAAACTGTATAAACTCTCTCGGACTTGTTTGATAGAAGCTTCCACACAGGGGAGGGATTGTCGTATTTTATTTTTCAATACTCTGTGTGAAAGCTAGATTTGGAATAGGAACTAACCTAAAAGTTTTGTTTGGCATCCCGAGTTTGTTTTTTGTTTTCTTCTTGTCTTACTAAATGCAATAAATAATTCTTTTGTTGCTTTAAAGAGAGTTGTAATTATTTAAAATACTACAGTTAATTAAAATGATTGTTAAGAGTCGGTAAAATAATCAAATATGGGTTTGCTTGAACACATTTCAGTCATAGCTAATTATAATGATTGTTATGTCGGTAAAATAATCAAATATGGGTTTGTTTGAACCCATTTCAGTCATAACTAATTAAAATGATTGTTATGTCGGTAAAATAATCAAATCGATGATCGATAATAATTTATATCAAGAGATATTCTTTCATAGCGCAAACGTTCAGGTATTTTCTAATTACTTTAGCGCGAAGACTCCGCGAAATTTTCATTTTTCCAATGAATTCTCTATTTTATATTTTAAAATATTCATGGTTCCAGTGTTATAGACAATATTTAAATTATTAGTTAGCTAATTCTATGTATATATATGAGTGAATGTGAGGCACAATGAGGTTATTTATTCCCATAAATAAAGGTGGGTAGTTGAAATCAGAAGTGTGTATATAATCAAAGAGACAGATTCTTCTTTGCCAACATTGCAGCATCAAAAAACACTTCCAACGGACATTAAAATTTTGTTAGTCACCCAATCCCTTTCTTTATTACAACTCTCCACGCCATTAAGTCCAATTTTTTATTACAGCAACATTTTTATTGCGCGGACCATTACCCCCAATTATAAATGGTTTCTTTGTCTTTATTCAATAAAACTCCGATATAGTTTTGTATACGCACAGAATTCTTTTTATTTAACTTAATTATAGCCTATTTTTGAGAGTTAAAAACTATACAAGCGCCATAAATTTGTTAGAAAACTTTGTTGAAGATGGCGATTTAAAGGAAAAGTCCCACCTAGAAACTGTTTGGTGAATAAAATACTGTTATTTAATTTTGAATGAATAAAATATTTACTTTAACAATCTAATCTCTTCATTTTCTTAAAGAGGTGTTCAATCAAACAGGTCTGTAGTAGCCAAAATATACATTTATGTGTATCTACATGGGCACCTCTCCCTTTTTTTATGTATCAGAACCCGCTGTATTATGTTTATCATCTAGTAAAAAAGACATTTACTAGTGGTGATAAAGAATTAACCACATAACACCAGTTTTGGCAAAAAGGATAACCTGTATACCTGTATATAATTTTGTCTGAATTTGTTAAAACTGGTTGTCACAGTGGGCATAGACTCATGTACATATTTTCAAGTCTTATTTATAATTATTTCATTTTAGATATGAACATATGCAGATTTTTATAGTTACGTGTATATATTTGTATTGTTGGCCATGGAGAAAGGAATTAGAGAGACAGCTTGCTGGCAGGCATGTGAGAAGCTCGCTGGCAGGTGTGTGAGAAGCTCGCTGGCAGGCGCGCGTGAAGGCAGCGTATGCCTTTTGTTCTAAACTTTTATAAATAAATGAAGTGTGTTTTTTGCTTTTCCTGGCTGTAATTTTTGATAAGTGAATAGAAAGGGAGTAGGTCCTAATTTAAAACACCTACAATGGTGTTATGGCTCATTCTTTATCCCACTAGAAAGTAAAGTGTTTTACTTGGGTAATTAACATAAGGCATTGTTCTTATGTATAATTAAAGGGAAAGATGTCTCTCTAGATATTTGGATACCTTCCTTTCACAATTTTATGTTATATACATTTATGTATACTATTTAAACTATATAAAAATGGCATATCCTGACCAGGAGCACATGTGCTTTACAGAAGGCAGAGCGCCATCTGGTGGAACAGAAATCAACTAAACATTGATTTAGCCTGTTCCCTGGTATTTGGCCAACCCAATTTCTTGATAAATCAAGAAAAGCCATCCACGAACGCGTTTCGCGCTTTTGGCGCTCGTCAGCGTGGAGTAGGCTGAACCACTGCGACCAAAAAATATTTTTTGGTCCCAGTGGCTTCTTGAAAAACCAAGAAATGGGTATTTAAGGCCAAACTTGCGTAAATACGCTTAGCACATGAAAAAACGAATTATAAAACCTTTAATAAACTATTTTATATCTTTCTTTAAATTAAAGATACTTCGGCCAGTAAATCTTTTTTTATTGTCTCGACGTTTCGACAAAAATCTTTTGTCCTCGTCAGAAGCGAAGGACAAAATATTTTTGTCCAAACGTCGAGACAATAAAAAATATTTACTGGCCGAAGTATCTTTAATTTGAAGAACTATGAATGCCACCGGCCAGGCAGCCTCTATCTTTACGATATTTTATATCTGACGTATTTGAGACTTTAGGATTAAATGTTAACAAATACCGAAACAAGAATAACTTAGGTTTTATACCTCACATTGACGATATTATTAATAAGACATCATCCAGAGCTAGTAGATATCTTTTCAGTTTAATAAAGAAAGCGTAGCTCATCGACCTTACCATCTTCGATGCTGCACTGGAGAACACCAGGGTTGATACTATCGGAAGCCGGGTCGACACGCGTCGTATAGACAGAATTCTATTTACATCAGGCTTCTGCGACCGCGTCACCCAATACCAAACCATCGACTACGCCTACTCGGACCACCGTGACGTCCTGATCCAAGTGGGAGAACCAGCTCCTACAAGACTTCCCTGCATATGCAAAGCTGCTACGGTCAGACCTGTTCTTCGATCGAATGGAAACGTTCATCGATGAAATATCGCAAAACTTAAAATTTCCTTCGTTTCCAATGTTATGGGAACAATAGCCGGAATTAAGGCAGATCTGGTTGCGTTCCATAGCAAAACTTGTTAAAACATTACTTCTAATAAAAAATTATATTAAAAAACATATTTGTAAAACATCATATTTATATTATGATGCATTAGAGCACCATTTGCTATGAAAATTCGAAACTATTATAGACGTGTATGATTCTTTCAAAAATTAAACAATTTCTACTGCTCTTACTGCAATGGAAAAATTAATGCCAGGCCCTCCCATTAATTTTTCCATTGCAGTAAAGGCAGTAGATATTGTTTATTTTTTGAAAGAATCATACACGTCTATAATAGTTTCGAATTCTCAAAACAATATATTAATTTCTTATTTTTAACGTTAGGTATGTAGATATTTATAACTTTAATTTTATAAAGATATATAAAAGTATATGCAAATAATATGTTACGACCGCGTAGATCCAAATGCAATACGCACGCAACATTCCAGGGGTTGGGTTCACGTGTTGCCCAAGAAGGAAGCCTATATCAGAACTTAGCAACAACCACACAGCGACTGAACCAAATGACTTTTAATTCTATACTGAGCTATCTACACCGATTAAATAACAAATTAAAAAAAAAATGAATCTATCTAAACAAATGCGAATCATTAAAATTCTTCTAAATTTATATCCGCCAACAATTATAAATCAAAGATATAATTTGCATATAAAAAAAAAAAAACATACATTCAACAGAATGTAAGAAAAAGTTTTACTGCGATAAGTGAGCTACAGGCCTACACTAGAGATGACCCACCTGACATTCTTTTGATTCAAGCACCATATGTTTTACATAAACTACTAAATTCCATTGGAACGCTTTTATTTAGTAATTAACTCTTTTTAGTATTGTTTTAACTGAATAATTCTCTAATATATAGCATATTTTCATTATAAAATATTCCTTAAAACCTTTTTTTTAATCTGTAAATTGCTTTTCTCGAATAAACACAATACTTTACAATTTGATTTCATTTAACTAAATTTGCTTACCAACCCTTTGTACATATATCAATTGTGTTGATATATATATATTATCTTTTCTTCTAACTAACTTGCATACTAATTCTGTACATATTTAAAATATCTTTCTTTCTCTTTTTTAAAAATGTTGTTTAATTTTAAAATGAAAGTGTCCTTAGGTGGACATAGCGCTCTAAGTCGAAATAAAGAAACATACATAAACAAATCAAAATACAAAACAAAAATAAAAAATACAAATTTATACACTGGCTTTCAACAATCTGAATAACCATTTCTGCAAATATATAATAATAATTATTTTTTTAATTTCCATATTAAAGATGATAATTTACAATTGAAAATATTGCCTTAGTTACTGTTTTATTTCTTGAAGGAGGTTTTATTGCCATCGTCCTATTGATCACTCTCTGTACATCAGTGACGAAGACAAAACAAGAAATCCAGTTAACCTTTTTGTTGTTGATCTCAGACGATGATTTATGTCGTGATGTAAACCTCCAAACATGAAACCTTACTTTCCCCATTGCCTTCTGAATTCATCACAGTTAATTGATATAATACAATTAGGACCCTCTGTGCCACCAATCTTTGAATAATTTCCTTCAATGAGGAGATATTTACATTTTAAGAATTATATATATATTATATAATATAAAATGCAATTATTTTATTTAAAAAAAAACACATGTATTTTACTTTCATCATTGACTATTATTTTATTTTTGACCATAGATTCTTTATTTCGACTTAGAGCTCTATGTCCCCCTTGTTGTATATATGTATAGTTGAGCTACCTATTTTTTATAATTCACGAATATAGAATTCATTTTATAAATTATATATTACTGTGATAAATAATTTTATGTGTAATTTGCTTCAAGTAATTCAAAATAAAAACTACTTGATGGTGAAATAATTATCTTTCCTATTTTACGACTGCACCTTCAATTCTCTATCTTTTTCAACAACAAAACAAAATAATTCATAACACATATACATTGTATATATTATTTTTGTTGAATTAGATAAAGCCTATTAATAAATAACAAAAATCATAGGACACCGCAATTTTCTATATTTTTATTTTAATGAAAAATATTTTTCAATATTTGCGGGAGGATTATATTAATGTACTTAGAGAGACATGTCTCCTTTTAATTATACATAAAACAATGCATTAGTCGAAACTTATATAGACTCGTATGATTCTTTTTAAAAATAAACAATTTCTACTGTCCTTACTGCAATGGAAAAATTAATGGGAGGGCCGTAGAAATTATTTTAAAAAAGAATCATACGCGTCTATAATACTTTCGAATTTTGATAACAGATGGCGTGCTGATGCATCATAATGCACTCTATTCATCACCTAGTAAAAATAAAAACTTTACAAGTGATCTAAAGAGACAAAGGTCGCCTCTCCCGTCAAAATAAACGTCAAAACCAGACGCCATCTCAAACAAAGTCCGCCCTAGGCTGACGAGGGCCATTAGCCCTAAACCATGGTATCCAGGTGGACGCTTTTCAGTTTGCCAAAGCTGGTGTTGTGGCTTTGTCACCGACCCGAGGCCGCTAGTTTACGGCGACGGTCCATAGATGGCGTCTGGTTTTGACGGGAGAGGCGACCTTTGTCTCTTTAGATCAATATCCTCCCGGCAAAATTTCCATCTTTACAAGTGATGATGAAAAATGAATCACAACAACAGTAAACTTTATTATTAGAGTGATGAATATAATGCATCGTTCTGATCCATAGTTAAATAGATAAATGCCTCTCTAGATGAATATAAGTTTCCCGAAAGAATTTTGTTTCTTCGCTTCAAACATGATGCAGAAATAGTATAATCTAATTCTGAATAAAAAGTTTAATGAGTCCTTTACTTAATTGATTTGAAAATTTCTTCAATCAAGAATACTATTTACAGTCTTTTAAAAAAAAACACATTCCGACGTTTGATGCCAAAAATTTAATATGTACACTGTGTGACAAGGAAATTACTGAAGAACTTCCCCATTACCTGTTTAATTGTAACAAATTAAATGTACCAACATTTCACCCTACGCTTTCAAAAATATCAGCAAACAAATCTAAGGCAATAGCTTACTATAAATTTTTCAGATCATCATTATGTAAGGACCAGTCAACAAGTGAATGACTTTATTTATTTATTTATGCTTATGAGGTGATACAGCAGAATGACTTTAGGACGAAGAGTAAAGACAGTTTAATTTCTATGTAAATAACATAAGATGATTATTACCTTACCCAATTGGGAGAATCTGTATGGGGCAAGTCCCTAATAAAAGCTTTTGTGTGTGTGTGATTTGAAAATTTCTTGGATGAAAATGACACAAAGACTGTTTCCTGACTACATCGTGTTACAATATCAGCCAGATTGGATGAATATTAAATTACGTACAAGGAAGAATTAAAATAAATTTACATATAAGCGCGCGCTGACTTCTATATATTGAGAGAGAGCAGAAAAGTTCTGGTTTAATTTTTTGTTTGGCAATTGCAAAAAATTGTATCAGATATGAATATTTTTACAAATTGAAAATTTGAATTTCTAAATTTCAAATATTAATTTAATATTTAATTCTTAATATTGTGATATATGTGTGGATAAAGCTTGACTATAGAGTTTTAGGTTTTAAATCATCTTTAAGATCACAATATATTATTTTAAATTATATATATTTAGAATTATTTTTAATCTTTTATGTTTTTTCTAAGTTTTTGTAAGGTTTCCAGGATTCCTTTTCCCCAACAATGACAGTTATTTTATTCCTTGGCTTAACTAGTGGAAGAGCATCGGTATTTTGTGGAATGACTTAAATTGAATATAATTGAGTATTGATCTCCGCTTGAAACAGAATAATGGAAGCAATTACAAACCTAATATAATTATATAATCAAAATATAATTTGATTATTCGAGCACTGGATATGGAAGCAATTTATTTATCAAAAGCGCACTCTATATGGAATCAATTTATGAACCGAACCAACGTGTACAAGATATGATATCAATCTATGCTTTAACAAACGCGAAAATTTTACATGGAATCAATTTATGAACTGATCAAATGCACATTGATATGAAATCGATCTATGTAAAGGCGTACTGGATATCAAATCAATCTTTCAAATAATCAAGCACGCATAAGATGAAATCAATTTATGAACTGATCAACACACACGCACATTAGATTTGTTGTTTGTTGTTGTCGTGTCCAAAGAAGAGTCTCAGATGTCTCCATACATCTCCATAACAGCAGCAGCAATATTCACTATCTTGGGTGTGTAAAGCTGCTGCTCTGGGATTTGTGATATAATAATAATAATACAATTTCAAAAAAATAATTGAGCGCCCGCTGAATATGGAATTAATCAATGGATTATTCAAACGTAAACTGGATATGGAATCAATTGTATGAATTTATAAAATTCTAACTATATATGAAATTAATATTTGAAATGATCAACCTCCACACACTGGATACAGAATCATTATATGAATTGATTAAACGCGTACTAGATATATTTATGGAATCATTTTATAAATTATTCATGTATAGTAAATGCGCATGGAATTTGACATCACACACTCAATATAAAAAATAATAAAACGCCTGCCGAGAGAATATGGAATTAAATCTATGAATTACTGAAACCACACACAACTGATATGGAATAAATCAATGAATTAATCAAACGCGTACGGAATATCGAATCAATCTACGAATTGATCAAACGCGCGTACTGGATATGGAAACAAACAATGAATTGTTCAAAGGCACACTGGAAATAGAATCGATCTATGGATTGATCAAACGCTCACTGGATATGTAATCAATTTATAAATTGAGCAAAGGCGCACTGGATATGGAATCAATCTATGAATCAATTATATTCACACTGGATATAGAGTCAATCAGTGAATTTATAGAACGCGCACTGGCTCTAGAATCGATCTATGAATTGATCAAAGGCACATTGGATATTGAATCAATATATGAATTCATCAACGCACACTGGATGTTGATTAATATATGAATTGATCAAACGCGCATTGGATATCAAATCAATCTATGAATTGATCAAAAGCGCCTTGAATCGGAAATAAATTTATAAATTGATATAGCGCGCACTGGACATGGAATCAATCTATGATTTGATCAAACGCACACTGGATATGGAATCAATCTATGATTTAATTAATCGCTCACTGGATATTGAATCAATCTATGAATTTATCAAATACACACTAAATATTGAATTGATATATGATTTGATCAATCTCTCTTTGTATATGAAATCAATCTTTGAATTGATAAAACGCATTTTGGATATAGATTCTCTCAATCACCAATCTATTAAAGGATTCTGATAAATCAAATGATGCAATCGCTACGTGACGACAAAGATTACATTTAGCAATTGATTAGTTAATGAAGCTAATAAGGAACCAAACTGTTATTCGATAAAATATTAATTGATTACTTAACCACAATCAAGAAAATAATTCAAATTTCTAAATATATTAATTACATTATCAACTAATGAATGTAAAGTGATATATCATTCCATCACATCTATAAACCGAATAGTTGATAGTACATGAACCTAATCCAATAATTGCTTTTTTTGTTGATCTTAACATGGAATAATATGTTAATTATATGTATAATCACGAACCAAATATGTAATTAATTTATCATTCACACGCAGCTAAATCATGAACATGATCCAATAATTAATTTATCTATGCGCAAATTTTAAAATGTTTCTATTAACTGTATACATAATCATTAACGGTGTATGGAATAAATTTTCCATTCGTTCAACCAAGAATAGAATACTAAACAAATCGCAATGGAAATTAATCTGTTGATCAAAAACTTTGTAAGAATATAAATGCTCATTTATAAAGGAATCATTCACAATCGAAAGTAACTCCATTCAAGAAACAAATATGTGTCGAAACAATAATACCTTAATTCAACTGATTAGATTCTCAGTGCCATATAGGTAAGTTTATAATTTGTTTTTCATAAAATGGATCTTATATTAGAGATAAACGATAAGTAACAATTAATAATATGCAATTACATGATGAATACATAAACAAATACTTTTATTGTTTCTGAATATTGTGATTATAGATATCAAATAATCCTATTGGAGTAATATTTAGGAAATAGAATTCAACAATACTTTTAACTATAATCGAATATTTATTATCACACTTCTTGATATAGGAAAATATATAGATGTCGCATTTTGCATTTTTTTTACGTTCAAAATGTTTTTATCTTTATTCAATTCAAAATTTTATATCTACTTGAAATTTTAATAAAACCCCTGAATTGTACATGTTATATGTTTAATTAAAGATTTATTTATGGATTGCTCTATTTTCAAAATGTTATATATTGTACTTTCGATCTTCTCCTTTGCTATATAAATAGTTATTACCATTATACCTTCCAGGTATTTGCTAAGATTGTACATATAAACAGAACCAGGCCACCTGCTGTGAGGCCAGTCAGCTATCGGTAGTCTTCTATCTTCAGCGGTCCACTTATTATCTCCTGGAATGGGGGGGGGCAACTCAACCTTTTTAAAAATATCGCTATAATTACAAATGTTTATTGTTAGGTTTTATAAATTACGCTCTAAACAAGAGAGTAGTATAGTACTTTTAATATAGTATTTGGTTAATTGAATTTTCACTGGTTGAAAATGCGACAAAAACTCCTTCAAGACTTGACTCTATATTCTAGTAAAATTTCAGCCAGATCGGTCAAAATTTAAGGAAATGTATTAGGAAAATATAAATATACATACCTTGTGTAGAGAGGGAGAATATTGTTTCACGGGCAACAAACGAATAAGTTGTATATGTAACTTATCTCTCTCTCTATATATAAGATAATTAAACGTATATACTGTATATTTATTAACACAAAGCAATAACGCGCCATCTATACATATAACGACGCACAGTGAAAATCAGTAAAAATTAAGCAGCGACGCAACTTCGAAAAAAAAAAACGCAAAACGAAACGACGCAAAGCGAGGTATTGGTGTATGTTATTAATGAACACTTCATCATCCTTTTCTTCTTCTCTATCTTCATTCTCTATATAAATCAAAAGATTTTAGTTTTACAATAAACTCCTAAACTACTAAATCATTTCTAACCAAATTTTCCATTTTAGAATGTATGTAACCCATTTTAGTATGTCTGGCATGTTTCAATTTAATTTTTAGAAATAATTTATCACCAAATTTATTGCTGAAAATTCAACTAATAATTATAAAACTATCGTTTTGAATAAACCATTGTATAATCTACTCATCCCATATAACTTTATTTACATATCTACTTTTCCTGTAACTCTATAAACTTTGAGTTGGTATAGTGTGTGTGGGTCTATTTTTTTGGAATTCGCCATATATGTTACAAAAATATAAATGAAATGATTGAAGACCGTATTATTATAATTAGAGAAAATATAGCACATATATATTATTATTAAAAAACGAAAGAAAAAATAAAAGATAAAAAGATCAGGTGTTGAAATCAATATTAATTGATTAATATCAGGGAACAGGCTAAATCAATGTTTAGTTGATTTCTGTTCCACCAGATGGCGCTCTGCCTTCTGTAAAGCACATGTGCTCCTGGTCAGGATATGCCATTTTAAATATATATTATTATGGATGAAAATTTTGCCGGTAGGATATTGTTCTAAAGAGACAAAGGTCGCCTCTCCCGCCAAAATAGACGTCAAAACTAAACGCCATCTATTGACCGTCGCCGCAAACTAGCGGCTTCGGGTCGGTAACAAAGCCACAACACCAACTTTGGCAAACTGAGAAGCGTCCAACTAGAGACCATGGTTTCAGGCTAATAGCCCTTATCAGCCTAAGGCGGACTTTATTCCATGTGATTCACACTTGCTTTGTTACCGACCCGAGGCAGCTAGTTTGCGGCGACGGTCAATAGATGGCGTCTGAATTTGACGTCTATTTTGACGGGATAGGCGACCTTTGTCTCTTTATATATTATTATATGTACAGGAATGTATCCCACCAAAGTTGTGTCAAAGACATAATTTAAAAGGAATTTTTTCTTGATAATATTCGAGAAGGTAATCTACATAAATAAAAATGAATAAATTTGAAACCGAATTACTACTAATTAATAATGATTATAATAAAAATGAAAAACATTGAGATTTTAAAATTAATAATTCAGTATATAACTTTTATATTTCTATATGTTTCTTTAAGGTAATTATCCGCGCCCTCTAAGACCCATATATATATACTAGTATGTAGAATCCTGTAGTTGTGGATTCTTGTCGGCTTATGTTATGGTGTGAGGGCCTGTCGATTCAAGCTGTTGGGAAAAGAATGTTATTTTTCTTATAGATATATATATTTTTAAATATATGTAAATTTAATCTATTATAAGAAACATATTTGCCATATGTAAATATTTATATGTATATATATTCGTGACAAAAAATAAAGTAGTTGACTGGTTAGAGTCGTGTGGTTTCTCGGCCCGCTCTCGAGAGGTCTACGCCTTGGTTGATACCTGCCTTAGACACTTCCGCGGATTTGACTTCTTGGGAATCGCTCTTCTCTACCCTTGAGATTCCACGGATTTTTTCCTCCCCGGGACCAGAATAAGAGACTTCGGGCGTCTGGGCAAAATAGAGCCTGGGCGCTGCGCCGCTGAACGCGACATTTGGCATCCCAGCCGGGACGCGAGGAGAAAGCCGTGCCTATATTTGGAACCCTTTTGGATCAGAAGATGGAGAGAGAAGAAGCGCTAGAGAGACTCAAGAAGAAGAGAACCATACTCCGCACGTCTTTATCCAAGTACGGGAAAAGAATAGAGGAATATGACGTGCACAAGGAGTGTGACCACGAGGAACTGCTGGGGCAGCTTTCGGATGTCTACGAAGAACTGAGGCGGGTAGACGAAGAAATCGGTAAGCTGATTGACATCAAAGATCTAGAGAAAGATCTAAAGATGGTAGAGGAATACCGGGAAAAGGCCGTGGCGTGGAAATATTTGTTAAAGAAAAGAAGTCTGGTGGTAGCGGAAGGAATGCAGAGGGAAACTGCAACTGCCACGAAGAAGGAATATCCAGGAGAAATCGGTCGACCGACTCTAACTGGGATGGTTAAGTTACCCAAATTGACAATGGAAAGATTCTACGGGGAAATTAGCCAGTGGTTAAATTTTTGGAATGCCTTCGATTCATCAATCAATAGGAATGAACACTTGACCAAGATAGATAAATTTAACTATCTTAAAGCCTACTTGGGTGGAACGGCGGCCCAAACTGTGGAAGGATTTTGCCTATCTGAGGAAAATTACGATAAGGCCGTTGAATTGTTGAAGAAACGCTTCGGAAAAGGGGAAAGGTTGATCGACGTGCATATGAACAACCTCTTGGCCTTGAAACCACTTAGAGTGACAAAGGACGTGAGGGCTTTCAGAGAATTGTACGGCAGAATCCTGGTGCAGATTAGAAGTTTGGAGTCATTGGGTGTTGTCGTTGAAAGCTACGGTAACTTATTGTGCCCTTTACTCCTCAAGCTATTGCCATCAGACTTAAAGCTTGAATTACACCGGGAATTCACAGGAGCTTTTTCTCTTGGAGATTTGATTGAATTTTTGGAGAGACAATTGATTGCATTAGAAAGCACGTTCGGTACGCGGGACGAAATAACAGCCGGCCAACCATCAAATGAGCACCCTCAGTCACAAAGCTCTATCGTGAAGTATCGAAGAAATGAGAGGAATCCCCTGCCCACGGCTGCTGGTTTTTTGAATGCCTCTGAAGCAGTGAATAAGAGGAAGAATTGCGCCTTTTGTGAAAGAGATCATGAAAGTACAAAGTGCGAATTCGCGGAAAATTTGACATTGGAAGATAAATTGGGAAAATTAAAGAAGAAAGGGGCTTGTTTCAGATGCCTGAAATATGGTCATTTGAGCAAATTCTGCAGAGTTAAGACAAGTTGCACCAGCTGTGGGGAATTGAGACATTCAAGGATTATGTGCCCCAGGAAGAACCAGAATGCTACTCCAGCCCGAGGGATGATGAGGGATGAGACTTTGACCAATCTGACGACGCCTGTGGTGTTGTTGCCCACACTGAGAGTGACTATCAGAGGAAAGTGTAAAGAAAGAATGGGACGAATTTTGATTGATACGGGATCTCAGAGGTCCTATGTACTCCAGGACACGGCGGAAGAAATGGGATATGAATGTTCCAAAAAAGAGTCTCTTCGCCACTCTTTGTTTGGTGGATCGAACACAGAGTTGTACGAACATGGAGTTTATGATATCAGGTTGAGCAATTTAGACGGATCTTATGGCTGTAATTTTGAAGCACTGAGCCAAGATGTTATCTGCGACAGCGTGCCCAGGGTCCATCAGGGTAAATGGATGCAAGATCTTAGTGCTCATGACATAGAATTAACTGATCTACACAGGGGACCTCTTGAGATTCTTATAGGAGCAGATATTGCTGGAAAATTACTAACCGGAGAGCATAGAAGACTTCCTTCTGGGCTTGTGGCGGTGCAAACGAGGTTGGGCTGGACTTTAATGGGCAAGATTCCGGCCACAGAAGAAGAAACTAGCGTTAGTGGACTTTGCACAACTTCACTGTTGACTAGCGATTTGGAGAATTTATGGAGATTAGAGGCTATTGGTATTTCAGATGCTCGTCAAGACGACTCGATACAAAAAGAAACGGAAGAATATTTTGCACGTACTATTTCACAGGATTGTGAGGGGCGTTACCAGGTTGCCCTTCCTTGGATTCGCGAAAGAGAACTACTCACGGACAATAGAGATGTTGCCGAAAAACGATTAGCAAACGTGAGGAAACATCTTGTGAATACCGGAAATTTGGCAGAATATGAAGATATTCTCGAAAAGTGGCTAAGGAATAAAATAATAGAAAGGGTTATAGACAATATAAACGTGAAGGCGTGCACTATTTGTCACATCGACCAGTTTTTAAAGAGAATAGTCCAACCACCAAAGTAAGACCAGTTTTTGATGCTTCGGCGAAGAAGAAGGGAAGGCTTTCACTGAATGATTGTCTGGAAAGAGGTCCGAATATGATAGAAGCGATCCCAAGAATTTTGAATAGATTTGGGAAGAGCGAGATAGGAGTCTCCTCGGACATGGAGAAGGCCTTCCTCCAAATTGGGATTGGGGAGGAGGACAGAGATTATCTGGGATTCCTCTGGTATGACAAAGGGGGAAATGTGATGGTTTTACGTCATGCGAGAGTTGTCTTCGGAATCACGACGAGTCCATATCTCCTGCTTGCCACGCTGTTTCACCACTTGAACAAGGCTCCTGAACACTGGCAGGAAACGTGGCTGTTAAAATTGTCGTGGGATGAGCCTCTGCCTGAAAACTTGTCTTGCGAGTTTTTGAGGTGGCTGGCCAAATTGGAGTCTCTGAAATCCATTGCCATACCGAGATGGCTTTGCTATAGAGAAGAACACCGGATTGGAACTACTCTTCATGTCTTTTGTGATGCGTCTAGGGCCTCCTACGCCACTTGTATTTTTTTACGCATCGAGAGCGAACAGGAAGTAACGTGTCAACTAGTACAGGCTCGGTCGAGAGTGGCTCCTTTGAAGGGGACTACCATTCCTCGTTTGGAGCTGTTGGCATGCTTGGTTGGGGCCCCGCTTGGTGAACAACGTTGTGAGGGACCTAAAATTTGAAGACATGGAGCGATTTTATTGGACAGACTCCATGAATGCACTCCATTGTATCAAGGGAAAAGATAACTGGGCGACTTTTGTAATGAATCGAGTTATGGAGATCCGATCTCTCAGTGAGACAGAGGATTGGTATCATGTACCAGGATGTTTGAATCCAGCGGATTTACCATCACGGGGGTGCTTAGCCGATTCTCTGGAGAGATCGAAGTGGTGGGAGGGCCCGAGTTGGTTGAGAAGACCAAGAAGAGATTGGCCCCATAGGGAAATATACCCTGACCCAGATATTGTGAACTCGGAAAAGAGAAAGATTGTTTTAACATCAACATGTATTGAAAGGGAAAAAGATCAGTACTACTATCGCTTTTCAAACTACTACAAGATATTGAGAGTAACTGCCTGGATGAACCGGTTTTTAACAAATGCGAGAGGAACAATAGGTCAGCGAGTGAAAGGTGATCTTACTGTGAATGAAATTAAAAGGGCGGAACTGATGCTGGTGAGAGTTTTCCAACGGGAATCCTTCACTGGACCAGAGGACAAGAGGTTGAAGGATTTCAAGTTATGCTGCGATTCTTTGGGATTGTTGAGGGTCAAAACTAAAATAAGTAGGAGACAAGATCTGGAAAGTTTTCGAATGCCTTTATTGTTGCCTTCTGATCATGACTTGGTATATTTACTCATTAGATGGAAGCATGAAACTTGGGGGCATGTGGGACTTCAAACTCTGATGAATTTATTAAGAGAGGATTATTGGATTTTGAAATTCAGGAGGACTGTAAGAAGGGTCATACATCAATGTGTTAAGTGTAGACGGTTCACGGCTAAATCGGGTTCTGTTGAATCCGTGGAATTACCTGAAAATAGAGTAAGGGATGCCTCAATATTTGAGGTAGTGGGGATAGACCTTACTGGACCACTTGTTTTAAGGAACAGGCGAAAGGTGTGGATTGTTATATTTACTTGTGCCGTATATCGGGCGGTCCATTTGGAACTGGTGACTTCTCTTTCAACCGAGAACTTTCTGCAAGCTTTCAGACGTTTTGTAGCAAGGAGAGGACGCCCCTATGTAGTGTACTCGGACAACGGTACCAATTTTCGTGGTGCGAGCAGAGCTCTAGGGAATCTAGACAATGCGGCAGTCCAATCAGAGATTACCAAGCAAAATATTAATTGGAAGTTTATCCCTCCGTCGGCTCCATGGTGGGGTGGATGGTGGGAAAGATTGATTGGTTTGCTGAAACAACTCCTTAGGAAGATTCTTGGTCAAGCTCGTTTGGAATTTGAGGAACTTTACACCATTATCTGTGACACAGAGTCTTTGATGAACTCACGTCCATTGACTTACATGTCTGAAGATGTCGAAGATCTTAGTCCATTAACCCCTGCCTTGTTCTTACACGACCTCAAAGAAATAGGAGTTCCAGATCTGGACTCTATTGAAAGGGCTAGTCTTCAGAAGAGATACCGATTTAGACAAAGGTTAAGAGAAGATCTGCGGAAGAGATTCCGGACGGAGTATTTTGGATTCTTAAGGCAAGAGACTAGAAGACGCTCGAAGACAAGACCTATCAAGGTGGGAGATCTGGTGTTGATTGGACAAGATAATGCTAAGCGAGTCAATTGGCCTTTGGCGAGAGTTGTGGAGGTCTACCCTGGCCGAGATGGACCTGTGAGGGTCGCCAAGTTGAGAACCAGCAAGGGCGTCCAGATTAGGCCGGTTCAACGGCTCTACAATTTAGAGATACCCGCCGATCTGGGGAGTACCTTGAGGAGTATACAGTCGGAACCACGCCGGGGAGGCTCCCGAGGAGAAGCCAGTAAAGACCCTACGAAGATAGCCCAATCCTAAAGAACTGGAATAAACGGTCGTTTCCCAACTATTGGTTGAGTTTCTGTAGAAAAACTCAAGGTGGGAGTATGTTGGGAAAAGAATGTTATTTTTCTTATAGATTTATATTTTTTTAAATATATGTAAATTTAATCCATTATAAGAAACATATTTGCCATATGTAAATATTTATATGTATGTCAAAAAAAAGATGTATTTTAGGTACGTTACCAATTCATTCATGCAGTCGTGGATTGAAGTGAAATGATAACTTTTATATTCAAAATTGTATTTTTTTTAATGATTATATTTTAAGAACAAAACGTTTGCATACATATAATTTTATAAATATAATCTAAGTATATACAAAAAACATCTTGGGTTGTACTCCTTTTGTTAAGGATTTTAAAGAATTAACTCTGTGTTAATTCTATGATTATTTAAATTATAATTATATTAATGAATAATAAAAATCATATTTTTATTATGTCATTTCTTCCCTCCAAGGATAAAAATTAGGGAGTAATTTTCAAAGTAAAAAAAAAGTATCATTATTATTTACATAGATTATCAATTAAGATGGAGGATACCAATTGAAACTATATCAATGATGCTCTTTATTCCTTCTACATATTCCTATTGGTACCTTTTTTCTTGACAGTAGCTGAAAATTATCCAATCTTATTTGAATTTATAGGTGTCTCCTTCCTATAATTCATAAGGGGATTTACCTCATGAATTGAGTAGGCCTTCTCAGGCTCTCAAGATTCCAAAGGTATTTTGCCACATGCCAAAAAATATATATCTTTGAAAATCACAAATTTATTTCTCATAATGACGAGTGGTGGTAAAAGCTGTGTATTCTTTATCATCTGGGTGTATATCTAAATGGTGATAACCTGATAAAAGATCTAGTGTAGTGAAGATATTAGCTTCTGAAAGCTTATCTAATATAGAATCTATTCTTGGTATGGGCTCAGAATCTCTTTTTATTATATCATTTTAATTTTCTGTAGTCTATTACTAGTCGAATTTTAGCTTCATTTCGCTTATTCACCAACATAGCAGGGGATGCATAGGAGGAATAAGATGGTCTAATGACATTATATTTTAAAAGTTCTTCAATCTGTCTTTTAATTTCAATGTTGTCCGAGAAGGAAGGTCTAAAAGGCTTTAATGAAATAGGTGTTTGTGAGGTAAGTTTAATTCTAATTGGATCTGCTTTAATATGTCCTATATCCATTTTATGGGCAGCAAACGCTTCCTTATTTTCCTTAATTAATTTAATTAAATCAGATTTTTCATATGGTGAAAGTTTTTCATCAAATTCTACACTATTAAAATTTCTAAAATCATTTTCATTAGGAGGAATAATAGATTTAAATAAAGGAATTACATTATGATGTGTATAATTATTATTATTAGGGTTATGGTAATTAACATTAAGAATTCTACCAAATTGAGTAATTGTAAAACTTTGAAAATCAATGTCTAATTTAAATAATCTTATATGGTGTAAAGAAAGCAATACATATGGCAAATAATATCAGAGGAATAAAAATCAATATCTCTAGTAATAAATCCTATAGTTGTATTAACATTAATTTTTGAATTTATATTTAGCATACCGGATGTCTGTTTAATAAGAGGTAAATTATTAAAAACAACATAGTTTGGTTGAATCTTATCTATCATATGTTGAGGAATTATAGAGAAGGTACAGCCAGTATCCATGAGAGCTACAATACTGTTATTATTCACATTTAGATTTATATACAGACTTGGCGTCAGGAGTGTTGAGGCGGAGCTGGTCGGCATTCGCTCGAAGGGGCTGTTGGTCTGCGTCAAGGTGTCCATGGATCGAGACGGCACGGACATGAAGCTTGCAGCGGGGGGGGGGGGGGGGGGGGGGGGGGCTTGCACGGCCCTCTCGCGAAACCAGCACCTATTCTCAGGATGGAAGCGTCCGGCATGTCCCCGGTTCAGGCAAATTCGGCAAGACGTCCTTTTAGAACTATAGTCCATAGGGCTTCTACCTGGATGTCCCCATTGCTTTTGTTGTACTTCCATCTTGGGGCTGTTTCCCTTTTATTAGATGACTCCTCCATTTCCTTATGTGATTCCCTTCTTATTGAATGTTTCTCCACATTTGCATCTTTATTTGGCAAATTCTGCAAGCTTTTTGCGCGAATTTCTAGAAATTCCATTAAATCCTTAATTGAAGGCACAAACCCTTGGGTTGTTCTGCAATTCCCACTGTTTTCTTGTGGTTTTATCAAGCTTATCTTGTATGATCTCGACGAAAAACACATCAGATAAACTATCGATTTGGTAACCTAATACCTTCACTGTTCTTACTATCTCGTTGCAACTATCTAGAAGTTTAAACATTGACTTATGGTTGTCATCGGCTAACTTTGGTAATCTTAATGCTTTATCTATTTGGGTGAAAATCAGATCCTTTGGATTATCATATCTTGTTAATAAGGTTTGCCAAACCTCAACATAATTATCGGCTGTAATTGGAAATGCGATGACCAGTCTTAGGGCTTCGCCTCTCAGTTGGCCTTTCAAATATTGTAACTTTTCAATTTCCGGTATTTGTGAATTAGAACCAATTGCAGAATAAAAAAAATCCTTAAATGAAAGCCATGATTCTAATCCACCATCGAAAGTTGGCAATTCAAGTTTAGGCATTTTAACATGTAAATTTACTTTTTTTTCAGATGTTTCTTGCCCATTATGCCTTAAATCCAATTCACACTTTATTCTTATACACTTATCTATGCAATTTTCCACTTCGTCATTCAAATCCTCATCCTCAAGTTTCTGCAAGAAAATATCACTCATTTTCATCAAATCATTATTTGCATACTCTAGTTTGCATTTCGTTGCATTTACATCTACCATAAACACAATGGATTCGATATTTTCTTCAATGCCTTTTATACTTTTTTTTTATCCTTTTTAATTTCTTAATTAAAGTTTCGACTTCCATAATTGCTATTCTTTTATCTATATCTTTTCCCAAATATCTTAGTTGCAATATATGGCTTGGAAATCTATTGGAATTCTTCTCGTACAGGGTTAAAATACATCCTGTCGACTATTAAAATGATGTCATAAAAAAAGATGTATTTTAGGTACGTTACCAATTCATTCATGCAGTCGTGGATTGAAGTGAAATGATAACTTTTATATTCAAAATTGTATTTTTTTTAATGATTATATTTTAAGAACAAAAAGTTTGCATACATATAATTTTATAAATATAATCTAAGTATATACAAAAAACATCTTGGGTTGTACTCCTTTTGTTAAGGATTTTAAAGAATTAACTCTGTGTTAATTCTATGATTATTTAAATTATAATTATATTAATGAATAATAAAAATCATATTTTTATTATGTCATGTATATATATATATATTCGTGACAAAAAATAAAGTAGTTGACTGGTTAGAGTCGTGTGGTTTCTCGGCCCGCTCTCGAGAGGTCTACGCCTTGGTTGATACCTGCCTTAGACACTTCCGCGGATTTGACTTCTTGGGAATCGCTCTTCTCTACCCTTGAGATTCCACGGATTTTTTCCTCCCCGGGACCAGAATAAGAGACTTCGGGCGTCTGGGCAAAATAGAGCCTGGGCGCTGCGCCGCTGAACGCGACACAAGCTATGGTGTGTGTGAGATCCTGTCGACTCTCACTATACTGTGTTAACCGAGATGAACAGTCAGGATGTGGAGAGTTATCCAGTACCTCTCTGCACCTTGGAAGACCTTTAAACAGTTCTCACAGAGTACAGGCAGTCGTGGTCGAGGCAGAGTGGAAAGCTTGGGAATGTCCACACAAAAACGAAGAGACACAGTTGTATTAGGAAAGTTCCTTGAACAGAAAAAAGTCGAGCTAAGGAGCGAAAGATAGAGATAGAAGAGTTCTTACTGTTCCACATGGTCGATGAGGTGGACCTTGGACACAACCGACGAGGGCTCCCGCTGATGGTGAAATGACTATTTATTTCTGGCCCTGTTGGAGGCTTAAATATCTTTGCCGAGAGGAAGTATTGAGTTTCAGCGGATGCAACAAGGGCATGGATCGGAAGAGATCATTGTACACTGGCAACGCCCTGACATCTTCTAGGCCTCGTTGGACTTCTATCTCAATCTCTTGCTTTAGCACAAGTCTTAATCTATTACAGAGTTTTATTTATTTATCCTCAGTTTGTACAAAGTGCATTACATATGATGATGTAATGACACATGTCAATCATGCGTATAATTATTTATAGATGTGTTTTTATTATACAACATGAAAATCTTATTATTTTATATACAATATGAGGTTGTTGGTTTAAATTACCATATATAACATTATATATACAGTTACGAGCGTCATTCTTCGTCGCCTCTGTCACGGTTTGCTTTTTTTTTTGGAATGGTGCCCTCCTATTGGTCGGCTACGATCACGCCACCTTTGCCCCCCCCCCCCCACTCGCATTTTCGTTTTTGTAACTATTGTGTTGGAGCGGGTCGCTCCTTAAATAAATGCATATATTAGTTAATAACCAAATGGAATCCTCTCTTTCTCTTTCCCAGTAAGAGACGCCTACGGAAGCCAACAGTACATAGACAGATAAAGCACATAGGCTATATTTATTAACTAACATATGCATTTATTTAAGGCGCCAAATTATAATTGTAACAAATAGTATTCGAATCAAAACATTCAATCGGGTAAAACACGGGCGTTGCCCGGGTCATTCGACTAGTAATATATATATATAGATTTTCCCGTGATTTTAGATTCATTATTATCTTTTATATATATAAAGGCCGAAAAATAAATTCTATATATAGGCAAGTCTCCTATCTATTCCCTTGATATATGAACGCAGAGACGAAATAGCCTAATCAAAAAAGGAAGGTTCATTTTAATTGAAAATTTACAATTCAACATTGCAGTATGTTATAGAAAGTGTGAAAAAATAATAAAAAATAACCATAAATATATCGTAAATAAAAAATAAAAAAAATAATGGATGCAGTGGAAATCAATTAGTCTTTCTAATTAAAATGAACCTAGGATCCTATTAAACTTCTTTCCAACGTGATATTTGGCACCAATCTCTTAATTAAACCTTTTCTATCACTTTATTGCAGAACTATGGTGCAGTTGGAAACTTAAAAAACGATGTTAAAATATTTTTATATTGTCACTAATTAATATCCCGAAACCCTAATTAAAGTATCTGTTGATATTCTCCGATGTTTCTAATTAATTCACAGAGGTACAGTAATTGAGACAGA
>CP092867.1:108770047-108832561 GCA_030710605.1 Cordylochernes scorpioides
GGTATTTGGCCCAATTTTGGAATAAATAAAAAAATCAACGAATAGTTGATATTTATTCAGATAGATGGCGCTAGCCATCAGCAACTTTCAGTTGCACGATATGGAGATGTCTTTTTTCATAATATATACATATGTGGATATGTGTCATACTATCACACATGTATAAAAATGTATCGTATATAAATATTTTAATGAAGATAGCCTGTGTGGAAGTATGAGAGGAAAGTTGGCTAGTCAGATAACAGTTATAGTCGACTACATGTCCTGCCTTCTAAATTGGACATTTCAGGCGAACACCTACTCATCCTGCCTCCTCTTAGGGGACTATTTTAGCCAACAGAAAATAGTTTTAAACCACCTGGATTTGATGGTCAGAACAGTTCGTTCTGAGGTCTTCTCCAAGCAAGTAGTTCCCAAGGTGGTCGTTGCACCTTCTCTCTTTCCTCTCCCATCTAATCCTATTCCATAATTTTTATTAATGTCATGTCTTATGTGTGCCTACTTACAACTTGCCCCACAACTTACGATTGCTTCGCAAATGACCACATCCCCCACACACATACAGGAGTCACTCCAAAGGTCTTTGCAATCTCTTATTTTTATTAAAGCTGCAAGTTTAAAAAAATCAGAGTTTCTCAAAGTATTCACCCTTAGCACCTATGCAATATTTCATCCGTGAAAACAAATATTGAAGCACTTACACCGGTCATCTTCGGGGATGGAATTTACGGCATTGATAAAGGCTTGCAGTGCTTCATCATCAGTGTCAAATTTTATCCCTTTTAACAATAACTTTTGGAAATAGAAAAAGTCACAAGGTGCTAGGTATGGTGAATATGGTGGATGAGTGACTAATTGGACACCAGAGTTGGCTAAAAAGTCTAATGTTTGGGCTGAGGTGTGCTGTCTTGCATTGTCATGGTGAAGAAGGACTCCTCTAAGTTGAGCTCTTGGTCTGCTTGCTTGATTTTTTCAAATACTGCTGTGAGGCATTTTGTTGCATATCAGTCACTATTAACTATCTTTCGATAATCTAACTTCACAATATATATATAATTATTTATAATTAGAACCGGAAATATCTTTATTTACGGAGCTGATAACCAGAATGGGTGATTTTTGTGCCCCGATGGACGAATAAAGCGGAATATATACATTGCACTGTTGGAGGGGCCTGAGGATCGGTAGCCAGAGGATCATCGCCGAGTGAGGCCAATTCTATAATTAGAACCATTATGGATCCCACCATAAAGAAGAAACATTTTTATAAACCAATAAAATTGGTATCTAATTAGTTCGAAGGAATTTTCTATAAATAATATCTCAAACTTGAAAAAAAAATAAAAAAAAACCTACTCTTTTTTCCTTCTAACCGTTCGATATAACAATATCATGGTCTTAGCCCTTTCCTTTTTTTTTATAAATATCTTTATCTATCCTTTTATATGTTAGGTATACAGGGTGGGCCCATAATAATCGAAAACAACCCTTTCAATTTTTAATAAAAAAATAAAAGTTTTCAGGACTTATGGGTCACCCTTGTATAACATGTAACTGACGAAGCTTTTGCGTAAATCTTGTTATAATCCTTGTATTAATCTTGTAACTAATCCAAAATCAATCCTTTTTTCTAATAAATCTTAACTCGATATATAAAATAATAGTAACTCCCAATGCCCCAATCAAAGCACATGTACCTAGAATCTCAATTTAGTCCCATTCATAAAATGTGTAAAACACTATAAAAAATCGTATCACAAGCTGATCAATAAAGCATGTCAGAATGTAAACGTTGTGCTATAGGAAGGAAAAAGGGTTCGTAGAGTCTTAAATCACGATTATCGTAAAGATAGAGGCTGCCTAGCCGGAATTCATATTTCTTCAAATTAAAGATACTTTGGCCAGTAAGTCTTTTTTTATTGTCTCGACATTTCGACAAAAATCTTTTGTCTTCGTCAGGAGCGAACAAAAATCATTTTTCAACGCTATGCCAAATGTTTTGAATTTTGTTCGCTCCTGACGAGGACAAAAGATTTTTGTCGAAACGTCGAGACAATAAGAAATGTTTACTGGCCGAAGTACGTATCTTTAATTTGAAGAATTAAATAACGACGGTCTTTGAGGTGAAATATTCCAGAATATATCTTATTGGTGAAACCGAAATGATGAACAATCCCACCCACAGTGTATAAACCCGCTTATATTGAGAAAGGCATTGTTTCTAGGTCCCAGTCCGATAGGATTCGAACCCCCCTTCTTCCTTCCCCTTAAGGTTAGACACCCGTCTTTTTGAATATTTAAAAAACAAATTTCTCTTTATCTTTATGGGTTTGATATCAAATGTTATCATAGTTCTGTATTTTATTCGTTATCTACTCTTAAAATCTTCAATTATTCCTTTTTCTCTTATGTTACGCATCTATGAAGAGTAACTGCCTAAGCTTCAGCGTGATCCTATTATACATCCTTTATTTAAAGAATGAAGACATTAAGACGCGAATTTTCTTTTCACAAATGAAAAAAAATTATACTGTCCTTACTTCGATGAATAAATATATTTTTATGAAAAAAACATTTGCGTCTTTTAATGTCTTCATTCGTTATATATAGATGACGCGTTAATGCTTTGTATTAATTTATAGCTTTTATTTGTTACTAAAATATATATATAAATAACATTCTGAAACCACAAATATGAACCTCTGGTTCATGGAATAAGGAATTATTACAAGTTATTTGATGGAAAATGTAAAGGATTTTAATCCAAGATCTTCTTCTTCTTTCTTATCTCCACTCAATCATATTAGGGTATCAAACTTGTTTGACAACCATCATGACTGGGTGAAGTAGAATGCGTCTGCCTTTGTCATTATGACTGGGAGCACTACTCAGTGGCAGGCCGACTTAGCTCCAAAAGAAATGGCCGCCTCTGACATGAATAACAGACGCCATGTGCAGCCGCTCCTAACATGGAGTACAAACGCTGCTAATCCTGTATCCCTGGATCAGAAGACCTAACAGGGTACTGTGAGCCGGGCCAGCTGAGCCCAGGTTTTTTAGCAAGCTTGTTACAGCTCCCCCTCCTCCTTTTTCATCCGGGCTTGGGACCGGCAAAGGCGGAGTTAAAACGTTTATATAAAAATAAAGATCGCCTATCACCTGTTAAAACTAAGCGCCATGGATTGTTTCTGCTAACTAGCGGGTTCGGTGACTAAGCCATACCATAGATGGTGCTCAGTTTTAGAGTCAATTTAGGCGGTATAGGTGGTCTTCGAGGCATATAAATAAATATATTACACCTTGCGTCCAATATACGAAAATACAAGTATTCGACTCTATATCAATATTATGGTTTGGAAATATTTGTACGGAGGTAAACGAAAAGTAAATTTTCCCGTCAAAATAAAAAGCAAAAGAGAATTCGCTATATTCTTCGCAAAGACGTCAACTTAAAAATATTGCTACGTGGAAAATTAGGAAAGACATAAACTTCAGCATGACAAATCAATTTATTCAAGGCAAGAACAAACTATGAATGATAAACAAAAGATAAGCAATGGGGAAAGTTTACAGAGTAGTTAAATATAAACATAAAAAATGATGCTCTGTTAATAAATAATAAATACTTAGCTACAATATTACCGCACTCACCAGGTATAATTTTGTATATTTTGTATATTTCTATTCTAAATATATATATGAAGACTTACAATATATATATAACGGGCTTATTCAATAGATCATTAATATTTATCAATATTTTTATTAGGAAAATTATGTCTTTCTTTTCACAATTGATACAATGCTGCACAATTTTAAGAGAAAAACAACTAAAGGCTTAGCGAATGTTCAGTGAAGCGGTAGATCTAAAGAAATGTTCCAGCATATGGCCAAGTACAATACTTTCAACTCAGATAGACCACTAATTAGCCATACAAATCAAATTAGACTGAATGGTGAATGCCTTAAAAGAAAACCATGAGTGAGAAAAGACAGCGGCGCCTGCAAACTAACCAACCATTTAAAACCATTTTTGCAAAGTCAGACAATTCTATTCGTTAAAAAGTCCACCATTTTGTAATAAATCATTTCCAAGCCATTTCGGCACAAGCATACAAAGACCAATTATACCTCGGTGGCCAGTGTTAATGGATGAGGCGTGGAGTAGCACAATCAATGCCAGCTTATCTCCCGTGCCATATCCCCCCAGAAATTTACATTAAGCGCCAGTGACTTTCAAATCAAGGATAAAAAAACGTCTTCTTATGCATTATTATAGATTATTTTGCATTTCTCTCTTTTGTTTTCTTGTTATATTATAGATGTAACTACTTATTTAATTATTTTAATGAGTTATATATCTTTATTTTATATCGAGATTAAGATTTAAATAGAATTTCTTCTTTAGGTGACGAGAGAGCCATGGGTGTTATATTAATTAAATTGGTATCTCTAATTTGTACGAAGGAAATTTCTATAAATAATATCTGAAACTTTCTTTTTTAATAATAAAAATAACCTACTCTTTTTTTTTCATTTTTACCGTTCGATTTAACAATATCATTACCTTAGCTCTTTCCTTTTTTTTTTCTAAATATCTTTATCTTTTATTTCTTATGTTAGTCAAAATAGTTTTTAAAAAATCAAATTTTTATTTTTATTTTTTAACATCAGAACTTTGTTTATATTTTGAAACTGAACTAAACTTTATTTTTTACAATGTTGCTATTAATATATCCTTATATTATTTTAATAGAATCTGTTTTAAATAATATATATATGTTATATTAAAAATTATTTTATTTAAAATTATATTTCATAGATTCAAATACTCTGCTAAATCGACCGCCAGAGGGAACGCTTCCCCTATAAAAAAACTCATTGTTAGTGTTTCCCGATGGCCGGCTCAAACCTTAAGCCAGGCAGTACTTTTATCATATTATGTTTTTATATATCCCATAATCTCAATCAAATCTATTTCTAATCTTCATTATTTTAACTATTTTTTATTTTCAAGATTTTAACCACGACTGCCATTTAGAACTAAAAAGAACCAGCAAATAATTCCATAGCATAATCCTCAAGATAACCAAAATCAAGCAGATAATCTCATCTTTTTTTATAATATATATATATATATATATATATACTGTATTGTATATGTATTGAACTATATAATTGATATCGGTATCGCTCAAACCTTTTGTATAAATACGTTTTTTTTCTTTTTTTATTCTTACGCCTTAAATCAGGCAATATCTTTCTCAAATTATGTTTTTTTTTAAATATTTTCTATTAGGCAAATTAAAGCAATCTCTGATCAAGACTATTTTTTATTATTTTCAAGATTTTTGCCACGACTGCATTACAATAGCATAATCCTCAAGATAATCAAAGATCAACAGAAATCATTTTTCATAAAACATATAGATACAGCACAGATATTATATATAGGTTAAAAATAAAAAAGGCATATTCTGAACGATCTCTGAGCATTATAAGATGGCAGAGCGCTATCTATTGGAACAACGTTTTTGTCGTAGAGATATAACCTGCACCACGTTAACGAGGTCCAACAGCCTTAAAGGTGTACGTGGTTGGCTTTTCTTGATTTATCAAGAAAATAGGTCGGCCAAATATTATGAAACAAACCTAAATTATTTATATGAAAAATAGACACTTCGGCCAGTTAGAATTTTTATTTTCTCAACGTTTCGACAAAATCTTTTGTCTTCGTCAGGAGAAGTAAATAAAAATAAAGCATTTGGCAAGGGGTTAACAATTGTTGAATGCCAACCAGGCAACCTCTATCTTTACGAAAACCTAAATTAATGTTTAGTTGATTTTTGTTCCACTAGATGGCGTTCTGTCATCTAAAAAATGCTTATGTGAGCGGACAGAATATGCCTTTTTATTTGTAATACCAACACCTGATTGTTTTATATATATTGCCACGTGGAAAATTAGGAAAGACAAACTTCAAGATGACACAGCAATTTATTTAAGGTAGGAGCAAATTATGAATGATAAACAATGAAGTTTAGATTTATAATATAATCCTTTGATAGAAATTTAGAAATAAAGTAAACTTCTAAGGATGGGTATCTTATTTTAATAAACCTTTTTCAATCTTTCAGGTTAACCGCCCTTTTACAGAAAAAAATACAAAATGAAACTTAACTATGATGCACTAGCGCGCCATCTGTTATCAAAATTCGAAACTATTTTAAAGGCGTAATATTCTTTTTGAAATTAAACAATTTCTACTGCCCTTACTGCAATGGAAAAATTAATGGGAGGGCCTGGCTCATAACTATGTTATGGCAAGTTATATGTACATTATAAAATTTACATAATATCAGCTGTGTTTATTATATTTACATACTAGAACAAATTTGGTATTTAAACAATTTAAACAAATTTTTGCTTTAGAAGGCCGTTATCCCGAAAGTTCGAAAAACGTTTATTAAAAAAGATATTCATCTTTGGACGTTTACTTTTATAAAAAAGGTTTACAGAATAACAAAATATAAACATAAAAATGATACTCTGTTAATAAAATAATAAATACTATGATACAATATTTTTACTTTTTCCCATATATATATCAAATATGTTTTCATTTTAATAACATACAATTATGTACATTATATACATATGGTTGTAGTGTTCCTACATTATACTCAATCCTATGTAAAAAAAGTTAACTCCGCCTTTGCCGGTCGCAAGCCCGAATGAAAAAGGAGGAGGGGGAGCAGTAAGAAGCTCGGTAAAAACCTGGGCTCAGCTGGCCCGGCTGATAGCACCCTGTAAGGGCTCCTAATCCAGGGATACAGGATGAGCAGCGTTTGTACTCCATGTTAGGAGTGGCTGCACATGGCGTCCGTTCCTCATGTCAGAGACGGCCATTTCTTTTGGAGCTAAGTCGGCCTGCCACTGAGTAGTGCTCCAAGTTTTTAATGACAAAGGCAGACGTATTCTACCTCACCCAGTCATTATGGTTGTCAAAAGCCTCAAGCTCTACAAGCTTGATACCCTGATATGATCGAGTGAAGCTAAGAAAGAAGAAGTAAAAAAGTTGCAAAAGGAAGAATATGTAGGGCACTGTCTTCTAATGTGGGTGGTATCATCTTGGTCTCTGAAACGAACAGGAGGTTTAATTATTCTTACTGAGCTTGATGGTTTTGTATAATTCTGCTAGAGTGTGGAAGTGAGATTTTCTCCTCATATGTTTGTGTAGGTTCTGAATATTTCAGAAATGAACTGCCTTCCATATTCGGTGGTTGGTAGAAGTTGGTGACTGCTTTTACTGTAAATGCACCACATGTCTATATATGTGAAAAGCAGTTCAACTTTGCACTTACAAATGTGCCATAGCCCCGTTTGGTTACTTGTATTCGCTGGCGGGGTTGAACTTTTGCATGCATCGGGGGCCATTAGAGCATTTTTTTAATAATAAAAAAGTGTCCAATGCGGGAATCGAACTCGGGTTGTAGCGATCGCAAATCAACGGTTTAGACCATCCTTCCACCGACCCCATCCATATACGGTGATTACTAAATGAGGAACTCCAAACTGGTGATTAATTCTTCGTTGAAGACTTCGAATAAAATGGTTTTCCTTTGGTAATAATGTGATTTTCAATGTCATGCTTAACCTTGGTTGCAAAAAAAATTGGATTCTGTTATTTTCGATTTTCCATCAATAATTGACAATATGACCCAGAATAAGTATATTGCTACGGCGTTTTATGGTTTCCACAAGTCCATATCTCAGAAGAAGGCCAAGTGATACTCACTCCTCACTTTCTTACTGCTACTCTTTTTGTGTTGATTTCTTGCTTCCCTCTTTCTTCTTATTATTTTTTTTTTTTTCCTTTTCTTGTTTTTTTTTTTTTTTTCTTTCTCTTTTTACTCTGTATATATCGCTATTTCCGTTGTCTCACTGCTTTGTTCTTATGCATACCTCTGGTGAATCCTGTATAGGGTCAGTGACCCTAAATAAAGGCTTTTTTGTTGTTGTTTGTTTGTTGTTGTTATTTTCGAAAAGTGTGACAGTAAAAGAAACCTGGATTGCTTATTGATTTAGTTAAATAGTAAATTGGTGTATTTTCCATTCTTTATAATTGTGCTAGGGATCCTTTCACTTTATATATGACCATAATTTCGCCTTGTATTGAAAGGACAGTTTTCCATCAATCAAATTTTCAATGCTGAAGTCAAGTATTAGTTTATGATGCTTATATATTTCAGCTCCAATAATGCCTTTGTTTACTTTGTCTATAATGAATCGTCACTGGCCCAAGTCTATTTTGATCTCATCAGTGCTAAATGTTGAGATTTTGGAACCATTTACGGCATATAATGGGAGTTCATCAATTTGAAAATCCTTTTCTAATGCTGGAATAAGGCTTACATCAGCACGGCTGTCAATCAGGAACTGCAGCCCAGTTTTTCTGTCCTTCACACAAAGACGGTGTTTTCGACAATTGTGTATTTGGTCTGTGACAAACCTAGACGCTAATTCTGTTGCAGATATGCGTTTCATTGTCCTTTGCATAGTTTATTCAGGAAGAAGCACATGTGAATGGCCCTTAAGTAATTGGTTCTGAATATTTTCATTTTCGAACAAATATTTTGACACTTTTGAGTTCAGGCTTTTTAAATTCATTGCTACTCAATTTTAACTAATATTTGTATGTGTTCGTTTTGTTTTTATCATAATCCACAGAGAAACTCTCGATCTGTCAGCAACAGCAGCAGCAACGAGTGTAATCAGAATATCTTCTTTGCCCAGAATATGGATTTACCACTGGTTGAAGGTTTTTGAGCATCTTCCCTGAGCAGGGTTTTTCGAACTTTGTTGAAATATACTTTTTGCCAAATTTAAAGTGGTAGTAGCATTTATCCCTTTTCATCTAATTTCATATGAACTCTTGCTGACCACAACACACGCACACATACAATTACTGGTGTAACTCTTTCTCATTAATGTATACATCCATTTTATATATTGTTTAATAAATCAGAAACATAATTTCTCTTATAAATTTAGAAGATATTCACCTGTATTTATTAATTAAGAATCTTTCACACTATTTGGGGGTATCGAGATTCTATATAAATTTCATTTAGAATTGAAGAAATTAAAGAGAATAACTTCCACAGAAACCCCGGAATATTCAGAATTCTACCGTCTTTTATCCATAAAAACACTTATATTCCTTCCCAACAGAGAACCCAACCGAATTCCAGAACCAATTGCTACATAGATCATTCGCCTACAAATGCTAATATAGCACTAGAACTAAAGAAATTTGGCATAAGGTTTATCTTCCGAAATCCTATAACAATAGGAAACATTCTCAGAAATCCCATCACTAAACCATCCATAGATCAGAAATCCCAAATGAGGAAATAATATCATATATGCTATATCATGTCTAGATTACCAATCTATTTATGTTGGCGAAACCAGCAGAAAAATGGACGCTTCTCAATTTGCCAAAGCTGGTTTTGTGGCTTTGACACCGACCCGAGGCCGCTAGTTTGCGGCGACGGTCAATAGATGGCGTTAGTTTTTGGCGTTTTTTTTTTGACGGGAGAAGCGCCCTATGCTTCTATGGATCAATTTCCTCCCGGCAATTTTTCCATCTATATTCTAGCCATAGATTTGGCCCAGCCACCTTGCCAGCAAAACACTTCTTTGGTAGATTGTGAAGATTCCATTAGATCCCGTGTGGATCTCATGGAATAAAGTCCGCCCTAGACTGACGAGGGCCATTAGCCCGAAACCATGGTCTCTAGGTGGACGCTTCTCAATTTGCCAAAGCTGGTGTTGTGGCTTTGTCACCGACCCGAAGCCGCTAGTTTGCGGCGACGGTCAATAGATGGCGTCAGGTTTTGGCGTTTATTTTGACGGGAGAAGCGCCCTATGCTTCTATGGATCAATTTCCTCCCGGCAATTTTTCCATCTCTATATATATATATGTCGTAAATGTCAACATTTAGCTCTGATGAGATCAAAATAGACTTGGGCCAGTGGCGATTCATTATAGCCAAATTAACCAAAGACATTATTAGAGCTGAAATTTATAATAATCATAAACTAATACTTGACTTCAACAATGAAAATTTGATTGATGGAAAACTGTCCTTTCAATACAAGGCGAAATTATGGTCATATATAAAGTGATAACATTCCTAGCACAATTATAAAGAATGGAAAATACACCAATTTACTATTTAACAAAATCAATAAGCAATTCAGAGCCGCCAGGTCTCTTTTACTGTCACACTTTTCGAAAATAACAGAGTCCAATTTTTTTTGCAACCAAGGTTAAGCATGACATTTAAAATCACATTATTACCAAAAAACAACCATATTTTCGAAATCTCCAACGAAGAATGAATTACCAATTTGGAGCTCCTTATATATACAGGGTGATCCAAAAGTCCCGCACTATTTTAAAAATTAATAACTCCGCGAATATTTGCGCTAGAGCAATGCGGTAAACACCATTGTGTTCAGGATGCAATGGGATTTTTTATGGCAAATAATGAAAAATTCGAAATTGATTTTAGTTACAATTTTATTCGCCAGATGGCGCTCTACCAGAATCAGAGATTCAGCGGCCAAATATTTTGATAAATTGAAAAATATAACTGATCGACACGTATTTTTCCTTTTTGAATACCAGGAAAGAACCCTAATAATTTCAAATAACAAATTAATAAAACACCACTTCGCCAAAAGTATGAAGAATTGGTTAACGATTTTCAAATACAATCAGAGATATGTAAAATAGGTAAATGCAAATTAAAACATGTAGCAAAAAGAAAATTGATATTTTAGATACGGTTTGTTTTTGAAGATAATACATTTCTAATTTTTATGATTTCAACTCTCTCTCAGTATCGATTATATTTATTTTAATTCATTTGAAAAATATGTATCTTTCTCTGATAATTTATTTTACTCTGGAATGCCGTTGTTGTTGTCGTGTCCAATAAAGAGCCTCAGATGTATCCATGCATCTCCATCACAGCAGCAGCAATGTCCACTATCTTGGGTGTGTAAAGCTGCTGCTCTGGGTCTATGTCAATTTTCTGCAAGGCTGCGGCCATTGCTGGCTATGAGAATATGTGGGTAGGTGTTAAATCCACACCAGGACAGTTGTTGCATGTCCTATAGGTTCTTGTGCCATCTGGATGTATTGTCATTCCTTTATAGTGTTTTGTTCTAAGTCTTGTTATAGTTTTTGTCATTTTCTCTCAGAGTTTATTTCGCAATTTGATCTTTTCTTATTTTTTTTAATCATCTTGTATTTTGACAAAGAATCAGCGTCAAATAATGACATTTGTTCTTTCCTTTGGCTCAACTTTCTGGCTTCCTTTGCCAATGCCATTTCATTACCCCCGATCCCAGCATGGGCAGGGATCCAATGTAGAATGCAGTTATTCTCCAATGGTTCCAGTTGGGTAAGTAACGAGTGTATTTTCTGTGTGATTTTAGTATTGCCCTTCTGAATTGCTTCTAGAGCGGATATGGAGTCCCTGTATATTAAAAAATCTTTCTGCTTGATGCAGGGATGGATGGTTAAGGCATACATCAAGGGCTTTCCAGATAGCTGTCAGTTCACAAGTGAAGTTTGACGAAATCTGTCCTGCTCCTTCTTTGATTTTGATGTTTGTTTCATCTTGCAGTATTATGTTAATTCCGGCCCCTCCATTACTCAGGGTAAGGTCTGAAGATCCATCTGTATATGCTTTTAAAGGGGGTGGCCTAGCAATTTTAATCAAGAATTTGTACTATGAAGACAGAGCCATTAATATTCCAAACACATTAGACCTCGAAGCCCAAAGTATCAAAGTCTACCTCAATCAAAACAAAGCCATCAACATATACAATATGTATCACCCTCTAAACAATACATTTATTGACGATGGAACAATGGCTCAATTTCTTACAGACAACACTATTATTGTAGGTGACCTTAATGCCAAACATCAACTATGAGGATGTTCCACGCCAAACCCAAGAGGCAAAATACTATCAAACATATTTGACGACAATGCCTTCATTTGCTTAAATGATGGGAATCCTACCCATCATTCCTAAAAGCTATAATACTGCACAAGCCCTTGATATAAGTTTTTTACTATCCTGACATTTTCCACAAATGCAAATAGCAAATACAGTGGTACCTCGACATACGAGCGCCCCAACATACGAGTTTTTCGAGATACGAGCCGACGAGCAAGTGATTTTTTGCTTTTAGTTACGAGCGAAATTCGAGATACGAGTTCGGTTCGGTAGTAACACGCAGTCGCGCCATCACGCGCACACCCAGGAACTGACGACTGAGGAGATACAAGAGTTACAGTCACCGCAGCATACTGAGGTTATGCAAGTAATTGGTTTTGAGGAGTCAGAGGAGGAGGTTATTTCTACAAGTGAGATAAAGGAGATCTTAGGAATGTGGGAGAGAGATTCACAGTTCGTGGAAAAAAAAAAACACCCAGAAAAAGTTGCAACAGGTCGTGCATCTAACCTTTTTAATGACACTTGCCTAACTCATTTCCGGAACATTCTGAGAGGGAGGAAAAAACCTCCTTGGACATGTTTTTTTCTAAACGGCTTACAGGTGAAAGCGAGAAAAATGTAGCGAAAAAGGCAAAGACCAGTGAGGATATCTAATTTATTTCTTTACATTCTCTTTTTTTTGTTTTTGTGCAATAAATATCTGATATTTATAAATACGTTTTTATTTTTAAAACCACGTAACAAAAATAACTGGGGTGACATTTTGGAGGTTGGAACGGATTAATGGTAGTTCAATTGTTTTGTATGGGGAAATATGCTTCGAGATACGAGTAATTCAAGATACGAGCAAGGTTGCGGGACGAATTAAACTCGTATGTAGAGGTACCACTGTATTAAAAAGTTTTGGAAGTGATCATTTGCTTAATTTGATAGAAATTAGCACCAAGACCAAAACTAGCTCAATTAAGAAAAATTCTGGAACTTCAAAAAGGCTAATATGATATCTTTCGAAAACACCATTATTGAAGCAGCCAAAGTTTCAATACCAAGAGGTATATAATATTAAGAAATAATTTCCAAATTATACACACCAGGCAAAAAATATTCAAACACTTATAACTAAAAGAAATGAACTACAAAAAGGTGCACCCAAAACCAAACAAATTGTAGAACTGAACTGAACATTGTGATTGCAAAAATAAAAAGATTATACGTAAATGTGAAAAGGGAAAAATGGAAACAAACCTGTGAAAACCTGAACCCAAGAAACCCAAATACAAAACTTTGGAATTTGGCAAAACAAATCGACAGAGTCCAGCCACAAACTGAAAACACAAATATGATTAAGAATACAGATGGTACACCAGCAACTAATGACAAAATTGCTGCCAATATTTTAGGTAATTCATATCAAATAATTAGTAAAATCAAGGTTGAAAAAAGGCCCGAAAGATTATTCATGACTGTGAAAATGTCACCAGCACTCATAATATTTTCCATGAAAAAAATCAATATGAAAGAGCTAGCTTATGCATTAGAAAACACTGACCTAAACAAGACTCCTGGGCCAGATGGAATCCATGGCCGAATGATATCAAACTTGGGCAAAATTGGCAAAGAAAGACTTCTTAATATTTTCAATAACTCCTGGAAAACTGGAAAATTGCCTCAAGACTGTAAAAATGCAACAATAATTCCCATTAAAAACTTGACAAATCTGCTGATGACTCAAAAAACTACCGACCTATCTCCCTCACAAATATTTGCTGCAAATTAATGGAAAAATTATACTCAGACGACTCACCTAACACCTTTACACAAGAAATCTCTTACCAGAAGAACAATATGGATTTAGGAAAGGACATGGGACAATAGACCAACTCTTATTTTTCACACAAAAGGTAAAAGATGCACAAAACAAAAAACCAACTAACTACATCATAGCTGCTTTTTAGACCTTACACAAGCTTTTGATAAGAGATATGGAAAAACAAGTTAATTACAAAATTATACAAAGATTTCAAATTTGATGGAAAAGCTATAACTTGGAAAAATGATTCCCTTATATAAAAATATATACATCAGGGTCAAATATAATGGCACTCTATCTAAAACCTTCAAATTGTACCAAGGATTACCACAAGGAACAGTCCTTAGCCCAACTCTCTTCACCCTATTTAATGCAGGCATAGAAGAAATTTTTCACATAAAACCAATATTGGACTTTTCGCTGATGACATTATTCTATGGAGCAGCAACACTAACTGGAAAAAAGCTGAAAGAGATTTGAACAAGACTCTTCTCCACCTAGAATAATTTGCTAATAAACATAAATTAGAATTGAACCCCCAAAAATCTTAAACCCGTCTTTTTACTACCGATAAGAAACTAGAAAGGATACAACTAAATGCAACTAGAATTATTACAGGTCTTCGAAATACCTGCCCTGATAATATTGTACTTTACGAGGCAGACATTATGCCCTTAAAGGATAGAAGAAGCTACAATCTGCCAAAATATATAAACAAAATCAAGAGTTATGAAAACAAACACAGAACTTTCAATTACATACTTAATTGGGAACCCAATATAAGACTCAAAAAAGAAGGCCCTCCACACCTGGCCAAAAGAAATGGATTTTTAAAAAATAAAGTGGAAAAATATTATTTAGCTGAAAAAATATCTCCATGCGAACCACTAACAAAATGTTATTTTTAATGCCACTTTAAATGAACCCACCAACAAACAATACCAAAATCCAGAATACTTAAAACAATTATCATTAGAAATAATTGATAAAATTCCTAAAAATGCAATAACTCTCTATACCGATGGTAGCAGAGACAAGCTAGGACACACTGGCAGTGGCTCTCTCATTAAAACGACAAATGGCATTGAGAAAATAAACAGAAGAAACCCAGAATTTTGCTCAGTCATCAGATCAGAACTTATAGCCATCTATAAAGTCTTAAAATCCATCAGAAACATTAAACATCACGATATATGGATTCTTACTGATAGTAGAAGTGACATACAACACTTGAGTCACACAGGGGAACTCAGAGACAAAGTAAGCAGGAACATAATTGGTTATCTCCAAAAACTCTCAATACCTCAAAAATTCACCTTCAATGGATACCCTTACATGTTAGCATTGAAGGCAATGAAGCTGCTGGTGCGCTAGCGAAAAAAGGCACAAAAGAACCATTGCTACAGAAAAATAAACTTACTTTTAAAGAAATAGAAACAGTAGCCAGAATAAACAAGAACTGGAGGATCCCACCTAAGCACAGTTGGTACACCCTAGAAGCAGATGGCCACCCAGACCTTTCGGTCCACAAGCCGGCATGCGAAGCATGCCCTTCGCTGCTATTCTGTTCAACCCATAAGCCAAGTAACGGTATCTAAGCTAGTGCTCGGACATTGTACCTGGAAACACCACCTCCCAGACAACGTGTCTGAAAGGATTTCTATACCGGTGGCCTTTAATCACAGCAAAATAGGAAACTATCTACTGTGTCCAGCAGGGACCGCGGGGAGGCGGCCCCCGGTTGACTCTGTTCACTCACAACTGAGGAAAAGCTCAGCTGCCACGTCGTGGGCTTTCTCAAGAAGCTTGCTGTGATTTCTCAGCAGCTTACTCTCGATCGCGCCCCTCGCCCTCCTTCTCTCTTCCTGCACACCCACTATCCTTGGACAATCCAAGACGTAGTGGCGTGCATTCACATCCCTTTCTCCATAGACGCAATCAGGGTTTCTCTTAATTTTAAATCTGTGGAGACTTGGGAAAGGGCCCATGTCCCGAACTACCCCAATGAGTTTGTGGGACATTACCTTGCAGAGGTACTTGGGTGTTGTTACCCCATTGAATACCTCTCTCCCCTTCACACTGTTCCTCCATCTGTCCAACCATAAGTCCTGGACGTACCCCCTGATCCTCCTATCCTCGTAAACTTCTTTCTTGGTCACTGGGGTCCTCAGTGATCTACCTCTAAAGCATCCTGCCTTAGCGATCCTGTCTGCGAACTCATTACCTTCGATGAGGCTGTGTCTCCTAAACAGCTCCTGGATTATTTGATGCGCGAGTTGCCCTTTCTCCAGATTGATGGCGACGAGGGCCGACATACAATCTGAATAGAGGCGGTCCGGACTGAAGTTCTTCTCGGCACACACTCTGAAGGCTTCCCTAGCCGCAACCAGCTCGGCTGAAAAGACCAATTCGTCCACTCTGAGTGTTAAACTTTCTTGGAAGATCAGCTCTCCATTAGTGAATATCACTACCCCAGCTCCAGTATTGGTTCCAGACTTAATACCATCAGTGAAGACCTCCGTGCCAATCCCTGTCGGCCCTCCAGGACTCCAATTCCACTTTGGCAACCACTGCTGAGGCTTCCTTGGGTCCCTCTTCGATTCCAGGGCCCCCGCTTTTAAGTCCCAGGGCATCTTCCCTGTTCTCCCAGATCTTCTGTCTGTGGTCTCCTCCTCTAGTTTCAATCCCAGGGGAATAAGCCCAGCGAGGACCAAAAAGGCCTCACTTCTGGTAGTGCGATATCCTCCTGTGATTCTGAGTGCCGCTGTCCTCTGCACTCTCTCTAGAGTTGTTGCCACCTTCTGATCCCTGTTTCGGCGCCACCAAGCCCCGGAAGCATATAGCAAGATTGGCTCGACACAGGAGAGGCAGAGGTTCCTAAAAATAGTACCCACGTTTTTAAACGCAAAAGGTCGATCTAAAAATGATTTTTATTTGAGGGGACACATTTTTAAAATTGTGTACAGTATGATAAACAATGATAACATTTGACAAGCCCATAGGATATTTGGAATAAAGTACGACAAATATATTTTGTCACTCCCCTCTATATTTCATTTGTTGGATCATGACAAATATCCCGTTAAATAGTCAAGGGTCGCCAATCAGTCAAGAAACTACACATTTCTTATAGCAAGAAATCCTATTAATATTGCCATCATAATTTTTGGTACTATATTAACATTTCAAAAATTCGTGTATTGTTATCAGCAGTGTTTTTCAAACATTCAATCTATTTCACAAAACCCTATATAAAATATAAATATTTTTGCAACATGTTTTAATTTGCATTTACCTATTTTACATATCTCTGATTGTATTTGAAAATCGTTAACCAATTCTTCATACTTTTGGCGAAGTGGTGTTTTATTAATTTGTTATTTGATATTATTAGGGTTCTTTCCTGGTATTCAAAAAGGAAAAATACGTGTCGATCAGTTATATTTTTCAATTTATCAAACAATTTGGCCGCTGAATCTCTGATTCTGGTAGAGCGCCATCTGGCGAATAAAATTGTAACTAAAATCAATTTCGAATTTTTCATTATTTGCCATAAAAAATCCCATTGCATCCTGAACACAATGGTGTTTACCGCATTGCTCTAGCGCAAATATTCGCGGAGTTATTAATTTTTAAAATAGTGCGGGACTTTTGGATCACCCTGTATATAAATATGTAGAAACCAGAATAAAAGAACACATATAAAATATAAAAGCAAAGACCCAAGATCACTAATATATATCAGCATATCACGAATACATTCCATATATTCAATCTAGAAAACCTGCCACTACTGTAATATACCGTCCAGGTCAGAAATCCTCGAATCCCTCTTAACCAAACATAAGAACAGTATCAACAGGAGACATCCCAGAACAATTCTGTCATATTCAAATCAAGATTAAACAGCCATCATTTCGTAAATCAGAAGCGAGAAAATAAATATTCTTTGAGTGTGAAAGCTTGTAAACAATAGGAACTTACCCTCTGTTATTAATTTGTTTATTTTTTTCCTTGTCTGTTTTGCACAAGTTGAATTTGGTTAGAACAATGTATGTAAATTAGATGATTCTTTTTTTGCCTTAAATACGAGGTAATTAACTCGTTTCTCTCTCTATATCTAAAAATTATCAAAGTTTAATAAATTAATTTTATAAATCTGAGAGTTGTCTTCAAAAACGATTCAACAAAATCTCACTCCTGTGCTCACTCTCAGTTGTAACTTTGCTTGTTGAAGAGCGAAAGCTTGCGGTGTTTTTGTAATAAAGAAACATATTGCGTAAGGTTTTATAAAAGTATATCTCGCGCAAATTTCTTAAATATGTCTACTATAAATACTTATAATATATTGATGGACTACCACTGGCATTGTATATAAATCCAAGAAGACTTAGGTCAGAATGACATCCCGGGTAGTTGGCGACTTCTGTACGCTCCAGGAACCTGGGTTACTTAAATTAATAATAATAATAATTTATTGAGCAAAATCAATCATTCCTCCAGGGAAGAGTGTCTTCTTCAAAAACATTTTTATTGTTCTCTAGCTTTCGGGCACGGACGCCCTTCTACAGGAGAAAAAAAAACTAGTATACCATGTTTTCTCGTGTAGAAGGGCGTCCGTGCCCGAAAGCTAGAGAACAATAAAAATGTTTTTGAAGAAGACACTTTTCCCTGGAGGAATGATTGATTTTGCTCAATATTTATGCAAGGGATTATTTTATAGAACTTATAATATATTGTGACGAAGAAATATTTTATTATTTAAATTTTAATATTATTCAATGAATATATTCAACAGATTATAAAAATATATATTACTCGGTATTTGTGAAATCATCTTTAAAATATTTCTTTGCTTGCTTGCTTAAGATCTCCTAGCTGTAGATAGAGTTGGGCTGACCTGTTAATAATTGTCGACTCGTCGCTGTGACGTCATCAATAAATACTTTTACATCTTAGGATATTTCAAGGCTTGATTTCTACGTTACAATATATTTATATATATGATAAGGGACAAAAGCACGAAAACACGTAGGTGGTTGACCTTTGTTGATTTATCATGAGATTGGGTTGGAATAATATCATGAAACAAGTTAAATCAACATTTAGTTGATTTTTGTTCTACAAGATGACGCTCTGCCATCTAAAATTCTCATGTGATCGGTCAGGATATATATGTCAGGTTAATACATTATATTGTTTCAAAAACATTGATTTGGGAAGATCGAAGGTGATTCAGGGTCATTTGTCTAGAATAGTAAAAAAATCGAACATATATTAATATTAAAATATAGGAAATGTGTTCATAAAAACATTACAAGATGAGTAAAATATATTTAAATACCATATAAATATGGAATTGTTTGCTATAGAAATCCACAATATTCATCCCAACTGGATTCTACCAGGAGTAAGTCCCAGAAGGAGTAATTATTGGAGAAAGTGTGGCATCTCTCCTGAGTTGTGTATCGGCTTCTAATCGAATCGTTAGTTCTAATCCGGACTTTTATTTTTTATTTCTAATGTGTTTTGAATTATTCTTAGCGTGTTTTACATCAATATCAAACCTTATTAACTAATATTACTAATGAAATTTCGAAACTATTATAGAGGCGTATGATTCTTTTAACAATTAAACAATTTCTACTGTCCTTACTGCAATGAAAAAACAAATGGGAGGGCCTGGCTCATCAGTGGTGAACCCTCTCAGGGGTTACGCCAGTTTTATATACCATCAATTTTTCCATTGCAGTAAGGGCAGTAGAATTTTTTTTTTAAAGAATCCTACGCGTCTATAATAGTTTCGAATTTTCATTACAGATGGCGCGCTAATGCATCATAATCTTACTAATCTCTTGTGAAATTTGTCATGCTGATTGTACTAAGATGTTTATACCAATTCTTTGAATTTCTTTTTTATTCAAAGTCAGTTATTTGGACCTCTTATATATGCGCGACTCTTTCTCTCTCTCTCTCTCTATATATATATCTCTGTATATATATCATATATATGTATATTTATCAATTACTTTATATATTTATATCTTTAATTAAAAAGGCATATATTGGATCAAAAAATATTTATTTTACCAATATTTCAGCTGGCTGAACGCCAACCTTTATCAAGGTGTTATAATTGATCCAATATATGCCTTTTTAATTAAAGATTTATCTATGGATTGCTCTATTTTCAAAATATTTATATCTATTTATTCATGTTAATAGGTAATCCCCTAATATTATGTGCAAATCAATAAGCTTGGGGGATAAGTATCTTTCATATACTGTAGTAGCTATTATAATTTTTCCTGTCGAAGGGTGGTTATGCCCGAAAGCTAGAAATAAATGTATATGAAAGATACTTATCCCCCAAGCTTATTGATTTGCACATATTTATTCATGTATTTATCAATTATATAATCTTATATATTCATATTTATATTTATTCTGTATTTAACCTTATATAATCTTATATGGACATTGAAATAAAGTAGTTTCAATCTCAATCTCTCTATTATTTGAACCATTTCTATAAACCTTCACGAATTAAAAAAAAAACTATCTAATAAAACATATATAAATGGTATAAATATATTCCCACACAATGCACCATCTGCAGAACTAAAGAGGCCTCACCAGACCGTCTCTTGGAATATATGAGAGCCTCAAGACTTCGTAGATCGCGAAATGCGTGGTGTCGCTGGAGACCCACCGACGATTCTCCACCAAACTCTTGCAGCGCTGGCAGAGGCGCCATATTCATTGTACATAATCTATATAATGCATATTATCTTTTTTAAAATAGTTCAGACTGTGAATTTTGAATATATTGACAAGATTTCAATAAAATTATTTTAATTGTCATTGTCAAGACAGAACCTATATTCCAACCCTACCAAGATTATATATTTAATCCATGAATTCAGCCTCAATGACCTTTTCTAATTATAAAATGGGATAATAATAATAAAAAATTCAAATGTTTACAGAATTCTGTTGAGTTGGTGGCCTGCGGTATAAAACGTCATATTAGAATATATTAAACTTATAGTTTCAAGAGGTGTTTAAAGAGACCCTATACATATCAAAACTCTTATAATATTTAGATAGAACATAAACAGGTAATAGATTATTCTCCAAAAAAAGAAACCGGATCAAATTATATGATAACACAAAAGAAAGTCAGGAGAGAGAGAGAGAGAGAGAGAGAGAAGTCCTTTTAAAGTCCGGGAATAAATGTTAGGAAAAAGGTCGGTCTGGGCAATAAGACAAGATGGAGGGGCTCATGAATAGCTCCTTAATTATTCGCCATTGTCCTCAGGGAGCCCTAACCACGGACGAAGCCGTAATTGGCTCGCCATTACACGCCCAATCAATTAACCCCTTTAATATTAAATCAACCTGGAGCCCTGTTCAATTTGTTTTGCCGCACGTAATTGGTGGAAACGTCTCTGAGTTGACATACTCCAAATCTCCCTCCAACCATTATCTTCTATTTACACCAATATAGATATTATCTTTTTACTTTCTTAAACTGAATAAATAGCGATTGAAAATTTAGGAAGGTTGATTTAAATTTGTTTTCATTAAATAATTATATATTTAATTAATAAGGCATATATTGGATCAAAATATAATTTATTTTACCAATATTTTAGTTGGCTGAACGCTAACCCTTTTCAAGGTTTTACAACATACTTATGCCAACAATAAACTAAGTGCAACATAACGTCAATAGAATTAAGTAAAAAAATATTTTTTGTCTATATTCAATGAGAAAGGAAAAAAATGATATAAAAATATATATATATTTTATTTATATATATTATTATATATAGATATATTATATATATAAATAATTATATTTATATATTTTACAAATGGTTAAATATGTTTGAAAAATCTTCAAGCACTCTTTAGCCATACGTTCAATCGAAATAATGTGAAATATTTTAAATTGGTGGTAGTGGTGTCTTGTCCATGGAGCAGATCAGATCTGTCCGTGCACCCTGATCACAATAACGGCCAACAAAGGTGCCTTGTTCGTATGGATGTCCTCTTCTGGATTGATGTCTGCCATATAGAGGGCTGCAAGGATGGCCGGGCAACTGTATATATGGTCCGGATTGAGTTGGGTGTTGTAACAGTTATTGCAGTTCCTGTAGTCATGTCTGGGGTTTATCTTCATTCCTTTAAAATGTCCTCTTCTGATTCTTGATACTGTTGTCGTTAATTCTCTGTTAATGTTGAGGTTGCATATGACCTGGGGTATTTTGATTTAAATTGGTAATTATAACAATATAAACTGCAATATTGCTGCTATGATTCATTCAATTTGTGATATATCTAACTCAGAGAGACAGTGTTAGATACAACACCCAACTTAATGGTGATTTATAAATTTACAGAAACATCATTTAGAAATCTAGTTTCATTACTGTCCACCTATTTTTAATGAAGGCTGCCGATAATTAATTGTTTTGTCATTATTTAGATTTCGAAAAGTCTACAAATTCTATTCAAAAGTCTGTCTATTACCAAACAGGTATAGATATTGTACATTTGCACTGTTTTTAGGAATAAATGAATGACTGTACAAAATGCCAGACTTCTAGGTGAGACATAATGTATACAGTATTATAGAACACTCTATTTTACCTTTTCATTATACGAAAAACATGGTTCATAAAAATAAAAATTTAGACAGGAATACAAATAGTAAAGATAGAGGCTGCCTGGTCGGCATTCATATTTCTTCAAATTAAAGACACTTTAGTCTGTAATTCTTTTTTATTGTCTCGACGTTTAGACAAAAATCTTTTGTCCTCGTCAGGAGCGAACAAAAATGAAAACATTTGGCAAAGCATTAAAAATTATTCTAAGGCTGTAAAAATATTATTGTAATCATATTTGTTCCTATTTATATTTGGCCTATATATTTCATATCTTCTAATCCATTTGTTTGTGAAACTAATTGGATAATCAGATTGTTCTCTAGTTCTGCTCTAATTTTCATTCAGTGGACTTAGAATAATTTTTAACGCTTTGCCAATTTTTTTTAATTTTTGATCGCTCCTGACGAGGACATAAGATTTTTGTTGAAACGTCAAGACAATAAAAAGATTTACTGGCCGAAGTGTCTTTGATTTGAAGGGAAAACAAAGTTTACAAAAAATTCTAGAAGCTTATATGATAAAAACAAAAGAGGTTGAAATAAATCCTTTTGAATTCAATATTCAGTCACTCATTATAATTCTCAAATATCCTGGTTCTTTAATTTCTTTGATTAATTCCTCTATGTATTCTTCGTAGAGACCTCTCTTCGCGGAGATAAATAAAGCAAGGGCAAATTTGGGAATAATTAATTTATTATAAAGGGTATTTACCTTTTAGTTCTCCAATAAAATTATATACAAGAGGTATTTATAGGGAGAGAGAGAGTCAGATAATGTAACGAGAGAGATAACAACTTATCCCAAGGTAAAAATGATAATAATGAGAGTGGTCAGCCACCGCCCCATTTTCCTTATTGGCAGATAAGATTCCGAGAACCCCTCACACCTGTGGTCGTCCCCCCCGGAGTCCAGTGATGATTGACAGGTGTCCCATGGAGCTTCCTGTGGCTGGGGTTGCAGAGCTACTTGACAATATCTTAATTTCTCAATTATATTTAAGGGGTTATCACGATAATGGGCTCTTTGAGTCGAAAAATGAGTATCATTAAACGTATCCAATATTTTGCTATCATCGCAATTTACTTTTCTTTAAAACTCAATTAATTCATTTTTTTCAGTAAAAATTACAATGTGTGAAATATGTTACCAATCAAGTCCCTAAAACTAAAATGTTTAATGGCTTCATTTTGTTAAACTTGAATTAAAACGAACCTAGTACCATTATAGAATATCTAAATTTTATTTTCATTATATTTTTCTTATACGGAATTTTCAATTTATCAGAGAATATTATGTTCTAAAAACCTTTTGAAATATTAAAATATTTTATCAAATTATGTTTAATTCTGGGGGTCGGTGGAAGGATGATCTAAACCGTTGGTTTACGACCGCTACGATCCGGGTTCGAATCCCGCATTGGACAGTTTTTTTCTGATGAAAAAAAAATGCTCCAATGACCCCCGATTCTTGCAAAAGTTCAACCCCAACAGCAGTGCAAGTAACCAAAAGGCTCCGACACATTTGTAAATGCAAAAGTCGAACTGATTTTAACATGTCTAGACATGTGGTGCACTTACAGTAAAAGCAATCGCCTATTTCTAACCACCATGATTATCATGGCCTGTACCCTGTGTACTAGGGATAAGCAAAAAAAAAAAACGTTCAGGTTCTATCATGTCATTATTATATGTATCGAATTAATCGTAATGTGTGTGTGTGTGTGTGTGTGACATCTTGAATCGAAAAAAAAGATGAACCGTTTTTTGTTTGAATGTTGAATCTTATGGATCACGGTATTTTTATTGAAATATTCTTCTGTTTATATTCTTTCTCGACACATATATTCCAATAAACCTCATCTCCATTAGTTGTTAGAATAACAAAACAAAGTTCAATGAAGTAGTCCTTTTTCTACGAAATAATTTGAGAAATAAACAGCCCTATAGAATTATATAGAATTAATCTCCTCCAATATTTTTAATCTGCTTTACATACAAAAATAATTCATTACACAATCTTTGAAAATAATTTATGTTAACTCTCCAGAGAAACTTAAAATATCCATTTTATTTTGAAATAATTCTCTTCATTTTTGTGATTGTGTTCCAAATATATTGGGTTCAAATCTATTAATTCATATAATCGAAGAGATTTCTTTTGAATTTTTCAAATAATTCTTCAATACTACTCAAATATTTCTTATACAATGTACAATGTATACAATGTATACAATATATACAATGTATATTAATATCAATAAACAAGTATATATCAATTGGTTCCTATATATATGAAGATAATCAAATTTTCTTTTCTTTATTTGATGGATTTCTATATGCCTAAAACAAGCATTCAATTTCCTCTAAATCATTTTCTTTTTATGTCGAAATATTCAAATATACAAATATTCAAATTATTGAGTAAACACAACTATTAAACTATCAGAATATCATAACCATTTTATAGACTTGTTCATTATTATATTTTTACTATAGTTTTTATTATTTGGTAACCTTTATTAAAAATTATTAAAAAAGACTTCTCCTTATCGTGCAACTGAAAGTTGCTGATAGCTTGCGCCATCTATCGGAATAAATATCAACTATTCTCGTTGATTTTTAATTATTCCAGAATTAGCCAAATACCCATTCTTGATTAATCAAGAAAAGCTAACCATGGAAAAGCTAATCAACGAGAAGATTGCGCAAGCCATCAGCAACTTTCAGTTGCACGATAAGGAGATGCCTTTTTATAATTTGTGCACCTTATCCCAGTACAATATCACATTTGTACTATTTTTTTTTTCACTTTATTAAAAAGCTTAGAAAGAAGCAACATTTCACGTAGTGAAAAAATAATATAAACGTATTAATATATTTATTTATGTTAATTATTTATGTTAAATATATTCAAAGAAGGGAGAAAAAACGTAAAACTTATTTAAAAAGCGAAGCTCCTTTATTCTTTAAAGAAAATAAACATAACTAGGAAGGGAAAAAAAAGCACTTACATAGATTAAATTAGAGTAAATACACACAGCTCTCACCTAAACTAACCTGGCCTTTAAAGATTGGACATACATAGCACAAAGTTGCAATATAGAGAATTATCATAGAAGTCAATGGTCAAATATATTATTACAGATTAATACTTCTCATAGAGAGAGAGAGAGAGAGAAATTATATAGGCAATTTAATAGAGCTGTATAGTATTATAAAATAAATGAAGCTTCCAGGGTTAAGTTTCTTATGCAACTTTTTATTTTCAAGCTTTCGGATTTATCAGTCCTTCAACAGGAGTATCACATTAACAACTTTACTATACTTTATTATATATACATATTTTAAATATTGAGAGAAAAATATATTACATTATTTCTGTTTGAAAAACAAAATTTTTTGAATTTATTCTCTAGTTAGTTAAAATATATTTTATGTGAATTACTTTTTATTATCTAAATTGAATTGTTTGAACTTATGAAAATTAGTGTGATGATCAATAAACAAAAAATATTTGTTTTATAACCTAGAAATCTCTTTAGTTCTCCTTCTATTTATAATTTGTGTTGCATATATTATATTTTTAAAACGACATTTGAAAACCACACCGCTTGTGTTTCTTTTCAACAAAAAATCCAAATTTATTTTAAGGAGAAATAATGATTATTTCTAACCTTAAGGATGAGGTTTGAAAGGATGAATTGTGAAGATAAACGGAAAAATAAAAGTGTCTAGGGATGGGAATCGAACCCACTGTGTTCCGCTTACCGGGCAGATGTCATGTCCACTAGGCTACACTGGACATATTTTTACGTTCGTAAATGATACATAAAATAAGTTGTAATACAATATAATGCGGCTTATGATTGTAAAACGACATTTGGAAATTATACCGCATGTGTTTCTTTTCAACGAAAAATCCAAATTTATTTTAAGGAGAAATAATGATTATTTCTAACCTTAAGGATGAGGTATGAAAGGATAATTTGTTTTTGTGTGAATTTGATAATACTATAGATTTTAATACATCAACAACAAAAAGCTTTATTAAGACATTTAAGTCTTATACGGATTCTCCAAGCACGGAAATGTAGGATACATGCAAGAATAACAGTAATAACAACAATAAAAGTCCCTGTTATAACCCTTTGGTCTTATACAGCTTCTCCAAGTAGAAGAGGGTATATACATGCAAGAATAACAGTAATAACAACAATAAAAGTCCCTGTTATAACCCTTTGGTCTTATACAGCTTCTCCAAGTAGAAGAGGGTATATACATGCAAGAATAACAGTAATAACAACAATAAAAGTCCCTGTTATAACCCTTTGGTCTTATACAGCTTCTCCAAGTAGAAGAGGGTATATACATGCAAGAATAACAGTAATAACAACAATAAAAGTCCCTGTTATAACCCTTTGGTCTTATACAGCTTCTCCAAGTAGAAGAGGGTATATACATGCAAGAATAACAGTAATAACAACAATAAAAGTCCCTGTTATGAACCTTTGGTGTTATCTATGGATTTTAATAGGCGTGTAATAATATCAAGTAATTTTCTGTATTTTTGTGATGCATATTTTCATTTTAGCGATCGGGTAAAAATAATTTAAAAATTCAGTCAAGATATACTGTATTTACAAAAAAATAGTTTAAAAAATAGTTCAAAATCTTATAAAAAATATAATTAAATTCTGATTCAAAATTTTTAATATTAAATGTAATCTAGTTCTATTTTTTAAAATGAAAAGTAACGAAATTGAAAAGTAAAGTTTTGGCTTGAGAATTTGTGTGTTTAATTTGTTATTAAAAATGTATCCCGTGATTGCTTGTTTATTAAGAAAGGTAAATAAGATTTTTAACCAATTTTAACAAAATATTTGTTTAATGTATTGATGGCCTGTATATATATATATATATATATATATATATAAGAAAACAATAGAAAAAAAAATAAAAAGGTCAGGTGTTGATATTAAAAATAATGAAGGCATATCCTGACCAAAATCACATGTGCTTTTTAGATGGCAGTGCGCCATCTAGTGGAACAGAAATAAACTAAACATTGATTTAGCCTGTTCCCTGATATTTGACCAACCCATATCTTGAAAAATCAAGAAAAGCCATCCACGAACGCGTTTCGGGCTGTTGGCGTTCGTCAGTGTTGAGAAGGCTGTACCACTTAGACCAAAAATAAATTTGGTCCCAGAGGCTTCTTGAAAAAACCAAGAAATGGGTTTTTAAGGTCAAATTTGCATAATACGCTTTATACCTGAGAAGACAATAGAAAAAAATAAATAAAAAGGTCAGGTGTTGTTTTAGTTAAAATATTTATTTGTAGACTTAGAAAATAAAATTATTTCTTATAATATAGAATTTAATTATTTAAAAAAGAAAAATTAGAGATATATATATGTCATAATTTGTACATAACTGGATGCAAACCCGACCCAATATGTATGCAATGTATGTTTTAAAAGATTTAATAAAGACAAGGCTTAAAGAAATCTGGGAGAGAAAGCCTACAAGAGGAAACAATCATTAGCAGGGTTTATTATCCCGGAACTCATAAAACTGAGTTCAAGAACCTAGCACTTCCTGGTCAGGTTAGGACAAGTCCAAAGGAAAAAGAATTAGCAAAGACCAATCAGAGAGCAGCTCATTAGCCCAGAACCTATAGCGAGATTACACGTCACGAACGGTCAGCCAATGAAAAACCAAAAGAGTTTTCTTCTTAAATCGGGAACGCAGAATTGTTAGTTAGGAGCTCGGCACCATCGCAACAAGTTAGTCCGGAGATCGCCGCGGTAGAGACCACTTTGGAGTCACCCCCCATCTTCTCAACCCGTCAGATAAGTCAATCCTATCACCATGTGAACAGTTATAGCCAATAACCAACTCCTCAAATCGCTTCAACTCCTTTTCTCCCTAGATTACTAGCCTTTTTCAAAGCCAAACTCTTTGTCCTCGTTATTTTCCCTTGTGATTACCTTACCAACTCAGCCAACGACTGCGCCCGCATCAATCCAATCAATTCCACCCATCAACCTAAAAAGGTAATATTCACCCCATTTTACAGAAAGTCGACAGGATTCAAAGAGTAATATTCACCCCATCACAGTTAGTCGACAGAATATAATGGAAAGTAACCAGAATACAGAAGTCAAAGACGACGACAACCAATCGAGAGAGAGAAACGGCAAGGATCTAGCGGAGAGAAGAAAAACGACACGACGCACCCTGACGGCCATCATCGTGCAGTTGACGGCGATCCTGCAAGGAGTAAACACGACCCGGCGAGAGAGGACGTATCGGACACCCGACGACGGGACAGCCGACGCCCACGTCGCCGCCGCAGGCCGAGGGATGGACGGAGGTGCCGCCGCCGACACGTGGCCGAACGACCTGATGCGCCACTCCGAGGAATCACCACCCACCATGCCGGATCCCTACACCAGTATCCAGAAAAAACGCAAGTAGGTGGACTGTACCAACCCAACAAGCTCGACATTCGAACACAAGGGGCAGTGCAAATGGCCCGAAGTCAACCCACGAGACCAAGGGCAGTCCAAATGGCCCAAAATCACCACCCGAGTTCGCGGACAGTGCAAACGGTCCCAATCCAGCACGCCAGGCGTCCCACGCAGCCATCCCAAGCCGGAGACACACCAGCCGGGCCGACTTTTCGGGACTGAGTTCGAGACTGAGGTAGGATCTCCACCCTTTGACGTAAAAATTTTGACACTGAAACTGTTTTTGACCCCTGATCTACCATGCACCTTTTTAATTGACCCAGGCGCAAGTTCGAATATAGTGCCATATCATTTGTATAAAATGTTAAAAATTCACCTTTCTAAGTTAAATTTAAAAGAACAATCTATAGAACTACAGACTCGCAACGGTCTTACCACAACCATAGGAAAAATAGCATTCCCACTAACAATAGGTAAAAATATCCAGAAAGAGAATTTCGCGTGGTGGAAGCATCGCTGCCATTTGGAATTCTCAGCGTAAATACTCTTCATAATTTTAAAATAGTAATAGATTTTAACAACGGCACTATTTTCCAACTTGGCGTCCCATTGTCTAACCCTACCTATCACTTTAACCATGTACCAAATGAATGCACGTACTGGGTATGTCAAGCGATGTCCCAAAGGACTTGCCCTGCACCCAAACCTTCCGCACATGACAACCATTGCGTGCATCCATTGACCAAAACACCATGCCAATCTAATCACGCACCACACAACTTTTTCACTAAAGCCAATTGCCTTTACTATATGCCCTCAATTAACAAGGCCACAACGGCTTCAACTTGCCACAACAATGCACAAGGCGCGTCCATCCCACAGGACAGCTCGCACAACCCCCACATAAAGCTCATAAGTGACCACACATCGTCACGAAACAATCACGCAAGTGTACATCGCAACAAACACGACACTCACAACAACAGTACACAGACAGTATCCATCCAACAGGACGGCTTTCACGCTAAACACACACATGTCCCTAAGTCGTCACACAACGGTAACACGTACAACCAGCACAACAAGCGCGACACTCGCACCAAAAGGCGACAATACCCCGCAAACATATGCACAACCACTGCCGAAACAACCACCCCGTCTACACAAAACACAGAAAAAATTCACGTCACCAAACAACCACACAATCGAAAAACATTGCGATCTTTCTTAAGCGCTGTGAACGCTTATAAAAAGTTCATTCCAGACCACGCCCGCTTGCGGACGCCACTTGTCAACCTTCTAAAAAGGGATGTCATGTGGGTCTGGGATGATGAATGCCAGAAAGCGTTCACTAGCCTGAAAGAAGGCCTTACAACACACCCCACATTACACCTTTACCAGGAAGGTCTGCCGTGCCAGGTGTACTGTAACGCCTCAACACTCGGCATTGCAGGCGTTCTCAAACAGGTCTACCCTGATGGGAAGACATACACAGTCCAGAATTTCAGCCGCTCTCTGCGTGCACACGAGCGAAGTTATTCAAACTCAGAACTACAATGCCTAGCCATTGTGGAAAGTGTGGATAATTTCCGCGCCTGTCTAATGGGCAGAAAGTTTACAATATTTTCTGACCATCCCGCATTGCAGTGGTTGAAAGGGATCAAAGCCCCGTCAGGCAGATTGTTTCGGTGGAGATTAAGGCTATCAAGATACGAATATGAGGTCCGTAGCATAAATGGTGTACAACAATATGAAACGGGCGTTGTAACTCGTATCCCATTTTGTGGCTTTTTAGACGCCTCCATCATTAAGAGCCACCAGCCTTCCCCATCGGGAAAATCTTGCTTGACTATGGATCACAATGGACTGCATACCGTCTCCCGAAAAGGTGTAACTAAATTTATAGTTCCAAAATCACTCACAGCCAAACTTCTTAACTCCGTCCACACCCAACACCACCATCCAAACATCTCAAAGATGACGAGACTCATCTCTTCACAATATTATTGGCAGAGCATGACACAAGACATTGCAAAACAGGTAAAAACCTGTCCCACCCTGCCGATTCGCTAGAAGTATCGGTGAATCCAATCAACCTCTCCCAAAAGACACCGATACCGTCCACAAAAATAAACAAAATTCGTACACAAAACACACCACACACACAATACAAACAATAACAAATTTACATCATCTAAGACAGAGAGAAGACTACACATTTCCACTTAAACCACCTATAACCGACACTTCTTCAACAAAACCATTGATCACCAAACAGGCGAACTGCGAACCTGACAATTATTTAAATCCTACCATTTTGTCCAAAAAACGATTTACGCCATTCTCCCCCGATAACAAGAAGTGCGAACTAGGACAGCAACAATTAATAAATAAAGTCCAAATAGATATTCCAGAGTCACAGTTCATGGAAAAAATATGGGAGAAGATGAGTAAATACCCCATTTTTCACCTGATTTCTGTTATTTGTCTACTATTTCTACCCTATGGACTCGTCCCATTCTTATTCATCGTTCACATGCTAATTTATACCCTACCTTCTCATAGAATTTTCCAGCTGCAAGAGGCAGTCTTCCATATAGGAAATTCCGTCTTAAATTCAATCTTCCATATAGGCATACCATTTTTGAATTACTAAACCTGGTATGGAATATACTGGAAGAGAGTCACCCATTTGAAGGGAGAATCCCCAATTCCATTAGAGCACGTATAGAACCATTAGAAAAAATTCAATTAGAAAGGACAATTAGGCGTGCACAAAATCAATTAGGAGGCAGGAAGTGAGAAGGACCGCTTCCCCGCACGACAAAGACGTCCGCCATTACTCAAATTACATGCAAATAGAGGGTGGGTAGATTTAGACTGGACCTTGTTTTCTCCACACATCCCCCCTGCTTCCGGTCTCGAATTACCGTGGGGCCCCTCTCGACCAACAGCTAAATTGAGGTCAGCGCTGTGGACGATCTAGTGTCGCCCAGTTTGGATTCCAGTTCGAGCTACATATCGACTTTTACAAAAAACACAATTCAATTACATTTTCACAAAAGACTTAAGACGTTACCGACACTTCCAAATGAGTTCACATTTCTATTCTTATTATTCTTTACAGACTTCCAAAAAACGTCACATTCAACCCACATTACACACAGACGTTAGATTAAAAAAAAAAAACACGCAGATCTCAAGGTCAAATATGAACAAAAACACGCATATTGCCACTTAAAATTATAGGAAAAATTAGGTAACTAAGCTTTCGAGCTTGCGTTTTCTTCCGAAGGGATTAAACAACCTTTTAGAAGGATCGAGGACTCTCCTCGGATCCTGTATTCAAAGTTTTGATTTAGGTACCGACACCCGATATAATAAAGTGGATATTGGGCGAGCACATCTTAAGTACCCTAGGGAATTGCATAAAAATCCCTAGAACGCATTAAGGCTCGGGACACATTAACATACGACATTCAGCATTGAGATCTCGAAAATACAACACAACACAAAGACAAAAGGCACACGTAAGGTTAATTACATTCCCATGTCTCCTGTATACACAATATTAATTCGCACAATTCGGACAGGTCACGTTTCTACCCAAGAGTCGCACAGGAAAGACAAAAAATCTACGGGGTATATAATTAATTGATTGCGAGAGCTAGATTGTGGCATGTAATTACAAAGCGAGTTGCGAACCTCGCTATACATTTTTTTATATATATTATTCATTTACATTATTTTCTTATTTTAAAATCAAAATACTTAATCCAATTTATCATTTTTCTAATTCAATTACTTATCACCTATTTTAGCAATTATTTACCATTTTATTTACCACCTCTTTTATTTTGTCATAGTTCCATTTTTATCAACGAAAACTCATTGGTTTTCGGTTAAAATTAGACATTATGTTATATTTTAATTTACAAAAACCTTTTTTCATTTTTTTTTACCATGCAACCAAGCATTTTTCTTTGATTTCGTTCAACTTTTATTTTATTTTGATTTCTCAAAAGCCCTAATAAAACTTCCCTCGACTTCCATTCCCAATTTCGAGCAGAATATGATTAGGCATTTCTTTTTTTTTCTCACCATGCAACAAAGAATTTTCTTTTTTTTTCTCTCACCATGCAACAAGGCATTTTTCTTTTTTTTTCCATGCAACCAAGCCTTCACTTTGATTTCGTTCAACTTTTATTTCTATTTTTATTTTTGATTTCTCAAAAGACCTAATAAAGCTCCCTCGACTTCCATTCCCAATTTCGAGTAGAATATAATTAGGCATTTCTTTTTTTTCTCACCATGCAATAAAGCATGTTTTTCTCACCATGCAACAACGTATTTTTCTTTTTTTTCCCCACCATGCAACCAAGAATTCACTTTCATTTTGTTCAACTTCTATATTATTTTGATTTCTCAAAGACCTAATAAAACTCCCTCGACTTCCATTCCCAATTTCGAGTAGAATATAGTTAGGCATTTCTCTTTTTTCCACTATGTACCATAGTATTCATTTTTATGTCTTACAATTACAAAATTTTTGATTTCTATTAATTATACGCAAGCTATATATCATTAATACCATTCTCTTTTATCTTTTATATCACTACCAATGCTTGTATATAACCTCTCTATAACCAATTAATTTTCCAACAAAATTATTTTTTTTACCTTTACAAAACTCACTCAGGTTTCACCCCTTCGTGAATTCTTCGCATGTAGGGGGCGCATCTTTCATAATTTGTACATAACTGGATGCAAACCCGCCCCAATATGTATGCAATGTATGTTTTAAAAGATTTAATAAAGACAAGGCTTAAAGAAATCTGGGAGAAAAGGCCTACAAGAGGAAACAATCATTAGCAGGGTTTATTATCCCGGAACTCATAAAACTGAGTTCAAGAACCTAGCACTTCCTGGTCAGGTTAGGACAAGTCCAAAGGACAAAGAATTAGCAAAGACCAATCAGAGAGCAGCTCATTAGCCCAGAACCTATAGCGAGATTACACGTCACGAACGGTCAGCCAATGAAAAACCAAAAGAGTTTTCTTCTTAAATCGGGAACGCAGAATTGTTAGTTAGGAGCTCGGCACCATCGCAACAAGTTAGTCCGGAGATCGCCGCGGTAGAGACCACTTTGGAGTCACCTCCCATCTTCTCAACCCGTCAGATAAGTCAATCCTATCACCATTTGAACAGTTATAGCCAATAACCAACTCCTCAAATCGCTTCAACTCCTTTTCTCCCTAGATTACTAGCCTTTTTCAAAGCCAAACTCTTTGTCCTCGTTATTTTCCCTTGTGATTACCTTACCAACTCAGCCAACGACTGCGCCCGCATCAATCCAATCAATTCCACCCATCAACTTCAAAAGGTAATATTCACCCCACACACATATTACATTATTTTTATATTTATTTTTATATATTATATTTATATATATATATTGAAAGTATAAATTTCTTTTTTTCGACTTAGAGCGCTATGTCCCCCTAGGGACACTTGCACTTTAAAAATAAACGAAATTTTTAAAGAAGAGAAAGAAAGATATTTTAAATATGTACAGAATTAGTATGCAAGTTAATTAGATGAAAAGATAAAAATATATATATGTAATAATAAGTTGAAGTTCTGGTAACTCTTGTAGAATCCTGTCGACTCTCTGTAATAATGAGTTGATGCAACCGAGGGTCAAACCTGTAGTAACCGAGAGGGACAGTCAGGGCGTGGAGAGTTTTCCAGTACCTCTCTGCACCTTGTAGGACCCTTAACAGTTCTCACAGGGTACAGGCAGTCGTGGTCGAGGCAGAGTGGAAAGCTTGGGAATGTCCCCACACACAAAACGAAGCGAAACAGTTGTAGAAGGAATGTTCCATGAATAGATAAAAAGTCGAGCCAAGAGCAAGATGGAGATAGAGTAGAGTTCTTACTGACTATACATGGTGAAATGAGGTGGAACTTGGAGACAACCGGCGACGCGCTGATGGGGAACTGTCTGACTGGCTGTTGCTAAGCCGGGCCTTTTTATACTACGCCTCCGACAAAGAGAATTGGGTCATGCACGTGTCACACGTGTCGCTGGACACCAGACACTGGCGCCTACCTGTCGGCTTCCAATCTATTTTTAGACGTTACTTTGTGATTTACTTCTCTAATCTTGCTTTTAACTCAGCTTTTAATCTATTATATAGTTTTATTTATTCATCCTCAGTACATTACATATGGTGATGCAAGGACACATGTCACTTATGCGTATAATTATTTATAGATGTATTTCTATATACAACATAACAATCTTGTTATAAGTATTATAATATAGGGTTGTTGGTTTAAATTATCATATATATCAACACAATTGATATATGTACAAAGGGTTGGTAACCAAATTTGACATATATAAGCAAAGATAATTAATTCAGTTTTGTATAAAATTTTATATTTTTCATACCCAAACAAAAGAAGGTTTGCTAACAATGAACTGGAAGACGTAACCATGGACATTCTATCTTCTTATTTATAGATTTAGTATTTAATTTCAACATAGAGATAGTTAAATATTTTATAATGTGCTTATTAGTATTTTATTTTAGGTGGTTTATTGGTATTTTTATGATAATTGTGCATTATAAGTTGTATATATTATATCATTGATTATATATATTCTATATTAAAATATTATTTTATTTAAAATTATATTTCATGGATTCAAATACTCTGTTTATATCTACCACCAGATATCGGGACTTCCTTATAAAAACTCATTGTTGTTGCTTCTCGATGGCCTTGGGACTCAAAAATCATTTGTTTTGGTTAGCAGCCCCGTAAATAAAGATATTTTCTCTTTCTCGATGGCCGGCTCAAACCTTTTGTACATTATGTAAATAAGTTTTCCATTTTTTTATTCTTGCGCCTTAAGCCAGGCAGTACTTTTATCAAATTTGTTTTTTTTTATATATTCCTTTAGTTTAATTAAATTACTGATTAAAACCATTTTTATTATTATACTTTAAGATTTCAACCACGACTACATTACCATAGCATAATCCTCAAGATAATCAAAAATCAACAGAAATCTCATTTATTTTTATATTATATATATATTTATCTCTAAAAATAGTTACGTAATTTATAATTATGATCTTCCAAATTTATTTTTGAGTAAATATCTTCAAACTTGGATGAGTAGAATAATTCTAAGTTTCATCAGACAATAAGAGAATTTTCAAATAAAAGAATCAATTCATACTATAACAAAACCGAGATAGACTAAAGCTCTAAAGAAATACCACGGTCAATGGTGGAATGTGGAGCTGAAGCTCCAGAAAAATTGTGATCATCACCAAAGTAATCTTTTTTCCAAACAAAAAATAGTAAAATTGAAAAAAAAAAAACATAAATGAGAAAAACCAAAAGAATATCCTGAAGGACCTTTCTAGAGATTTATCCCCTAGCTTTATCACTAATAACAATTAAACTTATATATATTGTCACGAAATTGGTTTATGTAAATCAAATGTAATCAAATGTAAATCAAATGTCTCTATTAGTAAGTATGTAAATACTTCTATGTTTAATGTTATATAAGGAAGGTATGTAAATTCTGTAACTGATTTTTCATGTTTCTTGTTTTGTTGTGAGGGAAACATCACTAACAAAGTTATCATTTGATCATTAAACTCTAAATTGATATCTCGACAATATTACTAATTTAAAATGTATTGAAAAAAAAGTAATTTTTAGGTCACATTTTCGCTCTAAATCACCATTAAACAATAAAATTTATGAAAAAAGTGAATTTTGTACTGATATCAGGTGGATTAATTAAGAAAAAGACATCTTTAGTTGTACTATCAGGAGATGCCTTTTTAAAAAAAATAAATCTATATCACTAAAAATAAAGGTGGGCGGAGGAATATATTGAGTGAATAGATGAGAAATTTAGTTAGAATCAAAAATTTACTTCAATTTCATAGCATCTCATTGTATCTTCACAAGCTTAAACACCTATTCAGCAAATTAGACCGATTTAATTATCTCCTTTCTTAGGATGTTATGAAATTGAAGTTGCTCCTGTACTGATGAGGGCCATAGCCGAAACTATGGTTTACAAGTTGTTTTTGTCAGAATTTGCCAAAACTGGTGTTATGATGCATTCTTCATCGTCAACTTAAAACCTCTATGATGACCCGAAATGCATTGTTTCAATGCATATTGTCGCGGAGATAAATAAAGCAAGGGCAAAATTGGATATAATTAATTTATTAAAGGGTATTTACCTTTTAGTTCTCCAATAAAATTATTTACAAGAGGTATTTAAGGGAGAGAAAGTCAGATGATATAAACAACTTATCCCCAGGTAAAGATAATAATAATGAGCGGCGCCAGCCACCAAGGGGTCCCGTTTTCCTTATTTGCAGATCAGCTTCCGAGAACCCCTCACACCTGTGATCCCCCCTGGGGTCCAGGGATGATTGACAGGTGTCCCATCTGGATGGAGCTTCTTGACAATATAATCCTCCCGTATCTTTATATGATAAATGTATGAGTTAGAATTTATATTGAGAATATATTGAGATACAAAGAGATTATTTTTAATAGTGGCTTTATATACATGCAGTAAGAAATATTTTCTCTTTTTCGCCTTATTGGTATATACCTTTTCTGATTTTAATAACAGTAATTTTATTTGTATGCAAATATATATTGCGTTTTTTACCTTCAAACTATATTTTATAGTTTAACAACGACCCCATATTCAAAGTTTTATTATTAAATCTTAAAATATTGGCTTTTAAAATGTGTGTGATACTATATTGTACCATAAAATGTCTTTATTGATCATTAAAACTGTTTATATATGTAAAGCAGGGGTGAATAAACTTTAAGCAGGTGGACCAAAGTCTAGAAGTAACATTTCTTATTGAACTACAGCGCGGCTATTATTTATTTTTTTTTTTGTTGATATGTAATTGGTGTTAACTTTTATGGTCCTTTAACTTGGTTCTGCTGGCTGCAATATTGTAGCGTAGAAATCAAGTCTTTGTATATCTGAAGGTGTGAAAGTATTTATTGATGACGTCACGGCGACTAATCGACAATTATTAACAAATCAACCAAACTATCTACAGCTAGAGAATATCGAGCAAGCAAGCTAGGTAACTAAATGATGATTTTACAAATATAAAATGAAGACATGTTGAATATGCCCACTTCCGCCGGGGAGGACCTACGTCACCACTACGTCACGGCCAGCCAATCACCGAGCTGCCCAGCGGGCAGTCCATCCCCCCTCCCCCTTTTAGTCATAATAAAGATAACTTTCCTGTTGTTCGCTTCGCCTCCGCGTGCTTCAATATATCCACTTCAATCGGCAGATGTAGTGGGATAATTGACTACTTCCTTATACTATTACATCATCTAGTCCAGCTTCAACTTATAGCCCAACATCTGGTAGCAGAGCGTGGTTAATTCGAGACACCACGTGCAAGATGACCTTGACGATGATCAACACGCCCCTCGAGAAACTCAATGATCAGAACTACAGAAGCTGGAAATATAATACGAAGATGATGCTAATCGAAAGAGAACTCTGGAAGTATGTTACGGAGCCAACACCCGATGAAGAAGCCTCAAGAACAATCTTCAACATGAAGCAAGAAAAGGCGTTGGCTATGATAGCACTGACGATCTCACCGAGCCAACAGATTCATATAATGGACTGTACCACTGCACGAGAAGCATGGGATACCTTGGAACAAGTATACGAACCCAAGTCAAGGTCAAGAATCCTCCAACTGAAGAAGCAGTTCATCTCCATAAGATTCGAAGAACAAGAGACGATGACGAACTATTTGGGGAGACTGAAGATCTGTTCGGATCACTTAAGAGAGGCAGGCGCAGAAATGCAGGATCAAGACCTCGCCTATTCAATGCTTGCTGGCTTACCGGAGTCATACGACGGAATCATCATGACCTTCAGCAACGTAGAAGACAAGGAATTCACCTCTAGCAAGGTAAAACATGTGCTGCTAGCAGAATACGAGAGACGGATGGCCCGACGTGTGAATAACACAAATGAAGCTTTGCAGTTCGGGACAACGACCAGGAAGGAAGACAAGAAGAAGAAAAATTTCACCTGCTACAAGTGCGGCAAGGAAGGACATATCGCGAGATCATGCAGAGGAAAGGCTAAAACTCCAACTCCAAATTTCCAACCACCGAGATGTAGCACTCACGAGATAGCGGGAAGCGAAATGCTAACAGCCCTATCCTGCGCCATCCCTGACAACTCTTGGGTGATCGACAGCGGCGCGACTCACTACGTGTGTAACAAAAGGGAGTGGTTCACCAACTTCCAAGGAATAACGTCGGATCCGATCCTAACAGCGAGCGGGACTACACGAGCGGAAGGATGCGGCGACATCAAGTTCAAGGCCTATGTGGGTAAGCACCACGTTGACCTAAAACTATGTAATGTGCTGTATGTCCCTAATGTGCGACGAAACCTATTGTCAGTCTCGAGCATGGAAAATAAGGGCAAGATAGTTAATTTTGCGAACAGAAGAGCGCAAGTTTTCGATTCGGAGAACCGAATTGTTGCAATAGCACATGATGAAAATGGATTATATGTCATGAAGGGTAGAGTCATTTTACCAAACGCTGAGTTGTTTAACAGTCAAAATAGTTCACAAAAACAAACATTAGAACTATGGCATCAGAGGTTCTGTCATGTAAACAATGACGCAATTGAGAGAATGGCAAAGGGGGAATTATTTAAGGGGTTAGAGATCTCCTCGATGGATCGAAGTCTGTGTGATGATTGTTGTGTAGCAAAGTCCACGAAAGAGCCACACAAATCCATTAGGAATATAAGATCTAAAAGGCCTTTAGAATTAGTTCACACTGATATTTGTGGTCCAATGCCTGTTAGATCTATTGGAGGAAGCGCATATTTTCTAACATTCATTGATGATTATTCTAGAAAGATAACCCTGTTTTGCCTTAAACATAAAAACGAAGTGCTGAAACACTTCGACTCGTATCTCGCTAGGGCTGAGAGAGAAACCGGACATAAGCTAAAAGTGCTAAGATCCGACAATGGACTCGAATATTGCAACCATGAATTTAAAACTAGGCTAGAGCAACTTGGCATCAAACACGAGCTAACGAACACATACTCGCCACCTATGAACGGCGTTGCAGAAAGGGCTAATCGCGTGTTGTTGGACATAACCCGATCTTGTTTACATAGCGCCGAACTCCCTCAGAGATTCTGGGCAGAGGCAGTAAACACTGCAGCTTATATAAGAAACAAGTGCTACAATAGCGCCCTAGGAGATAAAGTACCCGATGAACTTTGGTCATCAAGAAAACCGAGTGTTCGCCACTTAAAAGCTTTCGGGTGCTTAGTATATAGCCAAATCCCCACAGAAAGGCGAAAGAAACTGGACAATCGAGCAAATAGGTGCATTCTTGTTGGTTATTCTTCCCAGACTAAAGGCTATCGTCTTTGGTGTCCAGAAACTCAACACGTAATCCAAACGAAGCATGTCAAATTTGACGAATCCAAGATAGGACTGAAGTGGACTAAGGTTGAGGATGAACCTGAAAGATACAACCATATTTGTATAGAACCCGATAACCAGCTTGAAGGAGATATAGATCTAAAACCTGAAGCGGAAAGAGAACGTAATGATGATACGAGTGATCAGGATTTAGTGGGGGTAAACAACGACGACATTGTTCAAACTAGGCCTAAAAGAATTGTACGAAACCCTTATGGACGTGCTGGAAAGCCAAAAGCAGAACTGCATTTCCTAGATATCATCGAACCCACAACTTTCGAACAAGCCATAAACAGCAAAGAGGCACCGTACTGGAGAAGGGCCATGAAGGATGAATTGAGAAGTCTTGAGGATAGAAATACATGGACGTTGTCCGACCTACCACTTGGCAAGCGCCCAATTAGCAGTAGATGGGTATTTAAAATAAAGACTAACTCAAAAGGGGACGTTGAAAGATTTAAAGCGCGATTAGATGCGAGAGATTTTTCTCAAAAACGAAACGTTGACTTTTTTGAGACATATTCGCCAGTAATAAATTTTTCGGTCATCAGAATGATCTTTGCATTGACGATAAATAAAAATTGGTACAATCGACACCTCGACGTCGACAATGCATATCTGTACGGCGAACTGAATGAAGAAATCTATATGAGCCCACCAGATGGATCTAACGACGAGAAGTGTGAGGGCAAAGTTCTTAAACTAAACCGTCCAATATATGGTTTACGTCAGTCCGGTCTCGAATTGTACTGCACACTAGATAAAGCTCTTGAAGATATTGGATTTTGTCGTTTAGCCGCTTGTAATTGTTTATACACTTTTGAAGATAAGGCGGTTATCGCAGTATATGTCGACGATCTAGCTTTGTTCGCGGAAAGCGAGGACATTCTGACAAATATTGAGGAAAAGATTAGAGAAAAATTTAAGATCAAGAACTTAGGACCCATCAAATATTTCTTAGGTGTAGAAATAAGTTATCCAGATGAAAACACAATAATCCTCTCGCAAGGAAAATACACCATGTCGATCCTCGAACGATTTAATATGATGGAATGTAGGGGCGTTTCTACTCCATTAGATAACTCCATCCCGATTACAAAGAAAGACTGTCCAACAACTGATAAGGAAAAGGATGAGATAAAACACGTCCCTTAAAGAGAACTTATAGGGTCTCTGCTATATCTTGCAAACTCATCGAGACCTGATTTGACGTTTGCCGTAACTAAATTAGCACAATTCTGTAGTAACCCAGGCGAACGACACTGGCAAGCTGCTAAACATATACTAAGATATCTTCAAGCTACTAAGAATGTTTCACTCATCTATAAAAGAGGGTCTGATGATATACTAGCATTTAGCGACTCAGATTGGGCTAATGACATAGATGATAGACGATCAACTAGCGGGTCAGCTGTTACTATTAATGGTTGTTTAGTGTCATGGAGATCTAAAAAGCAAAATTGCGTGTCATTATCTACAATGGAGTCTGAATACATTGTTCTCGCCCAGACCACTAAGGAAATATTGTGGATAGCACAAATATTAGAGAATTTGAAATGCCTGACTAACACCTCACGCCCAATAACAATATTCTGTGATAATAGAGCTGCCATCGAGTTTTCTAAAAAACAACATAGAAAACAATCGAAGCACATTGACATACGGTATCATTATATAAGAGAAAAGGTCAACAGTGGAGACATCCATGTGGATTACATCTCTACCAACGACAACCTGGCCGACATCTTCACCAAGGGCCTCAAAAGGACTGCACATCAGAATGCTTGTGCAGCTATGAATTGTCTGGATACTGGCATACTACCCGACATATCCAAAGTGGGGGAATGAAGACATGTTGAATATGCCCACTTCCGCCGGGGAGGACCTACGTCACCACTACGTCACGGCCAGCCAATCACCGAGCTGCCCAGCGGGCAGTCCATCCCCCTTCCCCCTTTTAGTCATAATAAAGATAACTTTCCTGTTGTTCGCTTCGCCTCCGCGTGCTTCAATATATCCACTTCAATCGGCAGATGTAGTGGGATAATTGACTACTTCCTTATACTATTACATCATCTAGTCCAGCTTCAACTTATAGCCCAACATAAAATAATAAATATTTTTATAATCTGTTGAATATTTTCATTGAATAATATTAAATTGAATAATAAATTATTTCTTCGCCATAATATGATTCCCTACGGGTTTCGTGCTGATTGCCTCTTCTCTATATTATTCAACACATCTTGCTGAAAACATCACGTCAGCATTTAATTGCAAACCCTTTCTTAAAATACTGAGAACACGCCAGCGTTGGATCCAAGATATACACATGGAATTATGGAGTATTTTAGTATTATTTATTTGAACAACTCAGCTCTTCCTGGAGTATTATTTATTATTATTATTTTTTGCTTATCCCTAGTACACGTGGTACAGGCCATGATAAATATGGTGGGTAGAGGTAGGCGACTGCTTTTACTGTAAGTGCACCACATGTCTATACATGTGAAAAGCAGTTCGACACTGCACTTTCAAATGGGCCAGAGCCCCGCTTGGTTACTTGCACTCGCAGGTGGGGTTTGACCTTTGCAAGAATCGGGGGCCATTGGAGCATTTTTCTTTTTTAATTAGAAAAAAAATGTTTCCAATGCGGGAATCGAACCCGGATCGTAGCGGTCAAAAACCAACGGTTTAGGCCATCCTTCCACCGACTCAGCTCTTCCTGGAGTGTTATACTATTTCGATGTACTAGAGCGCCATCTGTTATCAAATTATAAAACTATTTTAGAGGCGTAATATTTTTTTTTTAATAAAACAATTTCTACTGTCCTTACTGCGATGGAAAAATTAAAGGGAGGGCCTGGCTCATCAGTGGTGAACCCTCCCAGCGGTTAAACTGGCGAAACCGCTGGGAGGGTTCACCACTGATGAGCCAGGCCCTCCCTTTAATTTTTCCATCGCAGTAAGGACAGTAGAAATTGTTTTATTAAAAAAAAATATATTACGCCTCTAAAATAGTTTTATAATTTGTTATACTATTATATATTTTCTTAATATATCGATGCTATATTAATTGATGTTTATTGGCTTGATTCAGGTTACACTACTTGTTCTAAAAATTGATGCTAGCTGTCGATTGGAGGGTATACCTACTAGCTAGTTTTTTCTTTTTTTGAATAAAGAAACTTTAATTTTTGATTTTCGATGAAAAATAGACACTTCGGCCAGTTAGAGTTTTTATTTTTCTCAACGTTTCGACAAAAATATTTTGTCTTCATCAGGAGAAGTAAATAAAAATAAAGCATTTGGAAAGGCGTTAAAATTGTTCTGAGGTTGCAAGGGCGTTCTCACGTAATTTTTTTTAAATTCAGCACAACATCTAAAGCACGAGTCAAAAATAAATATTGAACTCGTCAAAGGCTATGATCTTGGAAATAAATAAATATATAATAATAAAATTATAATCAAATAAATAAATAAATATTTGAATTATTATCGAAGAGACAATTTTTAAATGTGTCTTTAACCGATTTTCTAGGTTGGTTTAGAAAATTTAGAGTGAAATTCCAACAACCTACCTCCAACACCAAATAACCCGATATTTATTATTGTTTTTATTTTTATTTATGACTATTGTTCTGAAAATAAAGCAATCCATAAATAAATCTTTAATTAAAAAGGCATATTTCGGATCAAAATACCATTTATTTTACCAATATTTCAGTTGGCTGAACGCCAACCTTTATCAAGGTATTTTTACCAATATTTCAGTTACCAGTATTTCATAATATGTTATAATACCTTGATAAAGGTTGGCGTTCAGCCAACTGAAATATTGGTAAAATAAATAATATTTTGATCCAATATATGCTTTTTTAATTAAAGATTTATAACTATGTGTATTTTAACACGCCATTGGAATTTAAGAAAATATATTTTAAAACAAAGGTAAAAACATTTGAAACATTTTAAAAAATAGGTTATTTTTAAATACCCATTTTAAAACAAAGTGTTTCCGCCTCTGTTAAGCAATTTAAGTTAAAAGCTAATTTAAAAAAAAGTTGTTTCCCTGAAAATAGAGTTAATTTTAGAAAATTCTGCTTGTGTGAGTATGAAAAATTTTTAGGAAGTTATTTGAATTACACTTTGTATCTCAACTAGGTGTCTAGAACATATATATTTATTTGCATATATAGTTCACGAATATATCAGAATCGGATCAAATAGTTTTTGTTACAATATTTATATATTCGTATATTTATAATAATCAGAGATGGTTGTGGTCGCATCGTGTTTGGGATGTAATACGTACATTGGACCACAACGTTCGATCGCGAATAAAATAATTTAATAATATTGCCACGTGGAAAATTAGGGAAGACCAAATTCGGGATGAGACAGCAATTTATTTAAGGCAAGAACAAACTATGAATGGTAAACAAAAGATAAGCAAAAGAGGGAAGTGTACAGAGTATAACAAAATATTAACATAAAAATAATACTCTGCTAATAAAATCATAAATACTTTGTTACAATATAATATTCAAATCTAATCTTATTATTTCTTATCTCCATTCAATATAGTAGGGTATCAAGCCTGTAGAACTTGAGATTTCTGATGGTGTTTGCTGGGGATGAGTAAAACTTATTAATGGATAAGATAATACAGTCAATGATGTGGTTTGGGATTGTAGGTTGAAAATTGTACCTAGTACATAATACAAAACCTTGAAAACATTCCGGTATATTAAAAAAATAATATATATTTTTACAAATAATATGTTGCCATATAGCTCATTTCATATACTCGGCATCTATTCCTACTATATAATGGTATTTCCTTTTTATTTCAACACACAAAAAGCGATATCCCGGCTAGGGATAATTGCGCCGATTTACATTTTTTAAACAGAGACAGTTATAAACATATTATACAAGAAAAAAATAATTAAAAATAAAAAGAGAAACAATAATATATATTAGGAACCTGAACCTTTCAGGTTAGAAAAATAATCATAAATATATTTACAAAGATATTTAAATCTGTGACAATTCTCTCTAGTATAATGGTAATGGGCTGTTTATGCAAGGCAGTAACTTGTCACAGTCTGCTGATGGTGTACAGCCTGAGTGACAAAGTTGTGTCAGACTCACTTGACATTCTATTCCATCCTCGAACAACAACTTTCTAATGGGGTTTAAGTTTATGATGGTCAGAATAACATTAAGGATGTGTGATTTCACGAAAGGCATTATCTAAAATGTAGGTTTTAAGGCGTTTAAATGTTTTTGATATCAATGCCAATAATATCTAAATACACATTAATCGACTAAACCAGCATATTTGTCTGCATCAGACAATGAAAAGAACACCGATAAACCAAACTCTTTTCCTACAGAGCAGACTGTAGTGAATGATGTTCGAACAACTCTTGAAGTGGAACAAAAGTGAAACAATATGTAAGATTTAACTCTGAAATCCTAAAAGGGTACAAGCCTAACTGGTTAGGGAATATTGAAGCCTGATGCTAGATATGTAAATTGTAAACTTGTGTGAATAAGTAATATCATGGTTCTATGATTGATTAAAATACGTGGTTGCATTTGTAAAAGTATTTTAAAATATATATTTAAATTTTCAAATGGCATGCAATTGTTTAATATTATCATTTGAGAAAAAATACCCGTTATAAGATCGCTTTGTACCTATAAACCTTTCTATAATTAAAAAAAACATTATATCAAAAATATTAATATAGAATACAATTTTAACACACACTATTATTATTTAATTATTGAAGCTCGATTAGTTAATGAAAGAAGTGAACATACTGCTAGAAGACTAAGCTATTAAAACAAGGGTGATCAACAAACAAGAAATGTATCATAAAACTTTGTTTTACCTCTGAATAAATAACAAATGCTGATTCTAAAATGTAGCTCTAGATATTTCGGCTAGATATAAATTGACTGAGGATTTGTTGTCGATGGTAAAATAAGATAATTAGGATTTATTGACGTTTCTAAAAGTTTATTTATTACAGAAAACATCAATATTTTACGAATATTTGAGAATAAAGTAGCTTACCGTTTTTTTGTTTCTTGTCTACGTACGTCCCAACCATCGTCATAAAGAATCGTCCTTTAAAGGCCATCAACCTAAAGTAACTTACATCCCCAATCTCTTGACTCAAGACCGAGTAATAAGATCAATAATATCTTTGGCCTTGGAAATACATCCAGGTTCTGAAGCGGTTTTCAATATTCCATTAGCATTTGGGCATAAAATCTCTTCAATAAAACGCTTCCATACCATTCTGAAGAGCAGAAGTTTCTTCAGAAAATGATTCGAATGATCATTTATGTCCCCATGGAGGTAACAAAAGAAGATTATCTTCTTTATATCTTTCAGAAAGTTGAACATTATCCGTTTAAATATGGCTGGAATAATTACAATAACCAGATGGTATCGCTTTAAATTTATAATGTCCATCTTGGGATTCTGAATATCTTCTCTCTCTGCTTCATACTTCTTCTTTGAGCTGCAAGATTGTAGGTTATATATTAATACCCATCTATTGAGAGGGAGAGAAATGTTTCAAGAAAAATATTTATATTTTTATATTTTTCGGCAGATAGAGAGAGACATAGGGAACTTAACAAATTTGAATTTGCTCTATAGAAATTATAATAAATAATCATATATTTTAGAACAAGAAATTAATAATCAATCAAAATATATAGGTAATGAGCGCGCGCGCGCGCGAACAGTCTTTGAAATAAGTTGTTTCTCAGAACAAATATAATCAGAAAAATAATCTCATTTGATTAAGCAAATTACTAAGAGATTAGTATTTCTATCTCATTTATTTCCTGTTGAATAATAATAATAATAAAACGAGCTAGTGAGTGTTTCCAACATTCAAAATTCAAAAATGATATCAACATTTAAACGATTTTTTTGTCATTTGACTCTAGAGATGAGATGTCTGAAATAAAGTAATTAGGTAAAAACATGGAAAACGTTACATTTAGAGGGAAGAGAGTCATAAAAATCAACAACATATATTGTTTAACAATTCATTATGAAAACACATTGTTTTTGGATTTGTAAAACATCAGGCGTATTGAGGCACTGTAAAAAAAGAAGAGTGATATACAATTCTACTACCCGTTTACGAGAATCCATCAAGATTTAAAACGGCATAAACCTGCTCGGAGTGTTGGGCTCTTTCACGACAACGTTCTCGTACATAAAACTTTTATTTCCAAGGCTGCTGTACAAATCGAAGAAATTGCCTACCCACCTTTTTTTAACACTTCGTCCTAAGTATTATTACCTGTTTTCTAAACAGGGTTATGAGCTTAGAAGAAAAGAGTTTTTTTTGCCGCCAGGAGGCGAAACTGACCGGACGTGTGTCGCTAGGCTCCGCTAGTTCCGGTAAATATTGTTTTAAATATTCATTTTACTTATTGTATTCTTTTATAACTATATTATAACTTCTTCTTGGTTAATAATTTGAAATTGATAGGTGAAACTTAATATTGGCATTTATAAAGATAGATTTAATTTTTAAAGTTCTGCTCTAATTTGTTTAAAGATTGAGTAAAGTTAATTAACATGCAAATTTTCTAAGAATGAATACACTGGTAATTGCTCGATTGGATGAAATATGGAAATATTTCTCCGATAAATTTGATAATAACCAAAAAACAATAAGTAAACAAGATCTAGGCTTTCTCAAAAGTACAATAAAACAGGTCAAAGATAGCGTAACTGAGCTTATAAAGTTAGACGAAAACATAAATAGATTTGAGGAACAATTGCAAGGTAATTTCATAGATATTAAAAATGATATAGCACAATTAGTTAAACAAAATAAAATCAAGGAATCGCACTCATACGCAGAAATAGTCAAAAATAGAAATGATAAAATATTACAAAAAAATAAATACACTAATGATGAGAAAACACTGATTATATTTGCTAATGATGATCAAAATACAGCTCATGTACACCAAAAGGTGAATGAAACAATAAAGCAATTTCGCCAAAAAGGAAATACTGCCAAAATTTCAAAATTGATAAATACACGAAGGGGTACAATATTAAAATCACCCAACGAACAAGACATAGATCAACTGATTGAGAGTTTCAGGAAAATCGATGAATTGAACCAAACATGTAAAATCTATAAGCCTAATCAAAGAGATCCAACTATTGTTATAAAAAATGTAAATAAATCAACAGACATATCTGATCTAACAAACACAATTTGTGAAATGAACCCAGAACTTAACAACTTTAAAAACGAACTAAATGTACTTTTCCCAATTAAGTCCAATAAACCTGATCATGATGTGGTGCTGAGGGTTTCGCCTCGGGCCTACCAAGCTATAATGAAAGCCAACAAAATTTATACTGATGTACAAAGATGTGAAGTTCGAGACAAAGTCCTGGTTAACCAATGTCAGAACTGTTTTTTATTCAACCCTAACCACAAGAAAAACGACTGCCCAAACTTGAAAAAATGCGTGAACTGCGGTACAGAGGGTCAACATCAATGTTCTAATATAATAAAGTGTTGCAACTGCGCCAAACACCCATATTTTAAAAATAACAATCTTGATCACAAACAAAATTCTAAGGATTGTCCAATTTACAATAAACAAATCAGCCTGATGATTCAGCGAACAGATTACACAACAGGCTCATAAGCGCTTCGCATAAATCTCCATTATGAAAGAAGCAAAAATTTTAACCAGAGGAAAAATTAAATGTATACAACAGAACATTAGGAAAAGTATAATTGCAACTACCGAACTCAGAAGCTCAATTAGAGACAATCCTCCAGATATTCTCCTTCTTCAAGAGCCTTATGTTTTAAATAGAAAGGTCGTGTTCGATATGGACTCTCACATAGTACATTGTTCCTCAACAGAAAACACTTATACTGCAACGGTTATATATAATAAAAATATAAAATATAGGAAGTTGGAGGGTTTCACAAATCAGTTTTGTACATCAATCTCTATAAATACACCTAAATCTAGGACGATAATAGCAAACTTTTATATTCCTCCAAACAAATGCGATGACGAACATTTGAACTTTTTAAAGAATTTGATAGCTACCTTCGAGAGTACTCCCCTAATCCTCTGTGGAGATTTTAATTCCCGTCACCCGGTTTGGTTCGATAGAATTACAAACTCTAACGGATATAAAATGCAACCTATTATCAATGAATATAATCTTTTTATTCACAATAACAAAACTCCTACCTGTCGTAATAAAAGCATAATAGATCTCACTATTTCAAATAGACATTCATTGAAACTGGTAAACAATTGGCAAACTTCTGAATTGACCAATATTTCCGACCATGTGACAGTTTCATTTGATATCAATGTTAACTTAGATATTACAAACAATCAACAAAAATCTACATGGAAATTTAGCGAAAAGAAAGCAGACTGGTCACTGTTTTCAAATACAATTTCTAAACAGGAAGTAAGAAGATTGGAAAACGATGTAAAAAAGGTCGAAAAGGAAACTGATATTGACATGGTAGTTGACAGGCTATCGGATATAATTCTGGAAGCTGCATATCAATCACTGGAGGTGAAATCTTCCAACTTCACTTTCGATACCGGGATCAAGTGGTGGAACAAAGAATTAGAACAAAAGAAAAAGTATTTTCATTATATGAGAAATCGATACTTTCATCATAAAGCAATTAGTGTTAATGAATATAAGTCTGTCAGAAATAAATATAAAAATAGTATTAGAAAAGCTAAGAGGAATAGTTGGCGAGATTTTATAGAAGAAAATGGATCTAATAATCCGTTTGGAAACGCCTATAGAACCTTAAAAAAACTGTGCTCCTCTAATCAACAAAAGGGATTACCAATAATTGAACAGGCACCAGTAGATTCTAAAGAAACTCTAATAAAAGATCTGATTAATGAACTAATTCCTGATGATACAACTATATCGGATACTGCTCACCATACATCAATAAGGAACTATACACCGAATTTTACAAACTCCAACTCATGCAAAATTCATAAGAAAGAAATAGAAGAGATAATCGACAAAATTAATGTAAATAAAGCTCCTGGTCCAGACAATATTAGTAATAATATGATAAAGAATGCTTTTCAACTAATACTTCCGATTTTACACTCAATATTTAATAAATGTATTCAAATAGGATACTTCCCTAAAAAAATGGAAAACAGCAGCACTCAAAATAATAGCCAAACCCGGCAAAACCAATTATGAATCAGCTAAAAGCTACCGTCCGATATCTTTATTATCAAATTTTTCAAAGATTCTAGAAAAAATTCTCAAAAATAAAATCTATGAATTTTATATTCAAAACAATCTGTTAAGCTCGAGGCAGCACGGATTTATCAAGTCTAAGTCAACCATCACTGCTTTGAATACTATAATCGATGTATTAATGGAGCATAAGCAAAAAGAACTGTCTGCACTAATTACAATAGATATCTCGGGGGCTTTTGATAATGCCTGGTGGCCAGCGATCATCAAAAGAATAGACTCAGATAATTTACCGGAAAAACTGATCAAAATTCTACAATCATATTTAAATTCCAGGTTCATTTCTTTCAGTTACGACAATCTAACAACTTCAAAGCCAATTACCAAGGGGTGTCCTCAGGGCGGTCCGCTTTCTCCACTTCTATGGACAATTTTGTTGAATGATTTGCTGATGAATTTGCAGGTGCCCAATTGTGAGTTGATTTGTTATGTGGATGATATTTCGATCATATGCTGGAATAAAGATCTAGCTTCACTAAAAATAGTTATAGAGGAAGCATTAAATACTATCGAATTGTGGTGTATTAAGAACAAGTTAGAAATCAGTTCCGAAAAAACAAACATTTTATATTTGCATAATAAAGAGAAGATCCCAGTTAAATTTAAGAGTGGATTAATTTCACCAGTACAAAAAATAAAAATTTTAGGAATAACAATTGCAAATCATAGAAGAAAAAACAAATTAAATTTTGCTTTTCATATAGAGGAAATAGTGAGCAGAACTCTAAGAATAAAAAAATTTCTATTCTCTCTGTGCAGCAAATCATGGGGTTTGAGCTCCCATAAAAGAATTACATTGTACAAATCTTTATTCAGATCAACTTTAACATATGGATCAGAAATATGGTTCAAATTTTTAAATAAAAAATCGATACAAAAATTAAACTCAATGCAATATCAGATATTATTATGGAGCATTCAAGCATACAAGACAACTTCGTACAACTGTGTTCACAGTTTGGCTAAGACTCCATTGATTGCAGATTACATTGAAGCAAAAAATATGAAATATGACTTAAATAACTTATCGTTCGAGGACAAGCAAAAATACAAAATCGATATTCCCTTTATAATTAAATCCTATATAGACGAAAGAATGTTGCTCTTACTGAATAATACAAACGAGACATTTACAAGTTTTTTCAACCGGGGTATTCCTAATTATTTTCGCCCTAATTTCCACAACACACAATTTGTAACCAACCATGGTAATTTCGGAAGTTTTCTGGAAAGAATACGCGCATCGGAGGATCCGGGCTGTTTTTGTGGATGCCGCATTCAAGATTCCACTCACCTTTTACTTAAGTGCCCAGCATTTCAAGACTACAGACTCAATAACTGTATCCTCTGTACCGATCCAAGAGAACTGATATCCAGCAGGGATTCATACATTGTTTTCAATAGATTTTGTAAATTTATATCAAAGTTTTTAATTAATCTAAAGTGTTAGGTATAATTAACTATGTGTGCTGTATATATGATTCTTTTTTTTTTCCTTTTTCCTTTATCTTGAGGTGTGTTTAAATTAAATTACCTATGTATATAGTATGCTTGTTTGAAATCAATTTCAAAAATATGTAAATGCCTTGAGCATATGTTTTTTTTTTATATGTAAATAGATTCTCCCTCTCTCTCTTGTATTGCTTTCCTTTGGGCGCCAGTGTCCTTGGCGGGACATCGCGCTTTGTATTTACAGTTGAATAAAAGATGGATTTTTTATTTATTAATCTATCGATGATGTCAAAGATGAAGTAAATCCAAAGCGTGATGCTATTCAAAAACGAAAATGTTATTAATTTTCCGTACGTTATAAGTTTCGAACCTGAAATTTATTCATATAAATTCGAGAACTAAGAAGGTATAAAATAATAAACAATAAATCTCTCTCTTTTAAACACAACAATTTCCTGAGACTGGATATACTGCAGCATTTCTCTGTCACTGGCCCACGGGAATGTCGTCCAGCCACTACCTGACCTGCAGGATCTTCGAATAAGACCTGGACGACATATTCAGCCAATTCGAAAATTTACCAGGTCTTCCTACTCGGGAAATGAGTAGTAGGGTTGAAGATCTTCTCATTGTTTGGAGAAGGACGTCGCTGAGGAAGCTTCCTCGACTGTGCAAATTGTTCATATTTCTTTACTCTTGTTCATTTTGTTATCTATTTCCTTTAATCTTGACTGGGCAAGCCTACGCGCGGCAAATTCATTAATAACAGTGTTTCCTTTATTTTCTCATTCTACCATTGACTTTAGATTTATATGATTTATATAAATATTTAAAAATATTTTTTTTACTCTTTATCTCTCGGAAGCTTCCTCGACTGTGCGAATTGTTCATGTTTCTTTACTCTTGTTCATTTTGTTCTCTATGTCTCTAATCTTGGCTGGGCAAGCCTACGCGCGGCAAATTCATTAATAACAGTATTTCCTTTATTTTCTCATTCTACCATTGACTTCAGATTGATAAAATTTATATAAATATTTAAAAATATTTTTTTTTTACTCTTTCTCTCTCGTCAGTGCGGCCTTACGAACTTCGCGTTTTTTTTCTCCAGAAATGGATGGGATTGAAATTCCCCTAACTACTATGAAACACTAGTGGGTAGCCGATTATGGTTCAATTCCAATAAAGAATTAGCTAGAAATTCCGATATATTGGAGGAAAATAGATGAAAGACATGCAAATTTGAAACCTGTAACAGCATCAACGCCCTCTTTTAAACCTGCCTCAAAGTCATCAGCGGCTGTAAGCCCTTCACAATCTCAAGAGACCCTTGCCGAGGGAAATCCCATTTCCACGCATACTCCTCTGAGTCAGCCAATAATAATTGCCATCGCTACCGAGACAACTCGGGCGTTAGATCGAAAAATAAATTTCAATAAAAACAGTTAGCCCAAGGTAATACCGCCGTTCCTGGCTACTTCAACCTCAGTCTGCGAGACCCACAGAGATGAACCTCCTCAGGATAATCAGGAAGAGAATAACTCACAAAATTTTTGTAAGTCCGTGGCTCGCCAACAGCTGAACCTAATTCTTCCACGTCCCCCGGTAAAGTGAAGCGAAGATCTAGGATTAAGGAGAGATGTAATAGCGCGTGCCGCTATCTTTTGTCACTACATTTCTTTGATGGCCTCAAGGCTGAAATTCTCTTCAGCCAGATCATATCTTTAGTAGAGAGGAAGTCCTATAAACTCTACAAACGCGTCACTACAATCCGGGCAGCCTCTACATAAAGCACGTCATGATCTTACGCAAAGCGTGCCTCAAAGTGCGCGACATTGCTGTCCGCAAAATAAGTGTGGATTTATGTTTCTTTAGAAGCAATACTCGGAAGATGCTGCAAATTTGGAAGTCGGATCATTTCTTCGGGTATATCTTCTTATTTGCGTCAGTGTAACCTCCCAGGGGATCCGGCCTAGTCGTCATCGTGGCGCCATGAGTCACTGTCCTCTGGCACTGCGTCTTGTAGACATGCAATATCTCCATCGTCAGCATCAACGCCCGGGGTCACGAGACATGCGTCACCAACTGTAACCTAGCTCACACTCCTAAAAAAATTCTGTCTTCAATTTAGGTCATTGAAGAAAGTCATCAGGGATGTTGCCTGGATCCTGTACGACTTCAACATCTCCAAAGGGTCTAGAAGAGTAAAAGCCTTTCTAGACCAGACCGCCTCGTCGACATAGTCACCATCCTCGATGCAGCAACTAAGAGGGTTGATAGTTATGGTAGCCGGGTAAACGCTGCCCGTCTGGATCGAGAACCATTGATGCTCTAAAGACGGTCTCCCGTTACTGGGCTCTAAAGTACAGCTGCTCGGACCACCGTATCATCCTACTACAAGTGGGGAATTCTCCTCCACCATCTCTGGCATTTATCTTCTCGTTACCTTAGCGCCAGTCGTCGAGAAATTAGAGGCGTTTCTTAGGAATTCTTCGATAAAATTCGAGAAACATTCTTCCTGGAGATATTCCGAGAAAATGAAAAAAATGAAGAGGTATCAGATAGAAGATATCAAGTGTCTATCCACTGCCGAGTGATGTAGATAACGTCGCTGAATCCAGAAGGTTCCTGCACTCTTTGCTTGAGAGAGAGACCATAGAGAAATAATTTCCTTCGTTGCATGAACTTGAACGCGCCTTGCGCGTCAAGCTTCATCGCTTGGGATCGTAGCCGGTCTTCAAAGCGCAAGAAGAACTTATTCGAGGGAGATTATCTGAGTCGCAATGGCCTCAATTCCTTTAAATAACCTTTCGACAGCAATGCCCTCCTGACTGAAAGACCTGAAAGGAACTACGGAGACGATCACTCTTGAGGACGTGACCCGCTTCATCGGGCAGACAACTTCTTGAATGAGGTGAAAACTTCCATCAGCTGTCTGCAACAAGTTAAAACGGCTGATTGGATTTAGTGCGCTGCGAGCTTGTTAAGAGCTTCGAGAACTTCTTCGGCTGCATGGGTGGTGGACACACATAAGGTCCTCAACAAATCCAAGCTAAGTGGAGCTCAGTCAAAAACCTGGAGGAGAAATATTTCTAAATCTTTATCTACAGCAGATGACATACTCGTCATTTTCCCGGTATATTTAAAAATATTCAAAATAATGAAGGTATATCCTGACCAAAATCACGTGATTTTTAGATGGCAGAGAGAGAGCGCCATCTAGTAGAACATAAATCAACTAAACATTGATTTTTAACTGTTTCCTGATATTTGGCCAACCCATTTTCTTGATAAATCAAGAAAAGCCATCCACGAACGCGTTTCGCACTGTTGGCGCTTGTCAGCGTGGAGTAGGTTGTACCACTGCGACCAAAAATATTTTTGGTCCCAGAGGCATCTAGAAAAACCTAGAAATGAGTATTTAAGACTAAACTTGTCTTGATTTATCAAGAAAATGGGTTGGCCAAATATCAGGGAACAGTTAAAATTATGTTTAGTTGATTTCTGTTCCACTAGATGGCGCTTTGCTATCTAAAAACCACATGTGCTTTTGGTCAGGATATGTCTTCATTATTTTTAATATCAATACCTGACCTTTTTAATTTTTCTATTGTTTTCTCATTTAAAAATACGCATTTCGGATGAAATTTTGGTGCGATATAGAGATAGATAGGGAAGAAGTCACTTTAGGAATTTTGACCTCGAAATTAGTAATTAAAAATCCGATATAACAAATTCATTTCAATATGCCGTTTATTACGTATGTACGTTACTATAATATTTGCCCTATCTAGCTGAGCCCGTAACGCTATATAAAGTACGTCATGTCTAAGTAAAGTAATATTTATAATTTCAACGCCAAAAAATATGCAATTAACTCTGAATATGCATATTCACCTCTTACACCGTATACTTCAAATACCCCAGTCCATATGCAACCTCAAAATTAACAGAGAATTAACGGCAACAGTATCACGAATCAGAACAGGACATTTTAAAGGAATGAAGATAAACCCAGACATGACTACAGGAACTGCAATAACTGTTACAACATCCAATTCATTCCGGACCATATATACCTCGGCCATCCTTGCAGCCCTCTATATGGCAGACATCAATCCAGAAGAGTACATCCATACGGACAAGGCACCTCGGTTGGCCGGTATTGTGATCAGGGTGTACGGACCGATCTGATCTGCTCCATGGACAATACACCACCACCGTATACTTTTTAATATAATATTTGACCTATCTATATGTAGCTATGGCACTATATACGGTACATCAGGAAGATATAACTTTATCGTTGTAATATGTAAATTAACATGATTGTTGGCTAAATCGTATATTACATTTTTCCGCCTACGTTCCCACAATTTTTTACCTGTACCAGTAAACTTTGAAGTAATTAGGCTAATCTTTTCTCTTTCATTGCTGCTAAAACGACTACTTTATACTAATAGTAGTACTAGAATACTACTCTTAATAATTATATTCACATTTTGGTAAACAATATTGTTTAGTAATACATACTTCCACTCAGGCAGCACTCAGGCGAAATTGATTCATTCATATAAAATTAAATAAATAAATAAAAATGAAATTAGAACTTTTTTTACGCGTATTTATTTGTTACTGTGATGTTCCTCTCTCTCTCTCTCTCTCTCTCTTCGATTAAATAAATAAATATGCTTTACCAAATTAAGAAACAAATTGAGATCCCTGTACAGAGAACCAAAAAGAGTTATTGAGCTTTTTTTGAGCACGACCTCCAAGATATTGTCTAATTTAGACTAAAAGGATAAGAAAAAAAATCAAATTTTAATTATATATCTTTCTAATGTTAAACATACACTTTTTAATATATTCATAACAAAAACAATAATTACAGTGCTGACAAATCCAAACAACCAAAATAAATTAATTAAACAGAGTATTTTATAATATTATTATAAGGTATATTACAATTACAAAACACACACTATATCCTATGTGGATATTTGCATGTAAATGTTTAATCTATTTTATGTACATATTTTAAAATATATATACAAATTATTTATAGTTTGAGAGAGAGAGAGTGAAAGTTATTTAATTTTACATTTTAGAGCAATAAATTTTACAAGAAATAAAGTTATTTACATACATATTATTAAAAGTCCAATATATATTTAGAATAACAACCACTAAACCAATGTCACAAATATATAGAACATTCCTAAATATTAACAGAAATAAAAAAAATGACGCGTATGATTCTTTTTTTTTTTTCAAAAATAAATCACTTTTCTACTGTCCTTACTACAATGCTAAAATAATGGGAGGACCTGACTCATCAGTGATGAACCCTTCCAGCGGTTTTTCTAGTTTAATCTACCATACCACTGTATCATTGCAGTAAGGACAGTAGAAAATTGATTTATTTTTGAAAAAAAGAATTATACACTTCAAAATTGATAAGTTACAATTTGGATTATAGATTATAAACACAAGGTAATAAGACCAAATCCAAAAAAATAAATAGTGTGTGATGTTTCGGTAACAGCGTTGTTACTATCTTCAGACAAAAGTACTGAAACTCATTCAGTACTTTTGTCTGAAGATGGTAACAACGCTGTTACCGAAACGTCACACACTATTTTTTTATTTGGATTTGGTCTTATTACCTTGATACCTTGTGCTCATACACTTCAAAAGTAGTTAAAATTTCTTTAAACAGATGGCGGGCTAATGCATAGTAAAAAAATTAAACTGAATATTTCTAAATAAAAATAAATTTTGGTATGATTGTCTATTATTTAATTTATCATCTAATAAAACGACATTTGAAAATTATCCCGCATGTGTTTCTTTTGAACGAAAAATTGAAATTTATTTTAAGGAGAAATAACGATTATTTCTAACCTTAGGTATGAAGTATGAAAGGATGAATTGTGAAGAGTAATGATAAATGGACCCAGGACACTTTATTTTTCCGTTTATCATTACTCTTCACAATTCATACTTTCATAATTCATCCCTAAGGTTAGAAATAATCGTTATTTCTCCTTTAAATAAATTTTGATTTTTCGTTCAAAAAAACACATGCGGGATAATTTTCAAATGTCGTTCTACAATCATATACCGCATTATATTGTATTATATCATTTAATAGTTAGACGAACTAGAAAGGATAATATCTATCAATAGAAGAAAATAATGAAAGAAAGGAGAAAAGTTCTAAAGAAAGTTGATGATATCGCCAATAAATAGAAGATTTCTGAAATTACATCATTTAACTAAAGGTCGTTTAGCAGATGGGAGATTTGAAGGATTTAGGAGATGGATGGGTACACACCTCGGTGTGTTTGGCCGGCATTCCTAATTGTCTTCTCCATTAGTTCTATCAATATACCGCTATATTTACCCGGGTACAATATCACAGATTGATGGAGGGTTTTTTTTCAGGTAAATATTTCCAGAATTAATTCTTTTTTTTTAAACATTTTTTATAAGTGTTTGCTTTCTTCTTTTATAATATCAATAGCTACTCTTTATACAAATATTGTTAATTTCGAATATCATGTGTTTTAATAAACGTGAATATTTTAAATTAATATATCACTGTTTCTATTTGATCATAATTAGCTTAGGTTTTACCTTCTTTGCTTCTAGTATGCATAAGACCTAGCCTACTACATATGGAAATAAGTGAAAAAAGAATGCATTGCTTGATAATCATAATGTACTATTCAAAAAACGTATTACAAATATTCTTAGTGTTTTATAAATTTTGTTAAAAATTTCCAGTAGAAGGCGTACATGTAAATTCGATTGGTATGAGTTTATTAAAAGGCTCCATTTTAAAAATATTAGTTATGGATATTTTCCTATATTCAGAAACCCTATTATTATTAATATCTTGCGTTATAAGAATATAGAATTATGTTGTATATATATTAATTAATTGTTACCACAGAGTGTGTGTAAGCTCACAGGTAAATAGGCGCTAACCGAAATAAAAAAAAGTTCCTTGGTTCAATATTAGTTTCCCTTTTATATTTTGTTCTCTCTCTTGTAAATCAATAAATATAATGTTTAATTAATAATTATTGGAATCAGTTTCATTAAAAACTCTAAGCAAAGTCAACAAAATATAAAGAAACAATATCAAATAAATACATAATTTTTTCAATATTATTTTGATCTACATTTTTCGAAGGAAGATCTATAAGCATTTATATGTCTAATATGTTAGCATATATTCATGGAATATATATTTCGAAAATTCATACATGCATGTAAATTTGAGTAATATTGCCACTTTTTAAAATGAAAATAATTTCCAAATTCAGAAAGATATATATTTATTTAACGTATTTTTGCTATTTTTTACTTATTCTACTTATTGCAAAATTTTAAAATAAATATTTAGTGCATTGTTTTAACGCAGCGAAATCAGACGAGGTCTTCTTAAGATATGCGAAAATCATTTTCCAGTAAAAATAAATTAGTTTATTTGCATTTTATTACTTTTTATTTTATAATATATATTTTTATTTTCAACTATATATATTATTAGTTGAAATATATTATAGTTTTTTTTTTAAATATCTACTCGTCTTTTCTCCGCCACCCAAAATTGGATTTGTAGGATGAGATGGTGGTGTCTTGTCCATGGAGCAGATCAGATCGGTCCGTGCACCCTGATCACAATACCTGCCAACTGAGGTGGTGGTGTCTTGTCCATGGAGCATATCAGATCGGTCCGTGCACCCTGATCACAATACCGGCCAACTGAGATGGTGGTGTCTTGTCCATGGAGCAGATCAGATCGGTCCACGCACCCTGATCACAATACCGGCCAACTGAGATGGTGGTGTCTTGTCCATGGAGCAGATCAGATCGGTCCATGCACCTTGATCACAATACCGGCCAACTGAGATGGTGGTGTCTTGTCCATGGAGCAGATCAGATCGGTCCGTGCACCCTGATCACAATACCAGTCAACAAAGGTGCCTTGTCCGTATGGATGTCCTCTACTGGATTGATGTATGTCATATAGAGGGCTGTAAGGATGGCCGGGAAACTGTATATATAGTCCAGAGTGAGTTGGTGTTGTGACAGTTATTACAGTTCGATGTGTAGGATGAAAGAAAATTAATGAAAGCACTTAGGTTAGAATTTCTCTATTATAAGAATATATTATGAATAGTTGTTAGAGGGAATATATTGTGGTATTTTTGTTTTGAAAATAGAGCAATCCATATTTAAATCATTTGATGATAAAAAGGCATATATTGGATTTTAAAAAGATTTATTTGCCAATATTTCGGTTGGCAGAACGCCAACCTTTATCAAGGCGTTACATTTTTGTATAAACAAACTCAGCGCCGCATAGTGTTATAATATCACAGTTGTGTATCACAGTATCACAACTGTGATATTATAACACTATGCGGCACTGAGTTTGTTATACAAAAATGTAATGCCTTGATAAAGGTTTGGCGTTCAGCCAACCGAAATATTGGCAAATAAATCTTTTTAAATCCAATATATGCCTTTTTATTATCTAATATTGTGTTTTATATTTGATTTTTATCATTAATTCCCAATAGTGGTTGAAATGATTCAATATATGAAAAATATATAATTGTTTTATTTTTGGCCACTAGGTGGACAAGTCGGGTGGACTTGCGTCGCATCGCTTCTCGAATTCGGTAAGTATTCATTTAACTAGTTTTATAGAAATCTACAACATCAAATTGATTTATAAATTTTATAGGTATAGTCGCTGAATAGTTGCTCTTTATTTTATTATAGCTATTTCTTTAAATTAAATGGAAAAAAAGAAGAATAAATTTACATAATTCTGTATTTCTATTGTTTTGCATAAAATAAGCATGGCCGCTCTAAATAGAGGTATTTATAAAAATAGATATACAATAGTTTCTTCAGACTATTTTATGCTTCTTTTTAATGTTCACCTATATAGTTATTTGAGATAAGATTTTGTAATGCCTGTTACATAGGGAATTGTATTATGATGCACTAGCGCGCCATCTGTTATGAAAATTCGAAAATATTTTAGACGCGTAAGATTCTTTTTGAAATAAAACAATTTCTACTGCCCTTACTGCAATATGGAAAAATTTATGGGAGGTCCTGGCTCATCAGTATCGAAACCGCTGGGAGGGTTCACCATTGATGAGTCAGGCCCTCCCATTAATTTTTCCATATTGCAGTAAGGGCAGTGGAAATTGTTTAATTTGAAAAAGAATCTTACGCGTCTAGTTTCGATTTTTCATAGGGATTTGTATTGAGTTACTTACGATTCTCATAGGGGTATATTTCTATACATTTTAGGATACATTTCCATGATATTGTCAAGCGGCTCAGCGGCTCCAACCACGAGAGGCCCCATGGGACGCCTGTCAATCATCCCTGGACACCGAATGTGAGGGGTTTCTCGGAATCTGGTCGGCGGGGGGAGCTGACGTCGTTCATTAGGATTATCTTTAACTTGGGGTAAGTTGTACACTCTCTCTCTCTCCCTATAAATACCCCTTATAATAAATTAATTATCCCCAAACTTGCCCTTGCTTTATTTATCTCCGCGACAATATAATAAGTAAATAAAAATGGCCACTAGAGAATATGTAATGTTATCTTTCATTCATTAATAAATGCTTGTTGGAAAAAAATATAGATTCGTAGAGGAAGAGAAAGATCCATTATTATTTGAAAGGTATAAAACAACAAAAGAAGGACAAGAGATCAAATTATATGTACATCAGCAGCTAACGCCGGCCTGCCCTATTCACTTAAACGTTAGTCAACTTACAATCCAACAAGGCCGCGCTATATAGGCAGAGATGTTAATTTGCATAGACAATACTAAAATGCTGTGCAAATCACAAAAGTATTCTTTCATAGAAATATCTGGAATTGTCACTTTCAACAATACTCACAATCGGATATAATTGATTTATATAAACATTTGATTGTGCTGCTCTATCTGAGGAAAGACGAAAACTAAATGATAAAACGGGGCAACTTTCTCCTTCATTTCCGGCACTAATTAATGAAATATCAAAGAATAGGTATATAGCGGTGGCGATATTTGGATTCCATAGAATTATATCCCAGAAAAAGGCCACGCA
>CP092867.1:108832661-108920137 GCA_030710605.1 Cordylochernes scorpioides
CCTCGGAGACTTGTTGTTGAACCTGATATCAAATGTGTACCTATTTTGCCATTATGTGCACATTGTATGAAAAAGTGAAAGTTGTATAAGCTCATGATTTTGCTTTGTTTTAAAAATGACTCGTTGTTGGTTCCATATGCTTGAATTGAATATTACACCTTTTTTCTACATATATTTTATTGCTTAAAAAGGAACACAACAAAACAAAAAAGAAACTACAATTACAAAATGATTTGATAATTAAGAAAAAAAAAACAACAATAATAATAAAAACTAGTTTTATTTCATACTAATTTGATCAGGATAAGAGTTATTCTATAAAAAAAATAATAAAAACTGATGATGATATAAAAATCGAATATGTCTGCCACAAAAATGCTTCTATGAATTAAAAAATAAGAATAATTACAAAATTAACATAAACTTCAAACAAACCTATTATGCCATTTTAAAATTTTTAATTGTATATGTGTGTAAGGTTTTGTATTGAAAACATCATTGATTACGAACACACAAACTAAGTAGTAAAATTATTAATATTAATAGATAAATCAATTTATATGAGCAATATAGTTATCTAGGAATAATTTAAAAATGACAGAATAGAATTCGAGTAAAAGGTTTCTTTTAGATTTTGCAAGTTTTCGAACAAAGCTTTGTTCTTCAACGGAGAAATACCTTTGTGTATTTTTTTTTTGCCTAATTCTAGTTCACGTGGTACAGGCCAAGGTAATCATGGTGGGTAAAAGTGGCGACTGCTTTTACTGTAAGTGCACCACATGTCTACACATGTGAAAAGCATTTCGACATTACACTTATAAATGTGTCAGAGCCCCGTTTGGTTACTTGCACTCGCAGGTGGGGTTGAACTTTTGCAAGAATCGGGGTCCATTGGAGCATTTTTTTTAAACAGAAAAAAGTGCCCAATGCGGGAATCGAACGCGGGTCGTAGCAGTAGAAAACCAACGGCCTTTGTGTATATAATATCAAAATGATATTTCTACAAATTGATAAGAAATTTAAATATTGGTCTATAAAATATTCTTTTACATATGTATGTCATTCTTAATAGTAAACATGTCTACTTATCCGCTTTTGCAAGTACAAGTAAACTTTCCTCAATCTCTTTAATGTTTTCCTCGAATACACACAATACTTCAAAATTTAATTTCATTCAACTATATTTCCATACCAACCCTTTGTACATATTTCAATTGTGTTGCTATTTGTTGAGAAATTTATGAAGTCGTAGAGGGAGAGAAAGATCCTTTATTACCTAAAGGTATCTATATATATAATTGCCTTATTCTGTCTGTCTGTCTGTAAGTCTGAAGCTCACGGATAGAATGCGCGCCCATTGGCTGCCAGGGAACACGTGTCCTCCCTGCCCCCCTCTAGACAACCCTGTTATCAGCAGTGTGTTACATCCACCTGTCTATAGCGGCCATTCTAGACAACCCTGTTATCAGCAGTGTGTTACATCCACCTGTCTATACAGGTCACCCTGTCTATAGCGGCCACTCTAGACACCCCTGTTATCAGCTGTGTGATACATCCACCTGTCTATACAGACCACCCTGTATATAGCGGCCATTCTAGATAACCCTGTTATCATCAGTGTGTTACATTCACCTGTCTATACAGACCACCCTGTCAATAGCGGTCACCTTAGGCAACCCTGTTATCAGCAGTGTGATACATCCACCTGTCTATACAGACCACTCTGTCTATAGCGGCCACCCTAGACAACCCTGTTATCAGCTGTGTGATACATCCACCTGTCTATACAGACCACCCTGTATATAGCGGCCATTCTAGATAACCCTGTTATCAGCTGTGTGATACATACACCTGCCTATACAGACCACCCTGTATATAGCGGCCATTCTAGACAACCCTGTTATCAGCTGTGCGATACATCCACCTGTCTTTACAGACCACCCTGTCTATAGCGGCCACTCTAGACAACCCTGTTATCATCAGTGTGTTACAATCACCTGTCTATACAGACCACCCTGTCTATAGCGGGCACTTCAGGCAACCCTGTTATCAGCAGTGTGATACATACACCTGTCTTTACAGACCACCCTGTCTATAGCGGCCACCCTAGACAACCCTGTTATCGGCTGTGTGATACATACACCTGTCTATAGCGCCCACTCTAGACAACCCTGTTATCAGCAGTGTGTTACATCCACCTGTCTATACAGACCACCCTGTCTATAGCGACCACTCTAGACAACCCTGTTATCAGCTGTGTGATACATCCACCTGTCTATACAGACCACCCTGTTATCATCAGTGTGTTACATACACCTGTCTATACAGACCACCCTGTCTATAGCGGTCACTTTAGGCAACCCTGTTATCAGCAGTGTGATACATACACCTGTCTATACAGACCACCCTGTCTATAGCGACCACTCTAGACAACCCTGTTATCAGCAGTGTGATACATACACCTGTCTATACAGACCACCCTGTCTATAGCGGCCACCCTAGACAACCCTGTTATCGGCTGTGTGATACATACACCTGTCTATACAGACCACCCTGTCTATAGCGGTCACCTTAGGCAACCCTGTTATCATCAGTGTGTTACAATCACCTGTCTATACAGACCACCCTGTCTATAGCGGTCACTTCAGGCAACCCTGTTATCAGCAGTGTGATACATACACCTGTCTATACAGACCACCCTGTCTATAGCGGCCACCCTAGACAAGCCTGTTATCGGCTGTGTGATACATACACCTGTCTATACAGACCACCCTGTCTATAGAGACCACCCAAGACAACGTGTTTAAAATATATTCGTACTCGGGTAAACCCCGGGCGTTGCCCGGGCCATTCGTCTAGTAAAACAATAAAAGAAGGATAAAAAGATCAAATTATATGTACATCAGCAGCTCACGCCGGCCTGCCCTATTCACTTAACCGCTAGCCTAACTGAACAATCCAACAAGCCACGCTATATAGGCAGAGATGTCAATTTGCATTTACAATACTAAATTTCAATGCAAACAAAAGATGATTATATCGTAGAAACATTCGGAATTGCTACTTCAACACTATTTTTTCTATTTTCATCTACTTAAAACTTGCATATAATTCTTGTACATAGTTCAATTGTGTTGATATTTTTTTCTCTTTTCGTCTACCTAAAACTTGCATACTAATTCTTGTACATATTTCAAATATCTTTCTTTCCTTTTAATGTTTAGTTTATCTTTGTAGTGCAAGTGTCCCTAGGAGCACATAGAAGTCGAACTAAAATAAAAATTTAAAGTAAAATTGCTGAATAAAGGATTGAACTCTGGCACCCCTAACCAAACAGATCCATATACAAGTATCCATACTTAGATCCATATACTTGTATTACGGTCACCGGAATTGAAACAGCCATAACCTCACTCTTGACCTAGTATCTTAGAATAAAAATAAACTTCTTGTGACAAAATATTTGTAGTTTTTAAACGCTTCTTACAATTTTATCTTAAATCACAAATTGTCTATCTAATTATTCGTGTGTTCACCCTATTACAATATCTATTATTTTAGCTATAAACAGTCTGATACACGCCCGCGAGGGCACATGTCAATAACAATATTTTCAATTATTTTTTAGGAAGGTCATTTTTTTAATTACAATTTAAAGCGCTATGTCACCCTAGGGACACTTGCGATGTCATACATGTATGCCTTTACATTTGTCTATAGATATATTGGTCATTTTGATATTGTACAAAAAAGGTAATTGTCCGTTGAAAGATTACAAAAATCTATAATAAAAGAAACCTTTTACCCGAATTTTATTTTTCTCTTTTCAGATAAAAACAAGTAATCCACAAAAATGAATTTACATTAGTTGAAAATTCTGATATTTATGGTTTAATAACTGAATTGATTCAATCTATCTCCAGTAAAATAAATACCATTATAGAAAATGTAGAAAAATATTAAAATCAAGATAGAATATGTTTAACATTAGAAAATCAGTAATCATTCTCCCATTACCTTTTTAATCAATGTCCAAGTTAGACAAAAATGAATATTCAAAAAGATGAATAATTCTGAAGAACTTGAATCTATTATCAAAATGTACATACTGTTGCACCAGGTAACGCTTCAACAGGTTTGTCAGTTTTAATTTTCTTTTTAGAAAATTGATTAAATGTTGATGAAAATTGATTAGAAAGGTAATGGGAGAATAACTACTGATTTTCTATTGTTGATGACATTCTAACTTGATTTTAATAATTATATACATTTTCTCTAATGGTATTTATTTTACTGCAGATATATTGAATCAATTCAGTTATTTAACTAGCAGAAGTTGCAAAACATATGACCTGCATATTTCAAGAGTATGTTTGAGCTACAATAAAATAAATAAGGGAATAACAAAGCAATCTCCTCTAAATATATTCAATGTTTATTTCTCACATTCCTGCCTTTCTAAATAAATAATCATGATGTAAACAATGTTACAAAAGGAATGAGACTATATATGGTACATAATTTATTAATAGTAATTTTAAACTTAATTTGGAATACCAGTAATTATTTTGAATAAATGGAGAGATGCTTCAAACATGGGGCTACAATACCAAAACCAGGTTATCCTACAGCGGTTAAAATTTCTGCAAAATGACAGAAATTAATACATTTGTATTTATTGATTCTAATTTGTACATTTGTAATAATTAAAACAAAAAATACCGTTATTGCCACTTTTAAATATGTTTATAAAAAATATATAATTTTCCATTTTAAACTTTTAAAACCTCTGAGAAAGTGATGATAGATTGTTATTAGGTTATATGATGTACAATATTAATTATAGATAAAAGACAATTTGCAGAGGGAAGAGTTTATTTTTATATATAACGGCGGCAATACAAGTTTTCTGGCTCAACAGTCCATTGACAGGTAAAACTACGCAACTAGTTTTAGTAGCGTATTTCTACCTGTCAAAGAGCTGTTATATCCGAAAGTTTGTATTGCCGTTATATACAAAAAAAGACTTTTCCCCCAGCGAATTGTTTTTTATTCGTTTTTTTTACTTATCCTTTTAGTCTAAATTAGACAAGATCTTGGAGGTCGTGCTCATAAAGAAGCTCAAGAACTCTTCTTGGTTCTCTGTACAGGGATCTTTTTTCCTTTCCAATACAATTCAGTATATGTTGGGGAGTGACCTCTTCGGTAAATATATATTCGTAATTTTGTCGAAAGGATTATATTATTGACACATATTTATTAATGTAAAGATAGAGGCTGCCTGGCCGGCATTCATAGTTCTTGAAAATAAAGATTTACTGGCCAAAGTATCTTTATTTTCAAGAAATATTAAATATACATAAAGGTTACACTGTAACAATATAAATCCAAATAGTCAAATCAGATGCAACATTGCCTCAAACTTAGCATAACAATGTCTAGTACAAAGTACTGAATCAAATGATTTTTCAATAGAGAAGTATGGAATGTGTATTACTGAAAAAGTACTGTAATACTTATATCTCTGGAGTAAACAATTAAAGATACTATAATCTGCTCAATTTGGATTCTATAATGTTACCTCGTATATTATGTATGATACCGAATTTTTACCATTAGTCTGTACATGGAGAAAATATCAAATATTTGTTGTAAATAACATTGAGCTTAATTACTTGATATTATGTATTTCAACCTTACAATCAAATTTAGTTTCATTGGTACAAGATTCAAATTAAAATTTCAAAAGATTAAATTCATTTTAGACAAAATGATTTAATTTGATTTTCATTTTTGTATTATCGGCACTAAGTGAATGAGAAAATTCTATGAAATATATGTATTAAATGTGCATATATTATCTTGAATTGCATATTGTATCCTCTTTCAAAAATATATAAAAAGTTTAAGAATCAATATAATATATTAAGATGTAGAGAGATTAATTTATTACAATTTTTCTCTCTCTCTATATATTTTAGAATGAAATTTCCAATAAAAATATTTGATCTACCCCACCCCATTTTTAAAGATAAGAAGAAAACATGAAGCATACAAAAAGAAATCAAAGAAAAAATACATTTTTTCCTTTTAAGCATAGTTTCTTTATATATGTAGATTTTTAAATTATAAATATCAATTATATACAGTTAAACCTGTCTATAGCGCCCCCTCTTTACCCTCACCAAAATAGGGTGCTATAGAGAGGGGGTGCTATAGACAGGTCACTTTTAATGTAATTCGCATCGTTCGACGTATTTAAAATCGGACGCTAGACAGGTTTAACTGAATATATTTTTTAATAGTTAGTTTATAGTTTAAAAGAAGCAACATTTCACGTAGTGAAAAATTAATATAAACCTATTAATATATTTATTTATGTTAATTATTTATGTTAAATATATTCAAAGAAGGGAGAAAAAACGTAAAACTTATTTAAAAAGCGAAGCTCCTTTATTCTTTAAAGAAAATAAACATAACTAGGAAGGGCAAAAAAAAAACCACTTACATAGATTAAATTAGAGTAAATACACACAGCTCTCACCTAACCTAACCTGGCCTTTAAAGATTGGGGACATACATAGCACAAAGTTGTAATATAGAGAATTATCATAGAAGTCAATGGTCAAATATATTATTACAGATTAATACTTCTCACCGAGATAGAGAAATTATGTAGACAATTTAATAGAGCTGTATAGTATTATAAAATAAATGAAGCTTCCAGGGTTAAGTTTCTTATGCAACTTTTTATTTTCAAGCTTTCGGATTTGTCAGTCCTTCAACAGGATTATCACATTAACAACTTAATAATAAATACTATTTTTATATACACATTATTATATACATATTTTAAATATTGAGAGAAAAATATATTACATTATTTCTGCTTGAAAAACAAAATATTTTGTATTTATTCTCTAGTTTAAAAAAAAATTGTAGAGAAAATGATAGTTAAAAGAGTTTTTTTTTAAAATACTATTTATTATCTAAATTGAATAGTTTGATAAAATGAAAATTAGTAAGAGATGATAATATGAACAAAGAAAATTTGTTTTATAACCTAGAAATCTCTAAATTATTTCTCCTTCTATTTATAATTTATGTTGTATATATTATATTTTTAAAACGACATTTGAAAACCATACCGCTTGTGTTTCTTTTCAACAAAAAATCCAAATTTATTTTAAGGAGAAATAATTATTATTTCTAACCTTAAGGATAAGGTATGGAAGGATGAATTGTGAAGAGTAATGATAAACGGAAAAATAAAAGTGTCCAGGGATGGGAATCGAACCCACAGTGTTTCGCTTACCGGGCAGATGCCATGTCCACTAGACTACTCTGGACATATTTTTCCGTTCGTAAATGATATATAAAATAATTTATAATACTATATAATGCGGCTTGTGATTGTTAAACGACATTTAAAAATTATACCGCATGTGTTTCTTTTCAACGAAAAATCCAAATTTATTTTAAGGAGAAATAATGATTATTTCTAACCTTAAGGATGAGGTATGAAAGGATGATTTATTTTTGTGTGAATTTGATAATACTATGGATTTTAATACAACAACAACAAAAAGCTTTATTAAGACATTTAAGTCTTATACGGATTCTCCAAGCACGGAAATGTAGGATACATGCAAGAATAACAGTAATAACAACAACAAAAGTCCCTGTTATGACCCTTTGGTCGTATCTATGGATTTTAATAGGCGTGTAATAATATCAAGTAATTTTCTGTATTTTTGTGATGCATATTTTCATTTTAGCGATCGGGTAAAAATAATTTAAAAATTCAGTCAAGATATACTGTATTTACAAAAAAATAGTTTAAAAAATAGTTCAAAATCTTAAAAAATATAATTAAATTCTGATTCAAAATTTTTAATATTAAATGTAATCTAGTTCTATTTTTTAAAATGAAAAGTAACGAAATTGAAAAGTAAAGTTTTGGCTTGAGAATTTGTGTGTTTAAATTTGTTATTAAAAATGTATCCCGTGATTGCTGGTTTATTAAGAAAGGTAAATAAGATTTTAAACCAATTTTAACAAAATATTTGTTTAATGTATTGATGGCCTGTATATATATGAGAAAACAATAGAAAAAAAATAAAAAGGTCAGGTGTTGATATTAAAAATAATAAAGGCATATCCTGACCAATATCACATGTGCTTTTTAGATGGCAGAGCGCCATTTAGTGGAACAGAAATAAACTAAACATTGATTTTAACTGTTTCCTGATATTTGACCAAACCATTTTCTTGATAAATCAAGAAAAGCCATCCACGAACGCGTTTCGGGCTGTTGGCCATCGTCAGCGTGGAGAAGGCTGTACCACTTAGACCAAAAATAAATTTGGTCCCAGAGGCTTCTTGAAAAAACACAAAAGTCGCGATACTTCTTGAACACACCTCGTTTATTTATCTCTAAAAATCGTTGCGTAATTTTATAATTATGATCTTCCAAATTTATTTTTGAGTAAATACATATCTTGAAACTTGGATGAGTAGAATAATTCTAAGTTTTTCACCAGACAGTTAGAGAATTTTCAAATAAAACAATTGAATCAATTTATACTACAACAAAACCAAAATAGACTAAAGCTCTAAAGAAATACCACGGTCAATGGTGGAATGTGAAGCCGAAGCTCCAGAAAAATTGTGATCATCACCAAAGTAATCTTTTTTCCAAACAAAAAAAAAAGTAAAATTGAAAAAAAAAAATCTCCAAAAATGAGAAAAACTAAAAGAATATCCTAAAGGACCTTTCTAGAAGTTTATCCCCTAGATTTATCACTAATAACGATTAAACTTATATATATTGTCACGAAATTGGTTTATGTAAATCAAATGTAATCACAAATGTCTCTATTATTAAATATGTAAATACTTTTATGTTTAATATTATATAAGGAAGATATGTAAATTCTGTAACTGATTTTTCATGTTTCTTGTTTTGTTGTGAGGAAAACATCACTCACAAAGTTATCATTTGATCATTAAACTCTAAATTGATATCTCGACAATATTACTAATTTAAAATGTATTGGAAAAAAAGTAATTTTTAGGTCACCTTTTCGCTCTAAATAACCATTAAACAATTAAATTTATGAAAAAAAAAGTGAATTTTGTACTGATATCAGGTGGCTTAATTAAGAAAAAGACATCTTTAGTTGTACTATCAGGTGATTCCTTTTTAAAAAATTCTATTTATATCACTAAAAATAAAGGCGGGCGAAGGGATATATTGAGTGAATAGATGAGAAATTTAGTTAGAATCAAAAATTTGCTTCAATTTCATAGCATCCCTTGCAACTTTACCAGCTTAAACACCTATTCAGCAAATTAGACCGATTTAATTATCTCCTTTCTTAGGATGTTATGAAATTGAAGTTTCTCCTTTACTGATTAGGCCCATAGCCGAAGCCATGGTTTACAAGTTGTTTTTGTCAGAATTTTGCAAAACTGGTGTTATGATGCATTCTTCATCGTCAACTTAAAACCTCTATGATGACCCGAAATGCATTGTTTCAATGCATATTGTCGCGGAGATAAATAAAGCAAGGGCAAAATTGGGGATAATTAATTTATTATAAAGGGTATTTACCTTTTAGTTCTTCAATACAAATAATTTACAAGAGGTATTTAAGGGAGAGAAAATCAGATGATAAAACCAACTTATCCCCAGGTAAAGATAATAATAATGAACGGCGTCAGCCACCGTCCCGTTTTCCTTATTTGCAGATCAGCTTCCGAGAACCCTTCACACCTGTGGTCCCCTCCGGGGTCCAGGGATGATTGACAGGTGTCCCATCTGGATGGAGCTTCTTGACAATATAATCCTCCCGCATCTTTATATGATAAATGTATGAGTTAGACTTTATATAAAAAGAGATTGTTTTAATAGTGGCTTTATATACGCAGTAAAAATATTTTCTCTTTTTCAACTTATTGGTATATACCTTTTCTGATTTTAATAAGGGCAATTTTATTTGTAATATGATGCACCAGCGCACTATCTGTTATCAAAATTCGAAACTATTTTAAACGCGCAAGATTATTTTTGAAATAAAACAATTTCTACTGCCCTTACTGCAATGGAAAAAATTAAAGGGAGGGCCTGGCTCATCAGTAGTGAACCCTCTCATCGGTTTCGCCAGTTTAATCTACCATTGTCAGTAGAAATTGTTTAATTTCAAAAAGAATCTTGCGCGTTTAAAATAGTTTCGTATTTTATTTGTACGCAAATATAGTATTTTACCATTAAACTATATTTTATAGTTTAACAACGACCCCATATTCAAAGTTTTATTATTAAATCTTTAAATATTGGCTTTTAAAATGTGTGTGATTCTATATTGTACCATAAAATGTCTTTATTGATCATTAAAATTGTTTATATATGTAAAGCAGGGGTGAATAAACTTTTAGCATGCGGACCAAAGTCTAGAATTAATATTTCTTGGTGAACCATGGTGTACCTATTGTTCATTTGTTTTTGTTGATATGTAATTGGTGTTAACTTTTATGGTCCTTTAACTTAGTTCTGCTGGCTGCAATATTGTAGCGTAGAAATCAGGTCTTTGTATATCTGAAGGTGTGAAAGTATTTATTGATGACGTCACGGCGACTAATCGACAAATATTAACAAATCAACCAAACTATCTACAGCTAGAGAATATCGAGCAAGCAAGCTAGGCAACTAAATGATGATTTTACAAATATAAAATATAAAATAATAAATATTTTTATAATCTGTTGAATATTTTCATTGAATAATATTAAATCAAATAATAAATGATTTCTTTGCCACAATATGATTCCCTACGGGCTTCGTACTGGTCGCCTCTACTCTATATTATCCAACCACATCTTGCTGCAAACATCACGTCAGCATTTAATTGTAAACCTTTCCTTAAAATCTGAGAACACGCCAGCGTTGGATCCAAGATATACACATGAAATGATGGAGTATTTTAGTATTATTTATTTGAACAACTCAGCTCTTCCTGGAGTATTATTTATTATTATTATTTTTTGCTTATCCCCAGTACACATGGTACAGGCCATGATAATTATGGTGGGTAGAGGTAGGCGACTGCTTTTACTGTAAGTGCACCACATGTCTACACATGTGAAAAGCAGTTCGACTCTGCACTTACAAATGTGCCAGAGCCCCGTTTGGTTACTTGCACTAGCAGGTGGGGTTGGACTTTTGCAAGAATCGGGGGCCATTGGAGCATTTTTCTTTTTTAATTAGAAAAAAAGTGTCCAATGCGGAAATCGAACCCGGATCGTAGCGGTCAAAAACCAACGGTTTAGACCATCCTTCCACCGACTCAGCTTTTCCTGGAGTGTTATACTATTATTTATATGGTTAATATATTGATGCTATATTAATTGATGTTTATTGACTTGATACATGTTACACTACTTGTTCTGAAAATTGATGCTAGCTATCGATTGGCGGGTAGAACTACTAGCTATTTTTTTTAAATAAAGAAACTTTAATATTTGAAGAGACCCTTTTTAAATATGTCTTTAACTACATACTTTATCTCTTAGCGATTTTCTAGGTTGATTTAGTATATTTAGAGTGAAATACCAAAACCCCACCTCCAACACCAAATAACTTGATATTTATTATTGTTTTTATTTATATATACAACTATTGTTTTGAAAATAGAGCAATCCATAAATACATTTTCAATTAAAAAGGCAAATATTGGATCAAAATACCATTTACCAATATTTCAGTTGGTTGAACGCCAACCTTTTACAAGGTATTTTTACCAATTTTTCAGTTACCAGTATTTCATAATATGTTATAAAACCTTGATAAAGGTTGGCGTTCAGTCAACTGAAATATTGGTAAAATAAATAATATTTTGATCCAATATATGCTTTTTTAATTAAAGATTTATAACTATGTGTATTTTAACACGCCATTGGAATTTAAGAAAATATATTTTAAAACTAAGGTAAAAACATTTGAAACATTTTAAAAAATAGGTTGTTTTTAAATACCCATTTTAAAACAAAGTGTTTCCGCCTCTGTTAAGCAATTTAAGTTAAAAGCTAATTTACAAAAAAGTTGTTTCCCTGAAAATAGAGTTAATTTTAGAAAATTCTACTTGTGTGAGTATGAAAAATTTTAGGAAGTTATTTGAATTACACTTTGTATCTCAACTAGGTGTCTAGAACATATATATTTATTTGCATATATAGTTCACGAATATATCAGAATCGGATCAAATAGTTTTTGTTACAATATTTATATATTCGTATATTTATAATAATCAGAGATGGTTGTGGTCGCATCGTGTTTGGGATGTAATACGTACATTGGACCACAACGTTCGATCGCGAATAAAATAATTTAATAATATTGCCACGTGGAAAATTAGGGAAGACCAAATTCGGGATGAGACAGCAATTTATTTAAGGCAAGAACAAACTATGAATGGTAAACAAAAGATAAGCAATGAGGGAAGTTTACAGAGTAGCAAAATATAAACATAAAAATAATACTCATGCTAATAAAATCATAAATACTTTGTTACAATATAATATTCAAATCTAACTTTATTATTTCTTATCTCCATTCAAACATAGTAGGGTATCAAGCCTGTAGAACTTGAGATTTCTGATGGTGTTTGCTGGGGATGAGTAAAACTTATTAATGGATAAGATAATACAGTCAATGATGTGGTTTGGGATTGTAGGTTGAAAATTGTACCTAGTACATAATACAAAACCTTGAAACATTCCGGTATATTAAAAAAATAATATATATTTTTACAAATAATATGTTGCCATATAGCTCCTTTCATATACTCCGCATCTATTCCTACTGTATAATGGTATTTCCTTTTTATCTCAACACACAAAAAGAGATATCCCGGCTAGGGATAATTGCGACGATTTACATTTTTAAACAGAGACAGTTATATATATATATTATACAATAAAAAAATAATTAAAAATAAAAAGAGAAACAATAATATATATTAGGAACCTGAACCTTTCACGTTAGAAAGATAATCATAAATATATTTACAAAGATATTTAAATCTGTTATAATTCTCTCTAGTATAATGGTAATGGTCCTTTTATGCAAGGCAGTAACTTGTCACAGTCTGCTGGTGATGCACAGCTTGAATGACAAATTTGTGTCAGACTCATTTGATATTCTATTCCATCTTCAAACAACAACTTGATACTGGGGTTTTGGGGCTATGAAGGTCAGAATAACGTTAATGATGTGTAATTTCACGAAAGGCATTATCTAAAATGTAGTTTTTAAGATGTTTAAATGTTTTTGATATCAATGCCAATAATATCTAAATACACATTAATCGACTAAACCAGCATATTTGTCTGTAGCAGACAATGATAAGAACACCGATAAACCAAACTCTTTTCCTACAGAGCAGACTGTAGTGAATGATGTTCGAACAACTCTTGAAGTGGAACAAAAGTGAAACAATATGTAAGATTTAACTCTGAAATCCTAAAAGGGTACAAGCCTAACTTGTTAGGGAATATTGAAGCCTGATGCTAGATATGTAAATTGTAAACTTGTGTGAATACGTAATATCATGGTTCTATGATTGATTAAAATACGTGGTTGAATTTGTAAAAGTATTTTAAAATATATATTTAAATTTTCAAATGGCATGCAATTGTTTAATATTATCATTTGGAAAAAAAAAAAACAGTTATAAGATCGCTTTGTACCTATAACCTTTTCTATAATAAAAAAAAACATTATACCAAAATACTAATATAGAATACAATTTTAACTATTATTATTTAATTATTGAAGCTCGATTAGTTAATGGAAGAAGTGAACATACTGCTAGAAGACTAAGCTATTAAAACAAGGGTGATCAACAAACAAGAAATGTATCATAAAACTTTGTTTTACCTCTGAATAAATAACTAATGCTGATTCTAAAATGCAGCTCTAGATATTTCGGCTAGATATAAATTGGCTGAGAATTTATTGTCGATGGTTAAATAAGATAATTAGGATTTATTGGCGTTTCTAAAAGTTTATTCATTACAGAACACATCAATATTTTACGAATATTTGAGAATAAAGTAGGTTACCGTTTTATGTTTCTTGTCTTCGTACGTCTCAACCATCGTCATAAAGAATCGTCCTTTAAAGGCCAACAACCTAAAGTAACTTACATCCCCAATCTCTTGACTCAAGACCGAGTAATAAGATCAAGAATCTCTTTGACCTTGGAAATACATCCAAGCTCTGAAGCGGTTTTCAATATTCCATTTGGGCATAAACTATCTTTAATAAAACGCCTCCATACCATTCTGAAGCGCCGAAGATGCTTCACAAAATGTTTCAAATGATCATTTATGTCACCATGGATGTAATAAAGGAAGATTATCTTCTTTATATCTTTCAGAAAGTTGACCATTATCCGTTTAAATATGGCTGGAATAATTACAATACCCAGATGGTATCGCCTCAAATTTATAATGTCCATTTTGGGATTCTGAATATCTTCTCTCTCTGCCTTATTCTTCTTTTTTGATCTGCAAGATTATAGGTTATATATTAATACCCATCTATTGAGAGAGAGAGAGAAATGTTTAGAGAAAAATAATTATATTTTTCAGCAGATAGAGAGAGACACAGGAAACTTAACGAATTCGAATATTCTCTATAGAAATTATAATGAATAATCATATATTTTAGGACAGGAAATTAATAATAAATCAAAATATATAGGTAATGCGAACAGCCTTTGAAAAAAGTTGTTTCTAAGAACAAATATAATCAGAAAAATAATCTCATTTGATTAACCAAATTATTAGAAATTAGTATTTCTATCTCATTTATTTCTTGTTGAATGATAATAATAATAAAAACGAGAAAGTGAGTGTTTCAAACATTCAAAAATTCGAAAATGATATCAACATTTAAACGATTTTTTTTTGTCATTTGACTCTAGAGATGAGATATCTGAAATAAAGTTAATAGGTAAACACATGGAAAACGTTACATTTAAAGGGAAGTGAGTCATAAAAAAAAACAATATATTGTTCAACAATACATTATGAAAACACCTTGATTTTGGATTTGTAAAACATCAGGCGTATTGAGCCACTGGAAAGAGAGAAGAGTGATATACAATTCTACTACCCGTTTACGAGAATCCATCAAGATTTAAACCGGCATAAACCTGCTCGGAGTGTTGGGCTCTTCCACGACAACGTTCTCGTACATAAAACTTTTATTTCCAATGCTGCTGTACAAATCGAAGAAATTGCCTACCCACCATTTTTTTAACACTTCGTCCTAAGTATTTATTACCTGTTTTCTAAACAGGGTTATGAGCTTAGAGGAAAAGAGTTTGACTGATGGAATTTTTATTTATTAATCTATCGATGATGTCAAAGATGAAGTAAATCCAAAGCGTGATGCTATTCAAAAACGAAAATGTTATTTATTTTCCGTACGTTATAAGTTTCGAACCTGATATTTATTCATATAAATTCGAGAACTAAGAAGGTATAAAATAATAAACAATAAATCTATCATTTCAAACATAAAATATTCCTGAGACTGGATATACTGCAGCATTTCTCTGTCACTGGCCCACGGGAATTTCGTCCAGCCACTACCTGACCTGCAGGATCTTCGAATATGACCAGGACGACGTCTTCAGCCAATTAGCAAATTTACCAGGTCTTCCTACTCGGGAAATAAGTAGTAGGATTGTGAAGATCTTCTCATTGTTTGGAGAAGGACGTCGCTGAGTAAGCCTCCTCGACTGTGCAAATTGTTCATATTTCTTTACTCTTGTTCATTTTGTTATCTATGTCTCTAATCCTGGCTGGGCAAGCCTGCGCGCGGAAAATTCATTAATAACAGTGTTTCCTTTATTTTCTCATTCTACTATTGACTTCAGATTGATATAATTTTTCTTTAAATATAAAAAAAATATTTTTTTTACTCTTTATCTCTCGGAAGCTTCCTCGACTGTGCAAATTGTTCATGTTTCTTTACTCTTGTTCATTTTGTTCTCTAAGTCTCTAATCTTGGCTGGGCAAGCATGCGCGTGGCAAATTCATTAAGAGAAGTGTTTCCTTTATTTTCTCATTCTACCATTGACTTCAGATTGATATAATTTATATAAATATTTAAAAATGTATATTTTTAACTCTTTCTCACTCGGCAGTGCGGCCTTACGAACTTCGCGTTTTTTCTCCAGAAATGGATGGGATTGAAATTCCCCTAACTACTATGAAACACTAGTGGGAAGCCGATTATGGTTCAATTCCAATAAAGAATTAGCTAGAAATTCCGATATATTGGAGGGAAATAAATGAAAGACATGCAAATTTGCAATCCGTAACAATATCAACGCCCTCTTTTAAACCTGCCTCAAAGTCATCAGCGGCTGTAAGCCCTTCACAATCTCAAGAGACCCTTGCCGAGGGAAATCCTATTTCCGCGCATACTCCTCCGAGTCAGCCAATAATAATTGCCATCGCTACCAAGACAACTCGGGCGTTGGATCGAAAAATAAATTTCAATAAAACAGTTTGCCCAAGGTAATATCGCCGTTCCTGGCTACTTCAACCTCAGTCTCCGAGGCCCAGAGAGATGAATCTCCTCAGGATAATCAGGAATCAGGACTCACAAGATTTTTGTAAGTCCGAGGATCTCCAACAGCGAACCTAATTCCTTCACGTCCCCCGGTAAAGTGAAGCGAAGATCTAGGATTAAGGAAAGATGTAATAGCGCGTGCCGCTATCTTTCGTCTCAAGGCTGAAATTCTCTTCAGCCAGATCATCTCCTTAGTAGAGAGGAAGTCCTGTACATCTAAAAACGCGTCACTAAAATCCGGACTGCCTTTACATAAAAACACGTCATGATCTTACGCAAAGCGTGCCTCAAAGTGCGCGACATTGCTGTCCGCAAAATAAGTGTGGATTTATGTTTCTTTAGAAGCAATACTCGGAAGATGCTGCGAGTTTGGAATTCGGATCATTTCTTCGTGTACATCTTCTTATTCGCGTCAGTGTAACCTCCCAGGGGATCCGGCCTAGTCGTCATCGTGGCGCCAGGAGTCACTGTCCTCTGGCACCGCGTTTTGTAGACATGCAATATCTCCATCGTCAGCATCAACGCCCGGGGTCACGAGACATGCGTCACCAACTGTAACCTAGCTCACACTCCTAAAAAAATTCTGTCTTCATTTTTAGGTCATTGAAGAAGTCATCAGGGATGTTGCCTGGATCCTGTACGACTTCAACATCTCCAAAGGGTCTAGAAGAGTAAAAGCCTTTCTAGACCAGACCGCCTCGTCGACATAGTCACCATCCTCGATGCAGCAACTAAGAGGGTTGATAGTTATGGAAGCCGGGTAAACGCTGCCCGTCTGGATCGAGAACCATTGATGCTCTAAAGACGGTCTCCCGTTACTGGGCTCTAAAGTACAGCTGCTCGGACCACCGTATCATCCTACTACAAGTGGGGGATTCCCCTCCACCATCTCTGACATTTATATTCTCGCTACCTTAGCGCCAGTCGTCGAGAGATTTGAGGCGCTTCTTAGGAATGCTTCGCTAAAATTGTAGAAACATTCTTCCTGGAGATATTCCGAGAAAATGAAAAAATTGAAGCGGTATCAGATAGAAGATATCAAGTGTCTCTCCACTGCCGAGTGAATGATGTAGATAACGTCGCTAAAGCCAGAAGGTTCCTGCACTCTTTGCTTGAGAGAAAGACCATAGAGAAATAATTTCCTTCGTTGCATGAACTTGTACGCGCCTTGCGCGTCAAGCTTCATCGCTTTGGATCGAAGCCGGTCTTCAAAGTGCAAGAAGAACTTATTCAAGGGAGATTATCTGAGTCGCAATGGCCTCAATTCCTTTAATTAACCTTTCGACAGCAATACCCTCCTGACCGAAAGGTTCTTGAAAGGAACTACGGAGACGATCACTCTTGAGGACAGTGACCCGCTTCATCGGACAGATAACTTCTTGAATGAGGTGAAAACTTCCATCAGCTGTCTGCAACAAGTTAAAGCGGCTGATTGGGATTACGTGCGCTGCGAGCTTGTTAAGAGCTTCGAGAACATCTTCGGCGGCGTGGGTGGTAGGCATACATAAAGTCTTAAACAAATCCAAGCTAAGTGAAGCTCAGCCCTGGAACCTGGAAGAGAATTATTATCTTTCTAATTCTTTATCTACAGCAGATAATCGTCATTTTCCCGGTATATTTAAAAATATTAAAAATAATGAAAGCATATCCTGACCAAAGGCACATGTGCTTTTTAGATGGCAAGGGCCATCTAGTGGAACAGAAATCAACTAAACATTGATTTTAACTGTTCCCTGAAATTTCGCCAACACATTTTCTTGATAAATCAAGAAAAGCCATCCACGAATGCGTTTCGCGCTGTTGGCGCTCGTCAGCGTGGAGTTGGCTGTACCACTGAGACCATTTTGGTCTTAAGGCTTCTTGAAAAACCAAGAAATGGGTATTTAAGGCCAAACTTGTCTTGATTTATCAAGAAGGTGGGTTGACCAAATATCAGGGAACAGTTAAAAATCAATGTTTAGTTGATTTCTGTTCCACTAGATGGCGCTTTGCCATCTAAAAAGCACATGTGCTTTTGGTCAGGATATGCCTTCATCAATTTTAATATCAACACCTGACCTTTTTATTATTTATATTTTAATATTGTTTTCTCATTTAAAAATACGCATTTCGGATGAAATTTTAGTGAGATATAGAGATAGATAGGGAAGGAGTCACTTTCAGAATTTTGACCTCGAAATTAGTAATTAACCAGATATAACAAGCTCATTTTAATATGACGTTTATTAAGTATATACGTTACTACAATATTTGCCCTATCTAGCTGAGCCCGTAACGCTATGATGTACGTCAAGTCGAAGTACTGTATTATTTATAATTTCAACGCCAAAATATGCAAATTAAATCTAAATTATTCTCCTCATATACCATATACTTCAAATACCCCAGCCCATATGCAACCTCAAAATTAACAGAGAGTTAACGGCAACAGTATCATGAATCAGAACAGTACATTTTAAAGGAATGAAGATAAACCCAGACATGACTACAGGAACTGCAATAACTGCTACAACATCCAATTCATTCCGGACCATATATACCCAGCCATTCTTGCAGCCCTCTATATGACAGACATCAATCCAGAAGAGTACATCCATACGGACAAGGCACCTCGGTTGACGGGTATTGTGATCAGGGTGCATGGACCGATCTGATCTGCTCCATGGACAAGACACAACCACCACCACCTAAGTTGGCTGGTATTGTGATCAGGGTGCACGGACCGATCTGATCTGATCCATGGACAAAATACCACCACCATCTCAGTTGGCTGGTATTGTGATCAGGGTGCACGGACCGATCTGATCTGTTCCATGGACAAGACACCACCTCAGTTGGCCGGTATTGTGATCAGGGTACATGGACCGATCTGATCTGCTACATGGACAATACACCACCACCACCTCAGTTGGCTGTTATTGTGATCAGAGTGCACGGACCGATCTGATCTGTTCCATGGACAATACACCACCACCACCTCAGTTGGCCGGTATTGTGATCAGGGTACATGGACCGATCTGATCTGCTACATGGACAATACACCACCACCACCGTATACTTTTAAAAATAATATTTGACCTATCAATATGTAGCTATGGCACTATATACGGTACAACTGGAAGAGATAACGGATATAACTTTATCGTTGCAATATGTAAATTGACATGATTGTTGGCTAAATCGTAAATTACATTTTTCCGCATACGTTCCCACAAAATTTCACTTGTACTTGTAAACTTTGCAGTAATTAGGCTAATCTTTTCTTTTTTTATTGCTTCTAAAACGACTACTCTATACGAAAAGTAGTACTATAATACTACTCTTAATTGTATTCAGATTTTTGGTAAACAATATTGTTTAGTAATACCTCCACTCAGACAACACTCTGACGAAATCGATTCATTCATCTAAAATTAAATAAATAAATAAGAAATTTGAACTATTTTTACGCGTATTTATTTATTTATTTATTACATAACACAACGCTATATCCTATGTGGGTATTTGCGTGTAAATATTTAATCTATCTTATGTACATAGTTTTTAAATATATATATATGATAATTTAAACCAACAACCCTATATTATATAATACTTATAACAAGATTGTGTTGTATATAGAAACACATCTATAAATAATTATACGCATAATTGACATGTGTCCTTGCATCACCATATGTAATGTACTGAGGATGAATAAATAAAACTATATAATAGATTAAAAGCTGAGTTAAAAGCAAGATTAGAGAAGTAAATCACAAAGTAACGTCTAAAAATAGATTGGAAGCCGACAGGTAGGCGCCAGTGTCTGGTGTCCAGCGACACGTGTGACACGTGCATGACCCAATTCTCTTTGTCGGAGGCGTAGTATAAAAAGGCCCGGCTTGGCAACAGCCAGGCAGACAGTTCCCCATCAGCAGGGGAATAGCGCCAGGGTGCAGTGAGGCGGGTGCGTTGAATAGGCCAGGAATCCAGGAGAAGTGGCAGATGATAATGGAGGCAGAAGGTCCTTGAAGCCTAGAACTTGAGGGCCCTAGACTTCAGGATGGGGCAGCTTGAGGCTCTCGCCTCGTGCTTGTCAGGAAGGCCCAAACAAACAGACAGAATAAGGCCGACCATCGGGAAAGAGAGAGAGAAAATATCTTTATTTACGGGCTACTAACCAAAAGTTATGATTTTTGAGCCCAAAATCGATGTCAGGTGGCAAGGGACCCAAGGATGTGGAAGCAGGAGATGTCTCGCAGGGGTGGTGGAAACGTTGGGCAAGCAGGGGAATAGCGCCAGGGTGCAGTGAGGCGGGTGCGTTGAATAGGCCAGGAATCCAGGAGAAGTGGCAGATGGAAATGGAGGCAGAAGGTCCTTGAAGCCTAGAACTTGAGGGCCCTAGACTTCAGGATGGGGCAGCTTGAGGCTCTCGCCTCGTGCTTGTCAGGAAGGCCCTGGGAGCAGCAGTTGGCACATTTGGAGGTGCGCTGGTCAGCAATGGATGGGCAGGTTCGGCCTTCATGGCCGTCTTCACCGCAGTGGAAGCACTTAGGAGCTCTGGTGCATTGGGCAGAGTTGTGGCCGAAGCCACAACAGCGGAAGCAGACGCGGGCGCGGATGGACTCCTCGAAGTTGAGGATTACTCCATCCACCACGATCCTCCCGCGAACGCCCAGGGCTCTAAAGGTCTTGAGGTCCACCTCGATGAAGGCGGTGCAGGTCCCGTTTCTGGGTGCAGAACGGTGCACCACGCGCACCACCTTGTCCCCAGGAAGTTTTCTAACAGCAGCGGTTTCCAGGAAGGTCTCCTCAATTGTGGAGTTGGATGTCTCCTCATCCACTTTGAAGAGGCAGATCCGTGGCAGGATCTCCTTCTGCTGGCGGACCTTCATTCCATTCAACTTGCTGGCCAGGGAGGTTGTAACCTCAGGGATGGTGTCAGGATTGCTGGAATGGAGGACCAGCTTCCCCTTGGTGCGCAGGGAGGCCCAAACGCCTTGGGGGAGAGTGTGAGCAGCGCGGACTGTTTTCAGCATCTCCCTTGGGTCAGCCTGTGGGTCATCTGAGATGACCACTGTGTGGGCCGCCGATTTTTCTCCATGAAGGATCACTTGGGCGGCCGCAGGCTTGGAGACGTGGGAAGGCACAGGTTTTGAAGGACCATTCAGGTTTGTCCTCTTTGCAGGCGGGTTGGGAGCTTCAGACTGCTTCCTTTTGGTTGGAGCAGGAGCAGGCAGGGTGGAGGCAGGCTTCTTGGCAGGGAGAGCAGCAGGAGCAGGAGTGGCGGGCTTGATTGGGTCAGTCTGGGAGCTGGTTTCATTGCAGGAAGGAGCAGGGCAGGTTTGAGTGCCGCGGCAAGCAGTCTTGGGCTTGTTGGCCTCCTCAATTTCGTCCAACTCTGCGAAGGACTCGAGGGTGTCAGTGAGGTTCTCTACATTGGTAGCGAGGGCCTTGATCATTTCCGTCCGCGAGGCGATGTAGCGGATCAGGTCCTCATGCAGGGATTTCAGGGCAGGATGGCCAATGGAGCTCAGGATGCTGCAGTTGCGTGAGATCACCATCTCATCTTCCCTCTCCAGGTCGGCGACGTTCACGATGCGGGTTGTAGGCTTGTAGGCCTTCTTTTTCTTCTTGGCAGGATTCATGTCGACCAGCGGGAAGAAGAAGACCATCGGGAAAGAACAACAACGAGTTTTTATAGGGGAAGCGTGACCTCTGGCGGTCGATTTAGCAGAGTATTTAAATCTATGAAATATAATAATATTTTAATATAACATATATATGTGTATATAAAAGGAGTGAACGTTTTAATAAAATTAGCCAATCCGCTGGTCTGGTCATAAAGTACAGTCATTAACAAGCTCTGCCAGATATCATCAACATCAGAGACCAGACAAAAGGCTTGAAGGAGCTAGACGGAAGTCCTAGCTAACATTGTTAGGAACCAAGCTCCAACAATAATATTAATTAATCTTGCTTTAAAAGGATATAGTAATATAAAGAAAATATTAACATATTTTTATATATGATTCGTATCTACATTTTTTTTTCGAAGGAATATCTACAAACATTTATATGTCTAACATATTTTTGTGAAATATTTGTCGAAATTTTCATACATGTATGTAAATTTGAGTGATATTGCCACTTTTTAATATGAAAATGATTTCCAAATTCATAATGATATATATTTATTTAACGTATTTCATATTTTGTCACTTATTATACTTATTTCAAATAGTTAAAAGAAATATTTAGTGCATTGTTTTAGCTGGTAACGCAGCGAAATCAAACTAGGTCTTCTTAAGGTAGGCGAAATCATTTTCCAATAAAAATAAATTTATTTATTTGCATTTTGTAACTTTTATTTTATAATATACTAGCGGACGTACTCGGCTTCGCCCGGGTTTTACCCGAGTAAAGGTTTGTCTAACGAATCTCTCGATAAAGTGAACATTTTTTCCCAGTCCCTTGAAAAATACTCAATAGGTTGAATAAAATCAATATTAATTGGTTCCCTCGGTAATTGGAAGTTAAAAGGAATAATATCTTGCCTTGGAATTATATCATTATTCTTGTATGGATGTACCCGGCTTCGCCCGGGTTTTACCTAGTAAAGGTTTGTCTAACGAATCTCTCGATAAAGTGAACATTTTTTTCCCGGTCCCTTTCAAAATACTCGATAAGTTGAATAAAATCAATATTAATTGGTTCCCTCGGTAATTGGAAGTTAAAGGAATAGTATCTTGCCTTGGAATTGTATCATTATTCTTGTCTCAAATAAATTGCCGTGTCATCCTGAATTTTGTCTTTCGTAATTTTCTTCATTACAAAATCATCGTATCATCATGATAATATTTAGAGCAGATTGTTGAATTATAACAGATAAATTAGAATATTTATCTTGATTATTTTAAGGCGAAAATTTATTTCAAAAATTTTATTTGCTAGAAACCTTCCCAGTACTATACTAAATAACTTCCCAAAGTTTCATGGCGTTCCAATGAGTGGTTTGGTCAGGCATAAAGGACAGACAGGCACACATATATTCATTTTTATATACATATAGATTTTTATTTATTTTCAACTATATATATTATTAGTTGCAATATATTATAGTTTTTTTTAAAACAGTATCTACTCGTCTTCTCTCCGCCACCCAAAAATGGATTTGTAGGATGAGATGGTGGTGTCTTGTCCATGGAGCAGATCAGATCGGTCCGTGTACCCTGATCACAATACCGGCCAACAAAGGTGCCTAGTCCGTGTGGATGTCCACTTCTGGATTAGGGTCTGCCATATAGAAGGCTGCAAGGATGGCCGGGAAACTGTATATATTGTTCGGAGTGAGTTGAGTGTTATAACAGTTATTGCAGTTCCTGTAGGATGAAAGAAAATTAATGAAAGCACTTTGGTTAGAGTTCTTAAATTATAAGAATAAATTATTCAATGGTTGTTAGGTAATATATTGTGTTATTTTTGTTTTGAAAATAGAGCAATCCATATTTGAATCATTAGATAATAAAAATGCATATATTGGATTTTTAAAATATTTTTTTGCCAATAATTCGGTTGGCTGAACGCCAACCTTTAATCAAGGCGTTAATTTTTGTATAAACAAACTCAGTGCCGCATAGTGTTATAATATCACAGTTGTGTATCACAGTATCACAACTGTGATATTATAACACTATGCGGCACTGAGTTTGTTTATACAAAAATGAAATGCCTTGATAAAGGTTTGGCGTTCAGCCAACCGAAATATTGGCAAATAAATCTTTTTAAATCCAATATATGCCTTTTTATTATCTAATATTGTGTTATATATTTAATTTTTATCATTAATTCCCAATAGTGGATTAAATGATTCAATATATGAAAAATATATAATTGTTTTATTTTTGGCCACTAGGTGGACAAGTCGGGTGGACGAGCGTCGCATCGCTTCTCGAATTCGGTAAGTATTCATTTAACTAGTTTTATGGAAATCAAAAACATTAAATTGAATTATAAATTTTATAAGTATAGTCGCTGAATAGTTGCTCTTTATTTTATTATTGCTATTTCTTTAAATTAGATGGGCAAAAAAGAAGAATAAATTTACATAATTCTGTATTTCTATTGTTTTGCATAAAATAAGCATGGCCGCTCTAAGATAGAGGTATTTATAAAAATAGATATACAATAGTTTCTTCAGACTATTTTGTGCTTCTTTTTGATGTTCACCTATATAGTTATTTGAGATAAGATTTTGTAATGCCTGTTACATAGGGATTTGTATTATGATGCACTAGCGCGCCATCTGTTATGAAAATTCGAAACTATTTTAGACGCGTAAGATTATTTTTGGAATTAAACAATTTCTATTCCCCTTGCAGCAATATGGAAAAATTAATGGGAGGGCTTAGCTCATCAGTATCGAAACCGCTGGGAGGGTTCACCACTGATGAGTCAGGCCCTCCTATTAATTTTTCCATATTGCAGTAAGGGCAGTAGAAATTGCTTAATTTTAAAAATAATCTTACGCGTCTAGTTTCGAATTTTCATAGGGATTTGTATTGAGTTACGATTCTGATAGGGGTATATTTCTACACATTTTAGGATACATTTCCATGATTTAAAAGGTAAATACAATGGCCACTAAGGAATATGTAATGTTATCTTTCATTCATTAACAAATTCTGGTTGGAAAAAAATAGAATCGTTGAAGAAGAAGATCCTTCATTACCAAAAGATATAAAACAATAAAAGAAGGACAATAGATAAAATGATATGTACATCAGCAGCTCACGCTGGCCTGCTCTATCCAATAACCACTAGCCTACTAAACAATCCAATAAGACCGCGCTATATAGGCAGATATGTCAATTAACATGGACAATACTAAAATGCTATGCAAATCACAAGAGTATTCTAACGTATTATTATCTGGAATTGTCACTTTAAACAATACTCACAATCGGATATAATTGATTTATATAAACAGATTATAAAATTTGAGTCAAAAGGATATCCATCAAATGAGTTTATATAAAAGGGCGTACCTTTATCTGTAAAGAAAAAAAAAAAACATTTTTTTCTCAAAATATTTCGAGAGATTTCTCCCTCTTTATCAATAACTGTGCAATAAATTGATAAAGAGGGAGCAATCTTTCGAAATATTTTAAGAAAAAAATGTTTTATTTTTTCTTTACAGATAAAGGTACGCCCTTTTATATAAAGATTATGAAATACAATATAATCATTGTCGCCATTTATCACTGAAAATATTTAACATATTTTCCCGCCACCATTTTCATAATTTAGAATAAAATTAACGTTAGCAATATGTTTATAATTTTCAGATTATATCTAATGGTTGCAAGAGACATGATTTCTTTTCGAAATAAACCATCATCTAAGATAGTTTTCCTTAGAAAAGAATGAACATAAAATGTTTGCACTCTAAGGGATTTATTTTCTTTCAATTATAATTAGAGAAATATTACCAATTAGCGGGATATACTTAATTAATATAAGCAGAATAAACAATGTGGTTATGCATGCAGACACATAAGGAACTAATTGTAATTACTCTCTATATTTTGAGGTTAATTATTAACAATGTATAGAGATTCTTTGAAATAAGAGAGAGATAAATATATAATTTACTTGGGAATTTATTGGGTTATTATTGATTTATTTTAGTATTTATATAGAAAAAACTTTTGTCTATTGCTTTGTTTTGCATCGATTTTTGTGTCTTATACGCTAGCTATTCATAAGTAATTGATAAAAAATTTATGCGCATTTATATTTTAAGGTTTTTAGATTTCTACTTTTGTGTCTGGTAAGTCTCATATGCGAGAAGTTTTGATTATCATCGTCAACCTCAGGAAAAGCGTAACCAAAGTCCATCAATTTCCCTAAAAAAAATAGCGCTTGTGGAAACAATGCTCCTTCATTTAAAAACCTGTCAAGAGGGGTTTAAGCAATTCAAATCTGGAGATTTTGACGACAAGGATCAAGAATCAAGGAAAGCCGCCAAAAAGTTCGAGAATGAGAAATTTCAACCATTATTGGATGAAGACGACAAGAGAACAGTTAGAGGCTTCTCTCAACGCCACTCGACAGGCTGTTCCACTTCATTTCTATGCTTTGGGAAATATCCATAAGGAAGGAAAATGGTTGTCTCACGAATTGAGTGGAAAGAACAAGTAAAATCGAAGAACGATATATAAAGTCCTTCTTTATTTCAAAGTTTTTCAGCCAGTGACTGAAACAGTCACTGCTCATTGCTATGAATTAATGCAGCTACACCAAGAAATCGCAGTGAAACGACCTGAATGGGCGAAACGACATGGCAAATTGATACTACCTTATTAAAAGGCAACGCCATATATCACACAATCGGTAAAATACACCCTGAAAAACTTCAAATGGGAAGTCTTACCTCACCCGCCATACTCTCCAGACATAGCTCCATCGGATTATCACCTCTTCCGGTCGATGATACGTGGATTGCCTGACCAGCGATTCCAGAATCGCGAAGAAGTTAAAAATTGATTTGATGAATGCATTGCCTCGGAACTAAAACTTTTTTTTTATGATGGTATCCATAAACTACCCAAAATTATAGGAGAATGTTGTATCTAACAATGTAAATATTTTTTAAAATGTCTAGAATCATTTCTTTTTCAATTTTACTAGATTTTATAACTCGAAAAAAAAAAAAAAAAACGCGGAGTCGTACTTGTTCACCTAATACATATTTTAGGATTTTCTTGAGATAAAAAAGAATATAAAATTGTTTCTAAAGAAAATCTATCTCAATATTGATTCATTAGGCCACTTACAATAGAATAGAGTTCCTTTATATAAGAGAAACATACAATGGTTACAGATAGGTTATATAAAATAGCCGTTATTGTTAATATGCAAAATATTCACACCCCTATTTTACAAAATTTATTTTGTCCATAATATTGTAAAAGTTATTTGTAAATAATTGTTATACATTGTTTTTAATTCTGTTTTATGCGAAACTAACTTTTGCATATATTACTATTTTTGTTTGACATAGTTAGAATCATTTTTTTATATTTTCTTTTTCTGCGCGCTGGCACTCACTTCCGTGCAGCGCGGTTAGAGTTGTAACAGCAAATAAACTGGCTTCTCTGGAATCTCCCGCTCATTATCTTCGTTACAATATCAATTTAAATAACAATTTTTTTTTCTCCCCATTGAATATAATCAAACATATTTCAAAACTTAATTCTATTGAAGTTATGTGGCGCTAAGTTTGTTGTTGACAAACTTTAAATTGTTATAATACCTTGATAAAGGTTGGCGTTCAGCCAACTGAAATATTGTTAAAATAAATTATATTTTGATCCAATATATGCCTTTTTAATTATAGGTTATATATTACACAATATACATGGATTTATTTGAGATTTAATATCGAGTATTCGATACAAGATATTAAAATTACATACATTGTTTGTTAGGAATTTTTTTGCGCAGTGTTTGATTTATATGAAAATCAATACCCACTATTGAATAAAGTTACATGAGACATGTAGAATTTGGAATGGTAGCTATTTACACCCATATCTCGCTTTGCGTCGGGGTTACGTTCCAAAAAAAACACGACGCAAATTGAAACGACGCAAAGTGAAAATATGTGAAGGCGCAATCAAAAAACAAAGGTGTTGCCATATTTTAGGAAGAAAAAAATAAAATTTAAAGACTCGAATCCAAAACAACGCAACTTCGAAAATCTAACGAAGCACAGTGAAAATCATTTAAATTAAGCAGCGACGCAACTTCGAAAAAAGCGCAAAACGAAAATACGCAAAGCGAGGTATTGGTGTACTATGCAGTGTTAATTTCAATATATATTTGAATATTTATATATATATATATATATATATATATATACATTAACACAAAGCAATAACGCGCCATCTATACATATAAAATAAAAGGATTTAAAAGCGCGAATGTTTCTTTTATACATAAAACGAACTTCTACTGTCCTTACTGCGATGAAAAAATATATTGGGAGGGCTTGGCTCATCAGTGGTGACCCCCCCCCAGCGGTTTCGCCAATTTAATATACCAGACCGCTTCTCAGAGCTCTAATACTGTATTGGATCATTCTGCTTTTATATGCTACACTGAAGGATGGAATCTTAGAAATGGTTTTCAAGTAAACTATGTCCTATAAGCTTATGTCCATAGTTTACTTGAAAACCATTTCTAAGATTCCATCCTTCAGTGTAGCATATAAAAGCAGAATGATCCAATACAGTATTAGAGCTCTGAGAAGCGGTCTGGTGTATTAAATTGGCGAAACCGCTGGGAGGGTTCACCACTGATGAGCCAAGCCCTCCCAATATATTTTTCATCGCAGTAAGGACAGTAGAAGTTCGTTTTATGTATAAAAGAAACATTCGCGCTTTTAAATCCTTTTATTTTATATATATACACATATATTTTGATAATATTACTTGAGATAAGAATATTGAATGGCGTTTATGAATTTATTGTGTTATTCTTCACCATCTTTATTTACTTAAAGGTTTATACGCATTTATGGATGGTATATATGTTATATAAAAATTGTATCTCATTCTGAAATTATAACTTTTATAACAAACTACTCTGTAAAGTCGACCGCCAGAGGTCGCCGCTTTTCCTATATAAATTTATTGTTGTTGTTCCACTTTAGCCGGCTCAAATATTTTGTAAATATGTAAATAAGTCTTTTGTTTTATTTATTCTATACGCCTTAAAACAGGTAGTACTTTATCAAATTTCTGGTTGAAATTTCTTATATTGTTTCTTTATAACAGTAAAACATCATTATAAGCTCTAGAAAACAAGAATATATTAAAACAAAGTGTCAACAACAACAAACCTGAACAAAATTCCGATATTGTAATAGAGCAAAACAGAAAATGTTTAGTAGAAATAATTGAAATAGTTAGAGAAGGTACTTTTAACACAATACATGTTGGCCAAAATTAAGCAAAGAATAGAGGAAATTAATCTATCTTCCAGATTGATTAGAATAATATTAGAATATTATAATATTTTCGCGCGTGGCCCCTCCGGTTCTTCGCGACGACGCGCTTCTTCCGTCGTGGATCACCTAACCTGGTCTCCCGATGCTCTTCCTCTGCAGCCCTACCTTGCAGACTACCCAAAGACCTCCGAGAACCACCATTCAAGTGGAACTCCTTTCCTCTGGCAGTATCTCTCGGCCTTACCACTGGTGGGGGGACACGAGAGACTTACCAGAAGAGTTTCGACTGTGGCGTCGGCAAGAGTAACAACAGCAACCGGCATCAAGACTTCAAACACTCCTCTTTTATTGTCATTTCTACTACACATTACATATAACTAGAATAACAATTAACAGGTATTTACATTACGTTACCTCCTAGGGCCAATATAATCGTGTATTTACAAACATTTACCCCAGGAAACAGGACCACAGCAGTCGGCGATTCCCACATTATTTCCAGACGGGAAATAGGCGAAAACGCCATCTATTGGCGGAGGTTGTAGGTGTTTTGAAGGCTCATATACGCGACACTATACTCAAAAAATGAAAATAACTTTTACATATATAATATATATTAGCAAGAAGATTTATAAATCGATATCAAAAGACTGTTCTTAAACTGAAAATACTAAATCTAAGTAATAATCAATTATTACACTGATCTATTAAACTCCATAGTATGCTGGAACAAAAATTCAACAGTTTTTAAAATTTCGATTTTGGAATTATATTATAAAATATCGACTTATGGTGCAAAGAAAACAAATTGAATATCAGCCTTGAGAAAAATAACAATTTTACATCTGCATATAACAAAAAATCAAATATCTATCAAATTTAACAAGGAAATCATTAAACCTGTATAGGAAATCGAAATTCTGGGTGTTAATCCTGCTAACCATAGAAGAAAGAATAAATTTTAGTTTTCACTTAAATAATAAAAACTTAACGAATAAAGGATTTATTTTTAATTTTATATGGCAAATATTAGAGTTTGATATTCAAAAAAGATTATTATTATATTTGGTCATTACACCAATATAGCTATATATTGATTATGGAATTTAAGTTTTTAATAAAAAGGGCATTAAAATAAATTGAATTCAATTCACTTTCGAATAATACTTCGGGGCATATAAGGATATAAAAGGAATTTTCGCCAATATTCCATTAATTAAAGATTATATTGAATCTAGAATCATGAAATTTTATTTTAATAATGTACCAAGAGAGGGTTGAGTATTTTTTGATTCGAACAATACCGATTTATCGTAAAGATAGAGGCTGCCTGGCTGGCATTCATATTTATTGAAAATAAAGATACTAAGGCCAGTAAATATTTTTATTATCTCGACGTTTTGACAAAAGGTTTTTGTCCTCGTCAGGAGCAAACACATAATTTTAACGCTTTGCCAAATGTTTTAAATTTTGTTTGCTCCTGAAGAGGACAAAAGCTTTTGGTCGAAACGTCGAGGCAATAAAAAGATTTACTGGCCAGGGTATATTTACTTTCAAGAAATACCGATATAATTTAAATTTATATCAAATATAGAGAGTGGTGATATTAAAAATAACACAAATGAAACATTCTAAATTTTATTTATAGAAGTATTCCAAAATATCTCTTCAACCTAATTCTTATATAACACACAGTATGAAATATAGCATGGGAACTTTATATATAGGTTTTTGAAAAATAAATTAAAGAATTTGAGATGTTAAGTGGCTTTGATGATCAAATTTCAAGACATCTATTGGTGGACTGTTCAATATATCAATATTACAAACCCGGAAATATATTGTAGCGTAGAAAATTAGCCTTGGAATATCTTAAGATGTAAGCGTATTTATTGATGGCGTCAGTACGACTAGTCGACAATTATCAACAAAACTATCTACAGCTAGAGAATCTTGAACAAACAAGCAAAGAAATATTTTGATGATGATTTTACAAATACTGAATAATATATATTTATATAATCTGTTGGATATTTTCATTGAATAATTAAATAAAATAATAAAATATAAATTATTTATTCGCCACAATATAATGAGATTTGACCTTAACATACTTCTGTAGGCGCCATCCCGACCAAAGAGCCACAGATAAACAGATTATAAACGCACAGAATATAGAATCCGAGCTCCCCAGTAGAAGGAATACCCGGAAGACGACGGTACTCTCTGTTATATGTGTTGTTCACTATTATGATTTTGTTTTAATAAACGCTACTAAATTATTTCATTGGATCCTCTCTTTCTTTTTCCCAGTAAGAAACGCCTACGGAAGCCAACAGAAATTCAGAAGTGGGATGGTCCTGAAGAAAATTGAAGATTCACTGGAATAATTTGGAAACGAGAAGGACGTGGCGCGGTGACCGATCAACGTAAGAGGAGTTGCATGGTATGTACGAAATTTAATTACCTATTCCTAAAAGTATTATTACAAGTCACCTCGACAAAAGTATTATCGCAAAGTATCGCGGTAAAAGTATTATTACAAGTCACCTCGACAAAAGTATTATCGCAAAGTATCGCGGTAAAAGTATTATTGCAAGTCATCTCGATAAAAGTATTATCGCAAAGTATCGCGGTAAAAGTATTATTGCAAAATCATCTCGATAAAAAGTATTATCGCAAAGTATCGCGGTAAAAAGAAAAAAAAAAAAGTATTGTCTCAAAATTTCTAAAGAAAAGTTGATTTCGTTTAAAGAAATAATTGAAACAGTACGTATCTGGTTTAGTCAGTTTTATTTGTTTATTTTAAAATTTTTTGCTTTGTTTATTTTTCCTTTTGAAAAACATGACTTATTTAGCGAAAGTAAGGAAATGCGATTTGAGCAAGTTGGCGTATGAACTCGGCGAGGTAGTACCGCCAGAGAGCAGGATCGTCGACTTAAAACACCTTATTTTGAATAGCCAATCTTACGAAGAAGAGTTCGCAAAGCAACTGTTGGAGACTCTGATCGAGGATCGGGAACGAATCGAGGAGCGGGAACGAATCGAGGATCGGAAACGAATCGAGGATCGGGAACGAATCGAACGGGAACGAAAAGAACAAATGGTAATGGAATTCGAGCTTGAGAAGCTGCGCATCCAGACTACACGCGGAAACAACGATACGTCTCGAAGTACCAGCAATGACGCACATTACGAGATACGTAAACTGATGCCCAAGTACGAGTCGAAGGACAATGATTTGAGTTTTTACCTAATTCTTTTCGAAAGACAGGCAAAGCGACTAGGATTGGATGAAGACCAATGGGCGTTCAGCCTCCTAGGATTGCTACCTTACGAAATGACTCAATTAATCGCTCGGGAGACAGAAGAACAAAGCGGCGATTATAGGTTCGTGAAAAGGTTGCTCCTAAAACGGTACAAGTTGAGCCCCGAACAATTCAGACAAAAATTTGAGAAGCACGAGAGATCTCAAAAGGGTTCCTGGAGAGACTTCGCTTTCGAATTGCGAGGATATTTCAACGAATGGATCGAAGGAATGAACGTGGAAAATTTCGACGCCCTAAAGGATTTGTCCGTCACTAACCAGCTAAAGAAAAAAGTTCCAAATGTGCTGCGTAATCATCTCATTGACGATTGGACCAAGTTAAACAACCCAGATGAGTTGGCGGATAAACTGGACGAGTACGAAAATGTTCGCACCGAGATGGGACCTCCGCATTGGAATGCGAAACACCTCATACCACCGTCGTTTCAGCAGAAATCTGCGAGATTCCCCAACCAAAGCGAAGTTAAAGAGACTAAACAAGGAACGAATGTTTCGGGTCAAGACGCTGCAAGGAACGAAATCAGTGAAACGTACCCTAACACCTTGAGGAGAATGGTCAACCGTACGATCAGAAACGACAAGGGAGAACCGAAGTGCTTCAACTGCAATCAGTTTGGACACATTGCCAGAGACTGCCCAGCACCCAGGACTACGTTGACATGCCGAGGATGCGGTCAAACGGGACACAAGGAAAGGAATTGCACAAGACCCAAAGAAGGACTAAAAGTAGCCAACCTGGAAGTCGAAGGACTGGAGACTGTCCCGCCAGATGTATATTTGAAGGATGTCAAGATCGACAACAAGGAAACCGTGAAGGCAATGATAGACACCGGGAGCAGCAGTTGTCTAATGAGAGAATCGGTCGCAAGGAGGATCAGCGTCGACATCGAACCAGACTCGACTAGTCTGTACGGCATCGGTAACCAGACTGCACCAGCTGCCAGGACCGTTGGGAAGACGACAGTCGACCTGGAGATTGATGGCATCGTCGGAAGGGAAATCACTGTATTCATTGTCAACGATGATGCCCAACCCTATGACCTATTAATTGGAAGAACATGGACAGATCTGCCCTACGTATCCTTCGCCAGAATTGGTAAAAACTTGCATATTGGCTATTCATCCGAATTTCCGTTTGCTAATCTGCAAGAAGAAATCAAGTCGCGTCGCATCGAACTGAGAGCAACCGAAACTGTTCAGTTGGAGAGCGACTCCATTAACTTTACAAGTGCAATCACAGACGAGGTAAAGGACGGATATGTATTGTTCAAAGGAGTAGATGACGCCTGTGTCGATTCCCTATTGGAAGTGGTCGATGGAAAGACGACCGTACCCATCATCTCAGCTGGCAAGGGCAAGTTGAGAGTAAGGAAGAACCAATGTGTAGGGCGAGTTGAACTACTGAACCTTGATGATATTGTTGTTAACCTGGACGTCGCAGAGGATTCGTTTCAGACTAAAAATAAAGAGAAGAGGGAAGGACAAGACCAAATGAAACGTAAGCGCCCCATACTGCCTGAGGACATCAACGTCAATCATTCTCTGACTCCGAAAGAGAGACAAGAAATCCTAGATGTAGTAAACGAGTATAGAGACTGTTTCGCTCTTGGCATGGAGGAATTAGGGTGCACCGATGTCACCAAGATGGACATTAAGGAGGTTGATGGAAGCAAGCCAGTCTGTCTGAGACCGTATAAGACGACTGCAAGTGAACGCGAAGCAATCAGGGAGATTGTCAGAGAGTGGAAGGACAATGGAATAGTCACGGAAACTAGATCACCCTACGCTAGTCCCGTCCTACTTGTGAGGAAGAAAACTGGAGATCATCGTCTGGTGGTAGATTATAGGAGACTCAACACTCAAACAGTTAAGGACAAGTTCCCATTACCAAGGATAGACGACCTTCTGGAAGGCCTAAGGAATGCGAAATTCTTCACCACTCTGGATCTGGCGCATGGATATCTGCAGATACCACTGACCGATAAGGCAAAATTAAAGACAGCATTCATCACCCCAGATGATACAGGTCAATTCGAAAGAATGATTTTTGGACTCGCCAACGCACCAGCAGAATTCCAAAGACTGATGCACACTGTTCTAGGTCCGCTGCTGAACAAGAAGGCATTCTGCTATCTCGACGACGTGATTATCCCGGCAAAGGATTGGCGGGAGATGATCGAAAGGTTGAGGGAAGTCCTCGAAAGAATAAGATCAGCGAAGTTGACACTGAAACCCTCCAAATGTGAGTTCGGAAGGAGGGAAGTTGAGTTCTTAGGGTATGTCATCAGTACAGGCGGACTTAAGCCAGGCCCAAGAAAGATCAAGGCGATAGAAGAATTTCCAGAACCCAATAATGTCCACGACATACGACGCTTTCTGGGACTGACGAACTTCTTCAGACGATTTGTAAAGGACTTCGCGAGGAAAGCAGAACCGCTAAGCAGACTTACGAAGAAAGGTTCACAATTTGAATGGAAGGAAGAACAGCGAAGGTCATTTGGAGGACTACGAAAGGATCTGGTCGAATATCCGGTACTAGCTCATTACAACCCTGAACTCAAGACAGAAGTACATTGCGATGCGAGTGCTGAGGGATTAGCAGGAATGGTGCTACAGATGGACGAAGACGGCAAATGGCGCTTGGTCTACTGTGTGAGCAAGAAGACAACAGAGGCCGAGAAGATGTACCACTCAAGCAAATTGGAGCTGATGGCGATAGTGTGGACCTTGGATCGACTACGTCAGTTCCTCGTAGGAATCAAGTTTACAGTGGTTACAGATTGCCAAGTACTGGTCTACATGAACGCGAAGAAGACTACAAATCCTCAGATAGCGCGATGGTACAATCTGATTCAGGAATACGATTTCGAAATTCGACATAAACCAGGGGAGAAGATGGCCCACGTAGACGGAATGAGTAGAGCTCCAGTCGACGACCCTAGAGACACGATGGAGGAAATCGTGGAGAAAAACCTTGAAGTGTGCCTCACAATCACACTGGAAGAACAAATCTTGATGATTCAGCATTCCGACCCTGAATTGAGAGACCTGATCCAGATCTTTCGAAAGGACCCGTGTGATAGGACAGTAGGAGAACAAAATAGAATTAACGACTACAGCTACAAAGGAGGCAGACTTTTCCGCATGGTGAAAAATGGAGAAGAGGAACGAGCCCTGTATGTTATACCCAAAAGTATGAGGAAAAGCTTAGTTGTCAAATTCCATGATCTAATGGGACATTTTGCGACTGATAGGACTGTCAACAAAATTATGGAATTGTACTGGTTTCCTTCAATGAAGAGGTACGTTCGACGCCATGTGGCTATGTGCCTCGAGTGTCTATTTAACAAAGTTCCCGGTGGAAAACAACAAGGCTTCCTACATCCCATTAAGTCAGGCAAGAGACCGTTTTCCATCGTACACATGAACCACGTAGGCCCCTTCGTGAGAAGTACAAAAGGTAACCAGGAACTTTTAGTGATTGTCGATAATCTGACAAGATTTGTCCGATTAAGCCCTGTAAGGAATACATCGACGCAGAACGTCCTGAAGGTAATGAAAAGTTTTGTGAATGATTTCGGACTACCCGACAAGATCATCAGCGACAGAGGGTCATGTTTTACCTCAAGGCAATTTGAAGAATTCTGTCGAGGAAATGGAATACATCATACTCTGAACTCTACGAAACATCCGCAAGGGAACGGGATGGTCGAAAGAGTGAACCGAACAGTATTGTCCACTATAGCAACCAGTATCGAGGATCCGCGACGGAAGGATTGGGACCTGAAGATCAAGGAGGTAGAGCGAGACCTGAACAATGCGGTGAACAAGACGACGAATAAAACACCGTTCGAAACACTCCACGGCTATTCCCCTCGATTCCACGATGGGATACTTAGAAGATTAGCCGACGAAGACGTGGACCCATGGACCGAGCCGGATAGAATTCAAGAGAGTGTGAGAACCCAAATTGAGAATAAACAAGAAATTATGAAGACATACTACGATAAGAAGAAGTGCCGTACAATCCAATTCGAAGTAGGAGAAATTGTAGTGATGAGGCATGTACCCAAAATGACGGGTGAACCAACCAAGGCACAACCCAAATATCGAGGACCTTTGATAATTACCGAGGTTCTGCCAAGCGACACGTATAGAGTGACTCAGTTAAGCGAAAGAACCAGTGGACGGTTCTACACGACAACGGCCCATATCAGTCAACTGAAGTCTTGGCACAGTGAATAAGATGATTCAGCTACAGAAGAAAGTCCGGACGAGGAGCCAGAAGTAGAAGATACCCCCCGACGCAACCCACGACGTTCCTGCAACGCAAGGTTCAATCGAGGACGATTGAAATCCAGGAATGGCCGAATGTAGGCGCCATCCCGACCAGAGAGCCACAGATAAACAGATTATAAACGCACAGAATATAGAATCCGAGCTCCCCAGTAGAAGGAATACCCGGAAGACGACGGTACTCTCTGTTATATGTGTTGTTCACTATTATGATTTTGTTTTAATAAACGCTACTAAATTATTTCATTGGATCCTCTCTTTCTTTTTCCCAGTAAGAAACGCCTACGGAAGCCAACACTTCTATCTAGCATAGACATGTATATTAGGTTTAACCTTTTTGTGATGGTGTCTTGTCACTCCATGGAATGGGAGGCTGCCATTGCCCCGTTAGTCAGCCACATTTCAGAGTTCCCTGTTCACGGTTACCGTAGCAGCTCGGGGCTCACGACACCGTACTTTGCCCTACAGGGCAGTCCCTTACTTGTGCTGCTTCTCCCGACCAACACGTAGAGGAGGGGTTGGACTTCTGGGCAGGTTAAACCTTTTGTAAATATATTATAAAATTCCTTCAAATCAGTTAATACTTTTCTTTCATTTATTTTCAAACACGGCACGTGTTACTATGAATTGTCTTTAATATTGCTGAAATCTTCTTTTTCCAGCAAGGTCGTTCGATCTCTCATCCATAGAGTTCATCTGGGACGTGATGGAAGGTAATTGAAACCATCTCGGAATGTTGATCATTTCGTTCTACAGTTGAAGACAATTTGACAATAAATCCTGTAGCACACCATCACCTCTCTCAGTCTACGACACGCCGGGTGGCAGCCTGCATCCAGGCTAGTAGGGGTCCAACAACATATTGCCACGTGGAAAATTAGGGAAGACAAAAACTTCAGGAGGAGACAACAATTTATTTTAGGCAAGCACAAACTAAGAATGGTAAACAAAAGGTAAGCCACGAGGGAAATTTACAGAGTCGCAAGATATGAACATAAAAATGACCACTCTGTTAATAAAAAAATAATAAAATTAATAAATACTATGTTACATATATAAATTTGAAAAATACTATGTTATAAATTTGACTTTCTTAATTTTTTTTTGACGATCAAACTCTGGGATAAAATAATTATCCACTTAGAAATTTCAATCCTTTTTCTCTATACACGTTCTTCACTTACACCAATTTTTGTCCCAATCGAACAGCTCCTTCTTGGTGCATCGATATTTTTTGTTATAAAGTGTCTATATGCGTACTCTATGGAATATTTTCTTCATATTAGATAAATATAAATTTTTATATTGAATTTATTATTATTTGGCAAAATAATAAACAAAAGACAATTCGCTGAGGGACGAATCTTTTTTTTTATATATAACGGCAATACAAGCTTTCGAACTCAATAGCCCTTCGACAGATATAACTATGCTAGAGGTAGCGTAATTATACCTATCGAAGGGCTATTGAGTTCGAAAGCTTGTATTGTTGTTATATATATATAGAAGCATAGGGCGCTTCTCCCGTCAAAATAAACGTCAAAAACTGACGCCATCTATTGACCGTCGCCGCAAACTAGCGGCCTCGGGTCGGTGACAAAGCCACAACACCAGCTTTGGTAAACTGAGAAGCGTCCACCTAGAGACCATGGTTTCGGGCTAATGGCCCTCGTCAGTCTAGGGCGGACTTTATTCCATAAGATCCACACGGGATCTAATGGAATCTTCACAATCTACCAAAGAGGTGTTTTGCTGGCAAGGGCCATTAGCCCGAAACCATGGTCTCTAGGTGGACGCTTCTCAGTTTGCCAAAGCTGGTGTTGTGGCTTTGTCACCGACCCGAGGCCGCTAGTTGCGGCGAGGGTCAATAGATGGCGTCAGTTTTTGACGTTTATTTTGACGGGAGAGGCGCCCTATGCTTCTATGGATTAATTTCCTCCCGGCAATTTTTCCATCTATATATATATAGATGGAAATTTTGCCGGGGGGATATTGATCTAAAGAGACAAAGGTCACCTCTCCCGTCAAAATAGACGTCAAAATTAGACGCCATCTATTCGCTATATTCGCTATATATATATATAAAAGTCAATTCCTGTCTGTCTGTCTGTTTCGCGATAAATTCAAAAACTACTGAACCAATTGGTTCCAAATTTTGCATGCCGCTTTTTATAAACCCGAGGAAAATTTTTGGCTACATTTTGCTTATTATTTTTGGCTATTTCTTTTTTTTAATTTGAAGAACTATTTTTTTACGCGGACTAATCCGGAATGGAATGAATACCTAAATATGGCCATTTTTTTTAAAGCATCGGTGGCTTAGTAGTAGAATGCTCGCCTGCCACGCGGGCGGCCCGGGTTCGATTCCCGGCCGATGCATTTTTTTTTTACAATTTTTAAAACTAATTTATAAAAAATATAATATAAATATTTACTATTATATCAACTTAATGAATTAAATCAAATACCTAAACACTAATCTCTATATATATAAAAGTCAATTTCTGTCTGTCTGTCTGTCTGTCTGTTTCGCGATAAACTCAAAAACTACTGAACCAATTGGTACCAAATTTTGCATGTCGCTTTTTATAAACCTGAGGAAAATTTTTGGATACAATTTGCTTAGTATTTTTGGCTATTTCTTTTTTTCATTTGAAGAACTTTTTTTACGCGGAGTAATCCGGAATGGAATGAATACCCAAATATGGCCATTTTGTATACGCATCGGTGGCTCAGTGGTAGAATGCTCGCCTGCCACGCGGGCGGCCCGGGTTCGATTCCCGGCCGATGCATTTTTTTAACAATTTTTAAAACTCATTTATATTATATCTTCTATATTGTTGCACCAGGTTGCGGCTTGGCAGACTCTTCAGCCTGGATTCTCTCCTGTGCTGGGTCTTGCATCTTACCAGAGCGTGTTTCAACCATCCTGCAAATTTATAAAAGGGAATAACGAGATAAGTCTTCTTTAAGTAGCCACCAGAATCCTTTTTTTATTTTCTCACATCAAAGAGAGCAGTGAAGTCACGTGTACCTAAATACAAATGATGACAATCTAAATAATCTGTGTTTTAAATAAATATCATAGAATATAAAAATAAATAAATATATAATTTAAATTTCAAATATATTAAAAATAATATAAGAAATACGCCATTAATCATGATGTAACACTTCCCCCTCTCCAGAGGTCGTCACGTCCTCGTGAGTTACCTCATCAATTCTCTCAAAATAGGGTTTGAGTCTTGAGACATGGACAATCAATGGGTCTTGGCCAGGATTATCTTTTGGCTCAATTAAGTAATTTACGTTAGACAGCTTCTTTAATATTCTATATGGGCCAAAATATTTTCTCAGTAGTTTCTCACACTTTCCTATTTTCCTAATTGGTGTCCAAACTGCTACTAATTCTCCTGGTTCGTAGCTTCTTTCCGTGTGTTTCTTGTCATAGTTCTTTTTCATTCTTTCTTGAGTCTTTATTGTGTTGTTAATAACTAATTTTCTTGTTCTGTTCATTTTGTCTAAGTGATGTTTTATGTATTCATCATAATCATCTTTGTCAATGTCCACCGAGATATTCCTGTCGTCCAAAAGAGACGTGGGTTCTCTTCCAAACATCAGGAAAAAGGGAGAATATCCTGTGGTTTCCTGAATTGTAGTATTGTAAGCGTGAGTGATGAATGGGAGTATTTCGTCCCAATTTTTCTGATCAGTGTTCACATACATACTGAGCATATTGATCAATGTTCTATTTAACCGCTCTGTCAATCCATTAGTCTGGGGATGATAGCTCGTTGTGAAGCAATGTTTAATCTTGCACGTTTTCATCACCTCTTTCATTAAATTACTGGTAAATTGAGAGCCTCTGTCACTAATAAGATATTGTGGGGCTCCGTGCCGAAGAAAAATATCCTCTACTAGAAATTTAGAAACTTCTTTCACTGTTGCTTCCGAGACTGCTCTTGTTTCTGCATATCTAGTGTAGTAGTCCGTCAGCACGATTATCCATTTTTTCCTGTTTTTCGTAGATGGTAGTGGACCAACAAAGTCAATTCCAATTCTTTCGAAAGGAAAGTTGGCTGGGGGGATGGGCTGTAGTAGTCCAGAAGGTAATTGGTTTGAGCCTTTCCTACTTTGGCAAAGGTGACACGTCTTAACGAATTCTGAGACATCCTTTAGCATGGATGGCCAAAAGTATTTACTCTTTATTCGGTACATGGTTCTGGCGACGCCCAGATGGCCATTCGACATATGATTGTGATATTCTTTCATAATTTCTCTCTTTTTATTCTCTGGAACCACAAGCAACCACGCCCTGCCTTCAGGGTTCGGGTTTTTCTTAAAGAGGCATCCATCTTCTTCTTTAAAGTTTTGCGCAATTGATCGCCTGCTTCCATTAAGGTTTTTCTTAACACTTTCGATAAATTTATCCTCTTCGTCTGTTATTTGATTTAAAAATAGCCTTTCAAAATCCTCATCCCAATCAGTTTCTGGTAAGGGCCCCCTAGATAAGCCATCGGCGTCCAGATGCTTCTTTCCCGATTTATGTATTATATCGAAGTCATATTCTTGAATTTTCAATGCCCATCTTGCCAATCGACCTGTTGGATCCTTCAAGTTTTTGAGCCAGCATAAGGCGTGATGGTCTGTTAGTATTTTAAAGTGTCTTCCATAAAGGTAGGGTCGTAATTTTGACATTGACCAGACAACGGCCAGACATTCTTTTTCAGTGGTTGAATAATTTTGCTCCGCTTTACTTAGGGTACGACTCAAATATGAGATCACCTTCTCTTCACCACCGATGTCTTGGACAAGTGTTGCACCTATGCCGATGTTGGACGCATCAGTATGAACATAGGTAGGTGCATTTGGATTGAAGTGACCTAAAATTGGTGGACTTAATAGTGCTGTTTTTAGGGTTTGAAACGCTTCCTCTTGTCTTTCTGTCCAGGTAAATGATACACTTTTTTTTATAAGGTTGGTCAAAGGGTCAGCAATTTTTGAAAAGTCTTTGATAAATTTTCTATAATATGAACACATTCCCAAAAAGGATTGTACTTCTTTGACCTTTTTGGGCCGAGGAAAATTTCTGACAGCTTTGATGTTATGTTCCGCGGGTTTTATACCATGTTTGCTCGTTATATAGCCGAGAATCTCCAATTCTTCAAAAGCAAATCGGCATTTTTTGTCGTTTAACCTTAAATTAGATTCACGAAAACATCTAAAAACAGCTTCAAGTCTTTTGAGGTGCGTTGGAAAATCCGGGCTATATATGATAACATCATCCAGATAACACAAACAAATTTGCCATCTCAGATTTCCAAGCATATTCTCCATATTTCTCTCAAAGGTAGCAGGCGCGTTACAAAGTCCAAAAGGCATCACGTTGAATTCATATAATCCATGCGTTGTAGTGAAAGCTGTTTTCTCTTTGTCTCTTTCTTCGACTTCAACTTGCCAATATCCAGATCTGAGGTCTATTGCTGAGAAGTGTGTAGATCCTTGGAGAGTATCCATAACTTCGTCTATTCTAGGGATCGGATAGACATCTTTTACTGTCACATTATTCAGTTTTCTGTAGTCCACACAAAATCTGTATTTACCATCTCGCTTCTTGACCAATATTACTGGAAAAGACCAGGGGCTAGAAGATGGCCTAATTATGCCTTCTGTAAGCATCTCGTCAATTTGCTCTTTTATAATATCTCGTTCTTTAGCACTTACCCGGTAAGGCTTGTGTTTAATTGGCTTCGCGTCTTCTGTGTCTATCCGATGTTTTGCCAAATTGGTTCTCCCTAATCTCGACGAAAAAAGATCTCCATACCTTTCTAAAACTTGTTTTAACTCCTTCTGTTCCTTTCGTGAAAGATTTTCGTTTATTTGGAATCTAGGTTCTTCGTTCTTTTCTACCTCTCTTTCTCGACTCACATTTATTTTCGCTGGACTACTTCCAAAAGCCAATGTTTGGTTTTTCATTATTTTTAACGGTCGAGGATACGGATTAGTTATCCAGATGTGTGTTTCCCTATTTATAACATTGATCAAGCTTCTTGCTAGACGAAGTCCATTTGTTTGAAACATTTTGCTGCTCTCCTCGATAATACATTCTCCATCCTCTGTTTCTACCAATGCCTTGATCAATTTCATGGAACATTCCGGTACAATGGAATCCTTGGCACTCTTTATTTTCAACATTTCAAATTTGATTTCGTCATGATTATTCGTCAAATCATATTTTATAGTTTCTTGCTTACAATCTATTTTTGCGTTCATTTTCTTAAGGAAATCTCTCCCAAGAATTAATGTCCGTAAATGCGTTTTCAATATCACAAAGTTGTGTGATAATGTTTCGTCATCAATTTTTATATTTAAAAATATACTTCCTACCATGTCCAATTTTTTTCCATCGGGTCCTGCACAAATTTTTGCGAGTTTACTTATACCATGGCCTGTATCGAGGGCCGTTCTGAGGTCGACCACTGAGAGGTCAGCACCTGTATCAACCAAAGCTTCAAAAGTCCCTATCTTGTCCACATTAATTTTTAATTTGTATTTAGGGTCCAACTTCTTGATTCCGTTTATGGTCGACTTGCTTTGATTGACAGATTCAGGCGCGACGCTTAGTTTAAATCTTCCAACACGGAATATCTATTCCGGGTAGGAATATTTGTCTGTGTGCTATGACATACATCAGCATAAAGCCGAGGTCCTGATTTCTCTGATATTTCATTCATTTGGCATTTTTCTTCGACCTTCTCTTGGGTATCTGCTGGATCCTCTTCTAGGATTCTTATAAACTTGACCCTACAATAACGGGCCACGTGCCCTGGCTTGTTACATTTAAAGCAGATTGGTCTTCCATCTTCCGTCCTATTTTTGCTCACTTCTTGGCTTTTATTGTAAGTGTTTCTCTGAAGGTTTGGTTTCGGCACAAAGTTAGGATTATAAGGACGTCTAGGGGTAGAGGGCTGGGGAAAGTTGTTTCGATACTGTCTGGGGGTAGGAGGGGAGTCGTTCTTGTAATTATTGGAAACAGGGGCTTGGGGCCTGGAAGTGGTCTGGTAGTTTCGCGTGGAAGTCGGCGGCACGTTCCTCGATTGTTGTTGGGGTCTAGAATAGCGTGGACCGTTATATAGGTTTCTGGATTTCTCCACACGTTCCCGATACTTCTTTTCAAAAAAATCCATTTTCTTGCACACGACAAGAAGGTCATCGGTCGTTTTAGGAGGGTTCAGGTAGAGCGCGAATGAGTACTCTTTTTTCAGTCCTCCAATAACATGTTCAATTTTTGTTTCTTCTTCCATTGCGGGGTCAACCTTGTTGCACAACACTAGAATGTCTTCCGCGCACCTGATTGCTGGTTCATTCCAGTGTTGCATTCTGTTGAGCTTCATTCTAAGTTCTTCTTTATTCGCGTCCAAAGAAAAATCCTGAATGAGGCGGATTTTAATATTTTCCCAGCTCGTGAAACTAGCCTTGTGTAAATTCAACCAGGTTTTAGCGCTTCCCGTCATGTTCATGGCGGCATAACGAGAGATAATGTAGTCTGCCCAATGGTACAAGAAGCCAATTTCTTCAAGAGATTCAATCCATGGGCGAGGGTCTTCCGTTCCATCATACTTGGGGATGTCGATGTTGGGATTCAGGACAACTGGGTCGGAACTAGCATCTCTACCAATTGTTGCACCAGGTTGCGGCTTGGCAGACTCTTCAGCCTGGATTCTCTCCTGTGCTGGGTCTTGCATCTTACCAGAGCGTGTTTCAACCATCCTGCAAATTTATAAAAGGGAATAACGAGATAAGTCTTCTTTAAGTAGCCACCAGAATCCTTTTTTTATTTTCTCACATCAAAGAGAGCAGTGAAGTCACGTGTACCTAAATACAAATGATGACAATCTAAATAATCTGTGTTTTAAATAAATATCATAGAATATAAAAATAAATAAATATATAATTTAAATTTCAAATATATTAAAAATAATATAAGAAATACGCCATTAATCATGATGTAACAATATATATAAAAATGAATGTTTGTTTGTATGTCCGGTATACAAATTCGCAGTAGTTCACTAATTCAAACCAAAATTTCCATACATAGGTAAAAAAATACGAGGAAAACGATAGGCTATTTTAAATTATATATAAATTAAATATTAAAACTATATATTCAAATTATTCTACTTAGCTCACGAACATCGCCCTCTATCAAGGTTATAAATACGTTTAAAATCGAAATCTTCTCAAATTTTATTAATAATAGTTCGCTTAATAATTAGAATACTTGATCTAAATCGAAATATTTATAGATAAATAATATAATATAGTATAATATAATATATAATATAATATAATATAGATTTATATCGTAACTAATCTGACTGTAAAGTTTGGAGCGGGACGTTTCACAAGAGTGACATTCACGGCGCCAATTTATAATTGTAACGAATAGTGTTTGAATAAAACATTCAATCGGGTAAACCCGGGCGTTGCCCGGGTCATTCGTCTAGTATATATATATAAAGAGACTTTACCCTCAGCGATTTGTCTTTTGTTTATTATTCTATATTTATTTAAGCAAATTTTAAAAATAGTTGGATTATATTCCATGAGATAGAAAAGATATATATACAGATTGCTAGGGAAGATATGGTGCTATACCTTCGATTTTTAAACATTGTGTTAATCTCTCTCCAGTTCATTAAACATTCATTCACATTATAGGGGATAACGCTTATATATTTATATAAGGATATAATAGAATATAATTCTAGGCAATATATTGTGGGATCTTAGAATTAGTCAAGCCTCAATATATCCACTAATTTATATAGATTTATATTTGAATTAATTGAATTTTATATTAGTTGCTTTTGTTTCATTTGTTTTAGATACGATTATGTATTAATACCCACTATTAGATAATTTTTTTTATATAAATATGATTTTGAAAATAGAGAAATCCATAAATAAATCTTTAATTAAAAAGACATATAATGGATCAAAATATCATTTATTTTACCAATATTTCAGTTGGCTGAACGCCAACCTTTATCAAGGTGTTATAATGTCACACTTTAATATGTTATAATACCTTGATAAAGGTTGGTGTTCAGCAAACTGAAATATTGGTAAAATAAATGATATTTTGATCCAATATATGCCTTTTTAATTAAAAATAAATATGATTGTTAAGGAGAATTGTGTTATTTTTTAATTTTGTTTGCATTAAATCAATAAATATATAGTGATTCCTGATATAAGGATAATAAACAATTGTTTTACTGTAAATATTTAATAACATTTTCAATTAAATTTAAGTGTTATTACACAATTCTGTAGGAATATGCATTTAAGATTTTTTAAAAATGCACATTGGCATCTATAGAATTACTTTTTCTACTCACCGTATATTTGAGCAGATAGTCAAACTCTGCAATATAGTTTCATAAGTTATGAAAACTAAGGTTATATGTAATTTATTTTGGTATCTTAGCTTCTCATTTACATATTATATTACTCTATTGGGGGGGGGGGGGGGGGGGGGGGGGGGGGCTTAATTTATCTGAGATAAATATATTTGTTAGGAAATATATATTTAATTTTTATATTTGAAAATATATATATATATGTCGTAAACCCGGGTGAGCCAAAAAGTGAGTTGGAAGCAGTCGGGGTTGAGTGGCAAGGCGTGCAGAGTGGGAAGTCCGCACGGGACAGTAAGAACAAAGTTTGGGATCAAAAGACGCTCTCCTAGTACGTCTCACGTGGCACCAGGACCAGGTGAAAGTTGAGGATTAACTGAGGAAAGCTCGGCGTCCTGCATGAAGCCGCGGAGGCAGGAAGGAGCCAAAACGGCGGCCACGAGGGCCGCCGTGAGACCTAGCACTCAGCGGCCTGTCCGAAAATATCCACTGTAACCTAACTAACTGTCAACATCCGGACCAACGTCCTTTTTGTCCCTCTCTGGATCCCCCGGGTGTCCAGTGGCAAGCTGGTGTCACTTTGAGACGACTAGAAAAGACGTCATACTTTATTACTTACATATCACATTGTTTAAATTACGATATATACACAGTCTAGCCATAAACTCTGTTACAAACAATTTTATAAATTAAATGATTAAGAACAAAAACTAATGGATTATAAATACATATTTTATTAGCCAATAGGACATAGATTTTAAATATATACAATCATTCAAAATGTCCTCCCTTATTTTTGACACAGAATCTCAAACGTCCGGGCCACTGATCTATAGCGGCACGCAGCTTTTCTAAGGGTATTTCTTTCATTGCTCTCACAAATGCTGATTTAAATTGATCCAAATTATGATATATTTTAGAGCACACCTTCTCCTCTAAATATTCTCACAAACTGTAATCAAGGGGGTTAAAATCAGGACTTCCAGAGGGCCATTCATTGGCCTTTATGAACTCCAAACATTCGTCTTCAACCATTGTTGAGTTGACTTAGCTTTGTGAGCAGGAGCTGAATCTTGTTGGAATATCCAATGTTCGCCATTAAACATTTTTCTTTATTCAGAGGCTTTACTATTTGTTCCAAAGTATCTTCTTGATAGTTTTTAGCTGTAGTTTTTACCCCTTTGGCACAGAAGTGGAGATCTGTTACACCTTGGTAGCTAACTCCCCACCAAGCCATGACAGAAGAAGGATGGTGCCTTTTTTCAAGTCTTCTTACTTTCAAAGAAGCTTCTAGAGAGCTACAAGCATATATCCTATCATTCTGACGATTAATCTTTTTCTCGACAGTGAAAATTTTCTCGTCTGTGAAAAGGATTCTATCATGCCACCGACCATCATGCCGCGCCAACAACATTTTTGATCTAACTCTTCTAATATCTCTAAGAGCAGGGGTTATCAAATGACATGTGCGTCGTTTGAAAGCACTGAGTCCAAGGTCTTCGTTGATTATCCTGGAAAGGGTTCTTGAAGCTAAATTCATCTGCTTTGCGAAGTTCTTTTGTTTGCGGCGTGGATTTCGACGAATTCTTTCGCGAATGGCTTTTATAGCTGCTTGCGTTCATTGCACGCGCAGTCTACAAGATCTTTCAAGGTCATTAATAGTGCCAACCTTGTTGAACCTTTCAATGGTTCGATAAACAAATTGACGTGTAATATTCAAATTTTGTAAAAGTTTAAAAATGGATGAAGGACTTTGGCCTACCTTGTGTAAGGCTATTACAGCTATAGGTTTTCTTTAACACCCCAATCCATTATCAAAAAACAAATATATTCCGATTTTTTTTCTAAACACGTGTGCAAGAGATATTCAAATAACAACTACTGTATTTTGAATACTTCACGCGCTCAAATTAAATTTTTATCACTGATTTGGTTTTGTAACAATATTTATGGCTAGACTAAGTATATATATATATTCTTGTCCCAGGTCTGGACTTCAAGTCTAGACCAGATCCCAAAGGCCTCTTTATCACCTCGATGACCACAGCTGGGTCGGTGTAGATGTCTGTTCGGCAATGCGTTGCATGATGTGTTTTGGGCTTGCTGGAGAATCCTGACATTTGGCGCACTTCGGAAAGGTTTTGGTTCCACTTGTGAAAATCATTGGACGTAGATGGCCTTTTCCTAAAAAAAATTAAAATATAAAATTTGTTAGGAATTATAAATATTTAATTTCAAGTCTCGATTTGTTTTTGAAAATATGCAAATTGTTGGATAAAGTTTCTTGAGATGAATAATTAACGAGTTTATAAGAAATGTATTAGTTAAACATTGATTTATTTAAGTATTATAATAATTCTATTTGGGAATAGAATAACATGGAATAAGAAAATAATGTTTGTTCAGAAGTAAATAATGGATTAAATTATTTGTGATAAGATATATACACAAAAAATCTAGAAATATACTGTAGTACACCATCCGGAATCTTTATCAGTCCATGACACGCCGGGTGGCAGCCTGCATCCAGGCAAGTGGGGGTCCAACGACATATTGACATTCTCAATTTGTGACGATCAAACTCTGAAATAAAACAATTAATTATTCTGAAATTTTAATCGTTTTTTCCCCTATACATGCTCTTTACATACACCAATTTTTGTCCTAATCTGACAACTCCTTCTTGGTGCGTCGATTTTTTGTTATACAGTGTATATTACGTGCTTCTTGAAATATATTGTGTAGCATTTTAGCCCCAACTATTTGATGGAATTTCTCAGAATATAATAAGAATATACAAGAGAGATTTGATAGTTATTTATTGTGCTATTTCTAATAGTTTAAGCTTTTCACACAATAGGATATATTTCCTTTAGAAATATGAAATAGATAATGACTTCTAAATAATGAATTTGTTATTTTTACTTGTATTTGGAATTCTAACACACTAGAGGTGAAGGTGTTAGATATAAGAGGAATATACAACAGTGTTTGTGTTGTAAGGAAATCTATTGTGTTACCTTGGAATAATATGAGTGTGACGGAGGGGGAATACGGGGTTACTTTCGATTTATCGGAACTCTATTCACCTTTATAGGATAGAATCCTTAAATGAAATGGTTAATATAGTGGTATTCTAGAATTAATATCTATTATTGGATAGAGTTACCTTAAGATAAGAAACTTCCCAAATATTAATAAACTGTTGATTCCCTTACATCGATAGTTGGCTATCAGTTTTCCTCTGCTCCAACTTTATCTACATTCTTGTCCGTTTATCAAAGACTTGATATGTCAACAGAATTTATATTCTTTTTTGAAAATAGATCAATCCATAAATAAATCTTCAAATAAAAAGGCATATATTGGATCAAAAATAATTTATTTTTATCAATATTTAAGTTGGCTGAACGCCAACCTTTATCAAGGTATTAATCGTCACGATTTTGACGGCGCGGGGCGCTCCCGGTTGGACAGTTGCGCGGGGGCAGAGTGACCTCGCGGGTGCCCTCCGGGAACTACGTCGTGTAATCTTAATCGTGTAAACCCGGGCGTTGCCCGGGTCATTCGTCTACAAATTCGCAGTAGTTCACTAATTCAAACCAAAATTTCCATACATAGGTAAAAGAATACTGGGAAGACGATAGGCTATTTTAAAAATTTTGCTGTATCATGTTTGATTATCAGATACAAAATTATATCGGGAAAAATTCCAAAAACAGAGACCACGGGCGAAACAGGGTACATTTAATAGGGTAAAACCCGGGCGTTGCCCGGGTCATTCGGCTAGTTATCCATAAAGGAGACTATATATGCCATATGTTGATTCAAGGCAGTGTCAGTTTTTCTCAATTTACCACACCACCGATTTGAACCGAATTTGAAAAATCTGTTTGTTTTGGCGAATGTTTACCAAGAAGAAATAAATATAATCATACATAATAATATATACAATTAATGGGAATCGGTGGAAAGCTGGTTAAACCGTTTGGTTTTCGACCACTACGACCCGGGTTCGATTCCCGCATTGGACACTTTTTTTCTGATAAAAAAAAAATGCTCCAATGGCCCCCGATTCTTGCAAAAGTCCAACCCCGCCAGCGAATGCAAGTAAACAAAACGGGGCTCTGACACATTTGTAAGTGCAAAGTCAAACTGCTTTTCACATGTGTATACATGTGGTGCACTTACAGTAAAAGCAGTCGCTAACTACCCACCATGATTATCATGGTCTGTATCACGTGTACTAGGGATAATAATAATAATAATGAATACAATTAATTAACAATTGAATAAATTTAATACGCTTTTCAATTAATGTGTTTCATACGATAAAGGTTTGAACCAACATGTCAAAACCAATGGGAAGTCCGCAATCTTTGATAGCTATGAAAGAGGTGATGATACCATTGAACAAATAAGATGTGATCAACAGTATAATCTTGTAATTGAACCTGGAGGAGATACATCAACGATGTATATTCACAAGAAACCCTCGATTCCCGATAGCCATGAACCGGGATCAAATCCCACATTATACATTGTTTTCTGCGAAAAACCTATTCATATTTCTCATGTTTTATTTTTAATTATCCCTAGTACACGTGGTGCAGGCCATGATAATCATGTTGGGTAGTTAGCGACTGCTTTTACTGTAAGCGCACCACATATCTACACATGTAAAAAGCAGTTCGACTTTGCACTTACAAATGTGCCAGAGCGCCGTTTGGTTACTTGCACACACTGGTGGGTTGGACTTTTTCAAGAATCGGGGGCCATCGGGGCATTTTCTTTTTTAAATCAGAAAAAAAGTGTCCAATGCGGAAATCGAATCCGGGTCGTAGTGGTCGGAAAGCAAACGGTTTAACCAGCCTTCCACCGACCCCCTATATTTCTTATGTAAATAACATAAGCTAGGTTTCTCTTTTTGAGCGATACCTAATTGAGTTATATTTGAACAGATATCTACACAAAATTGTATTGTAAAAAGCGTATTTTGTTATATAACAACCAGTATAATCCAGGAATAACTTTTATCTTGAAAAATAAATCTGAAAAGATACTACACTATCTAGATATATTGATTATGAGAAAGGATTTTGGCTTTCCCCCTATCCACAATATACTATTAATAAATTAAATTTAATTGCCATCTATCGTTAAAGTTTTACACATATAAATTTACTGGCAATGCGCTTCTTTTACATATCATCAAATATTATCTCTACAGATCCAATACAATAGTAGAGCGGTCTAGAGATTAATTTGGGAAACCGCTGAGAGGGTTCACTACTGATGAGCCAAGCCCTCTCATTCAATAACTCATATCATTGCAGTAAGGTCTGTAGAGATAACATTTGATGATATTTAAAAAAAGCGCATTGCCAGTAAATTTATATGTGTAAAACTTTAACAGTATACTATAAAAAGAAATAGTTCCATCCTATATTCATTTCGAATCTTTTTGTCCCGCAAGTTTTAAAAAACAATAGCCATTACATGAACCAAACGATATTTATACTCATTGTTCTCTCCAATCATTCAACGGAATAAAAAACTAACAACATTATAACTTAGCTAAGGCCGGATATCCAAACCGTTTCATCTAAAGATATTTCTACAGGCCAACACATTTAAGAAACTAAGATAGCTACAGGTCTATTTGCGTAATCTCTTAATCCATTACAAACAGTAACACAGCCTGTGGACTGTAATCCAATTACAACAACTATGGAGAAAATAAGCATAATGGATAAATAACAATGTTTACTTTGTAAGCTATTGGTATTGTAGGATTTGTAATTAGGAGAGACCTGGAGAAGTGTAGGGAATATTAGAGTTTCTAGAGCAATACCGCAAATTTTAAACTTTCAAAATTTCCTTAGATTTTTATATTTTTATTAATTAACATTTTTATGAAAATTAGAAACTATTTTAGACGCGTATGATTCTTTTTGAAATTAAACAATTTCTACTGCCCTCTTACTGCAATGGAAATATTAATGGGAGGGCCTGGCTCATTTTCAAAAAAATCTTACGCGTCTCAAATAGTTTCGAATTTTCATAACAGATGGCGCGCTTGTGCATTGTACATTTTTTATCATAAGATAGAGGCTCTGCCTGGCCAATGGAAATATTAATGGGAGGGCCTGGCTCATTTTCAAAAAAATCTTACGCGTCTCAAATAGTTTCGAATTTTCATAACAGATGGCGCGCTTGTGCATTGTACATTTTTTATCATAAGATAGAGGCTCTGCCTGGCAGGAATTCATATTTATTTTTAAAAATAGACAGTTTGGCCAGTTAAAGAGGCCTGAGAAAATAAAAATTTAACTGACCGAAGTGTCTATTTAAAAAAAAAAATAATTTTAAAATGATCATTAATTAATTATCTATATAGATAATACCGTAACAGAGTTTTCCATTGTAAAGTCCTGAGCTATCTCCTCCGAAGATTCTGAACTACACATAACAATCTATATACCAAAATTTTCGTTATTTTTTTCTTCGTATGATAGGCCTGTTTTTATTTTCCTAATGTTAACAGTTATTTTTATTTTTTAATTTAATCTATTTTACAATCGTAGATTTTTTGCATTTATCATCATCAATTCATTTGTTTTGAAATGCTTAAAAATGTGTTTTGAAATAATATATATTTCTGATTCATTTGATTAGGTAAGTACTTTGTAATAGTTTTTCATTTAAATATATAAATTTTTCGAATTGTAGATTGAATTATTACTTTTATTCTATAATAATTATCTTTTATAAGTGTTTGTTATAGTTTTTCATTTGAATTTAGCACAATTTTTGTATCTGGTTATCTTTTTTGGCATCTTTTCATCTCTCTTTGGTATCTTTTTTTTTCTCATTAATAAGACCTAATCCAAATAATTTAATAGTGTGTGACGTTTCAGCAACAGCATCAGACAGAAGAATAAATGAACTAAAGAATAAAATCTCATTTTTTCTTTTGTCTGATGATGGTGGCATTTGGATTAGGTCTTATTTTTTTTTATTAATTTGTTATAGTTTTTCATTTGAATTTAGCTCCATTTTTGTGTCTTATTTCTTCTTTATATTAAAACTTAGAATTAAGCTTTGTTTTTTATATACATGTTTATTACACATTTAGCAATACTTTTTCTTTATATTTGCTCTTATTTACTCATTTTTTTACTCTTTCACAATCAGATTTTGAAAATGGCTAAATGGCTTCACTTCTCCCTATTTGCTTTTGTAGCTTTTCTTATAAAAAAAATATTAGAACTTAGAATTAAGCTTTGCTTTTTTATATACATGTTTGTTACACATTTAGCAATATATATACCAAATTATTTTTTTGAATACTTACCTCTTTTAGTGAATTTTTGTCAGGGGGGCTGCAAAAGTGCCGTACTTATGCAGTATTTTGATGCTTTTCCTGTGAAAAGGATAATGAAATTTAAAATTAAGCTTTGCTTTTTTATATACATGTTATTTACACATTTAGCAATATATACACAGAAATATTTTTGGAATATTTAACTTTTTTGGTGAATTTTTGTCAGGGAAGCTATGGACTGCCGTAATCATGCATTATGTTGATGTTCTTCTCATAAAAAAAATATTTGGGTTTGGAATTGGGCTTTGCTTTTTGTATACATGTTTTTTACATATTTAGCAATTTACACACAGAAAAATTTTGGAATATTTAACTTTCTTGGTGAATTTTTGTCAGGGAAGCTATGGACTGCCGTAATCATGCGGCTGCAAAAGTGCCGTACTTATGCAGTATTTTGATGCTTTTCCTGTGAAAAGGATAATGAAATTTAAAATTAAGCTTTGCTTTTTTATATACATGTTATTTACACATTTAGCAATATATACACAGAAATATTTTTGGAATATTTAACTTTTTTGGTGAATTTTTGTCAGGGAAGCTATGGACTGCCGTAATCATGCATTATGTTGATGTTCTTCTCATAAAAAAAATATTTGGGTTTGGAATTGGGCTTTGCTTTTTTGTATACATGTTTTTTACATATTTAGCAATTTACACACAGAAAAATTTTGGAATATTTAACTTTCTTGGTGAATTTTTGTCAGGGAAGCTATGGACTGCCGTAATCATGCGGCTGCAAAAGTGCCGTACTTATGCAGTATTTTGATGCTTTTCCTGTGAAAAGGATAATGAAATTTAAAATTAAGCTTCGCTTTTTCATATACATGTTATTTACACATTTAGCAATATATACACAGAAATATTTTTGGAATATTTAACTTTTTTGGTGAATTTTTGTCAGGGAAGCTATGGACTGCCGTAATCATGCATTATGTTGATGTTCTTTTCATAAAAAAAATATTTGGGTTTGGAATTGGGCTTTGCTTTTTTGTATACATGTTTTTTACATATTTAGCAATTTACACACAGAAAAATTTTGGAATATTTTACTTTCTTGGTGAATTTTTGTCAGGGAAGCTATGGACTGCCGTAATCATGCAATATGTTGATGTTCTTCTCATAAAAAAAATATTTGGGTTTAGAATTGGGCTTTGCTTTTTTATATACATACTAGCCGAGTGACCCGGGCAACGCCCCGGGTTTACCCGAAGGACCCGCAGGTGAGAAACTATAGAAGAAAAATTTTAACAAATCAGAAAATGAAATTGCAAACAACAGAACTACACTACTTTAAGGACATGAGAGCACATGCACTGTATCACCATACGTGTACCATTTTCAAAGACCCTGCTTAGGATTAAAACTTCTCAGAAGCATAACAATAGTACCAACCTAGAGGTTAACTGGTGTGGATGCATTCCTCTGGGAGTGAGACTATTGAGAAATTCAGTAGGGAGTTATTTTGCTTCTCCGCATTCTAACACTCCAACTGTTAACACTGTGGAAACACTGACTCATGTTTGGTAAGCAATTTCAGGGAAGAAACTATAGACATTGGATTAAATAAATTATTAATTAAATTGCATTAAATAAAAATTATTAGATTTAAATAAATATTATTAGAGTGAAAAAAAAAGAAAGAAATTAACAAATTAGAAAATAAAATTTCGAAAAATACAACTATATTGCAGATAAGATAAGAGGACCTTATTAAAAAATACATAAACAAACTGTAATTCGACACTTTCGATAATTCGACACTTTCGATAATTCGATCATTTTAAAAATCAAATTTACAAGGTTGATTGTTGTTTAAATACAACTTTGCTTTTGCATGCATAAACACAGGCTCTTGTAGCAAGAACCCAAATATTATTTATAGTCATAGCAAAAGCCAACTTTAGTGAAAACTGATGCCTCTTCAGAATGAATGGAAGACTGAAATCTGAAGGAGCAGAAGATATGGGTCATTTATACTTTCACCAATGCCTTTAGGATCTTTGCGATGGAACGCGTATGGTGTTTTAGCGCATGTGCTCTCATGTCCTTGAAGCACATATACTGACAGTGCCCAAAGTTGAACACACTGTATAGTGTCTGAAATATCTTTGGCCCCTTCGGATACCAACCTTCGCTTCATTCTAGAGAGGCGTTAGTTTTCATGTCATATCTGTAATATAGTTTTGTTGTTTGCAATTTTCTTTTTTTTTTCCTTTCAAATATGTATCCACTCTGAAATATAGTTTGTAAATTTTTATTCCAATTTATTTTCTTATATATATATGTATTTTTTTTCATTTCCAAAATATTTATTTATACTTTCACCAATGCCTTTAGGATCTTTGCGATGGAACACGTATGGTGTTTCAGCGCATGTGCTCTCATGTCCTTGAAGCACATATACTGACAGTGCCCAAAGTTGAACACACTGTATAGTGTCTGAAATATCTTTGGCCCCTTCGGATGCCAACCTTCGCTTCATTCTAGAGAGGCGTTAGTTTTCACTAAGGTTGGCTTTTGCTATGACTATAAATAAGGCTCAAGGCCAAACCTTGGCTACAAGAGCCTGTGTTTACGCACGGACAACTTTATATGTGGCTTTTTCCAGTGTGCGAACATTGGATAGCATACATGTAAAGATGACCCATATCTTCTGCTCCTTCAGATTTCAGTCTTCCATTCATTCTGAAGAGGCATCAGTTTTCACTAAAGTTGGCTTTTGCTATGACTATAAATAATATTTGGGTTCTTGCTACAAGAGCCTGTGTTTATGCATGCAAAATCAAAGTTGTATTTAAACAACAATCAACCTTGTAAATTTGATTTTTAAAATGGTCGAATTATCGAAAGTGTCGAATTATCGAAAGTGTCGAATTATCGATAGTGTCGAATTACAGTTTGTTTATTTATTTTTTAATAAGGTCCTCTTATTTTATCTGCAATATAGTTGTATTTTTCGAAATTTTATTTTCTAATTTGTTAATTTTTTCTTTTTTTTTCACTCTAATAATATTTATTTAAATCTAATAATTTTTATTTAATGCAATTTAATTAATAATTTATTTAATCCAATGTCTATAGTTTCTTCCCTGAAATTGCTTACCAAACATGAGTCAGTGTTTCCACAGTGTTAACAGTTGGAGTGTTAGAATGCGGAGAAGCAAAATAACTCCCTACTGAATTTCTCAATAGTCTTACTCCCAGAGGAATGCATCCACACCAGTTAACCTCTAGGTTGGTACTATTGTTATGCTTCTGAGAAGTTTTAATCCTAAGCAGGGTCTTTGAAAATGGTACACGTATGGTGATACAGTGCATGTGCTCTCATGTCCTTAAAGAAGTGTAGTTCTGTTGTTTGCAATTTCATTTTCTGATTTGTTAAAATTTTTCTTCTATAGTTTCTCACCTGCGGGTCCTTCGGGTAAACCCGGGGCGTTGCCCGGGTCACTCGGCTAGTAAATAGATATTACATTAAAAGATTTAACATTTGGTATTGAGGTTAAGTTTTATTCTATTTTTTTTAGAAAGAGTATGTCAATATGACAATATATATCCAATCCAATATATGCAAAAGTAATAGTTATAAATATTATATAAATAGTCATCGACAGTATATATACGAGGTGTGTTCAAAAGGTATCGCGACTTTTGTGTTTTTTCAAAAATTATTTATTTATTCATGAATACCTATTTTGTCCCCTTCAAAGTAATCCCCATGAGATATTATACACTTGTGCCAACGGTTTTTCCAATCTTCAAAGCACTTCAAAAAATCATAAAAAAAAAATATTTTTCAGCTCCTCCTTCGATGCCGTCTTTATCTCGTCAAGCGTAGCGTAACGTCGTCCTTTCATGGGCCTCTTCAGTTTAGGGAACAAGAAAAAGTCACAGGGGGCCAGATCTGGGAAATACGGTGGCTGCGGCATCATTAGTGTGTTGTTTTTGGCCAAAAGGTCGCGCACAAGCAACGATGTGTGAGCAGGGGCGTTATCGTGGTGCAAAAGCCAATTTTTGTTTTTCCACAAATCCGGGCGTTTCTGGCGGATTGCTTCGCGCAAATTGCGCATAACTTGCAGGTAATATTCCTTATTGACCGTTCTACCCTGTGGCAAGAACTCATGATGCACCACGCCCCTGCAATCGAAGAAAACTGTCAGCAAAACTTTCACATTCGACCGAACTTGGCGCACTTTTTTCGGTCTTGGTTCGTGCGGCAGCTTCCATTGAGATGATTGAGCTTTGGTTTCCACGTCATAACCATAAACCCACGCTTCGTCACCAGTTATGACCCTCTGGAGCAAATTTGGGTCGTCGCGGACAGAGTCCAACATCTCATTAGCAATGTTCATGCGATGCTGTTTTTGGTCGCAATTGAGCAAATTTGGTACGAATTTCGCGGCGACCCGTCTCATGCCCAAATCATTGATAAAAATCGAATGGCACGAGCCAATCGATATGTTTAGGTCCTCAGCAACTTCTCTAACGGTGATTCGACGATTGGCCAATATCATTTTCTCCACTTCATTAATTTTTTCGTCTGTTGTTGAAGTGCTCGGGCGTCCGGCACGCTCTTCGTCGTTCACATCTTCTCGGCCTTCTGAGAACATTTTGTACCACCGATAAACGTTGCTTCGGTCCAAGGTAGCTTCTCCGTATGCCACAGTCAACATTCGGAATGCATCCGCGCACTTAATTTCGTTTTTCACACAAAATTTGATACAGGTTCTTTGATCCATTTTTTTAAATAGGTAAAAATCGAAGACGATCCAAAACACCTGCAAGCAAAGCAGCTGTCAACAATTAAGTGAACATTCAAAAGGGCCGAGCTTGTCGGGATAAGTGAGAGACATGAGTACCAACATAAAGCCACAAAAAGATCGAAATTCGAATATACGTAACCCGCGAAAATTCAAAAGTCGCGATACATTTTGAACACACCTCGTATATAACATAGGCATTTCCTGACCACGAGCACATGTGCTGTTTAGATGGCAGAGCGCCATCTAGTGGCTTATGTATGAAATGTGAGCGGTCAAAAGAAATTCTCTTTTTTTATTTCTAATATATAAAATTATCTGTTTTTTTTCATCGAATCTATTATTTTAAACGGCCTTCTAAAGGGTAATTGGCTTGAAATCTAGCCAAATATAATTAATCAAAGGAACTTACCGTTTGAAATAGTGTTGAAATGCTAATACTCATTGAAATAAGGATATACAATGGTTGCTAGGGGGACTTTTATAACACTCATTGGTTGATATGAAATTGTGTTACTTGTGATTTATTTGAACATTTTACACATTCAGGATTGAATATTTAAAATAAGGATAATATAAAATGATTTCTAGGGTATATCTTCTTATTTATTTTTGAGAATTGATATGTATCCGAGAATAGATTGCCTTGAAGTAAAACATACAATGGTTGCTAAAAATATTTATGACTCTTTATTTCTTTGAATATAATTTCAAACTAGAATATAAAATTTCTTGATATAAAATTGAGGAATATACAATGGAGAAAGAGTTCACATAGAAGGTTGGTTATATGATGTCTAATGATATTCTTTTCTTGGTGGTTAAGCTTTGATATATGTGTGTGGCTGCTCAGACTCCACTTACTATTCTGATGGGATCCTGTTTCTACATATTCCTGAATTTCATGCCTTTGGATAATAAAGCTAATATTTCTGAGGTTAGGGTAGGTGACAGGTTGACTATAACTAAATCGAAGCTATAACTCCAATAAAATAGTAAACCTACCAAAAGCTACTCTAACCTCAGAAGAAATAGCTTTCTTATCCAAAGGTATGAAATATAGGAATAGGCAAAATCGGATCCCATCAGAATAGAAAGTGAAGTTTGAGTAGCCATATCCAAGCTTAACCATCAGGAAAAGAATATCATTAGACACCATATAACCAACCTTCTAAGTGTACCTGTTATCCTTTCTTCATGAAACCCTCATGAGAACCGACTGAATAAAGACTTAACAAACAAAAAATAAATAATCATCACCCAATTATATAAAGGAATTTATTATAATAAAGGAATGACAATACATCCAGATGCCACAAGAACCTATAGGACATGCAAAAACTGTCTTGGTGTGGAACTAACACATACTCACATATTCTCATGCTCAGCAATGGCCGCAGCCTTGCAGAAAATTGACATAGACCCAGAGCAGAAGCTTTACACCCCCTGATAGTGGACATTGCTGCTGCTGTGATAGAGATGCATGGATAAATCTGAGGCTCTTCATTGGACACGACAACAACAAAAAAAAAAAAAAAAAACAGGACAAACAGTGAATCTGCACAAGACTGATCGCTATAATAAAATGCGAAGCATCCTTGAAGATTAAACAATCTTTAAACATATTTACAAAGAATAAAAATCCCGAGCATACTCTTCATACAAAAGAGAACCCAGAAAATATATTAGGAACAAAAATTTTGAGCGAAGAATTAAAAGACCATATCTAATAGGCAAAACGATGCCTACATATATGGACTCTCTAAAATACATGAACCAGGTATCCTCTTAAGACCCATACTAGCTCTTTACCATTCCCCAACAGCGCCTCTTTCTAAGTTCATCTAAACTTTTCTCAAGCCCATAATCAAGCAGAAATGTTCTCCATTCTCCATTCCCAACACCATTACCTTCATAGAAGAAAAGGCAAGTACCAAGTCCCACCAGATAAGATCATAGTCTCGTTCGACGTTGAATCCCTTTACCCCAGTCTCTAACACCAGCTGATACTGAGCAGCACCGGAGTTTATGAAAGAAATTCAGGTTGATCAGATCACTGCCAAGAAAATAACTGAACTTATAGCCCTATACATCGAGACAAATATCCTAACATATGTTTCGAAAACTTACGAACAGATAAAAGGTTCTCCCATGGGAAGTCTCTTTCAACCTCAGTCAACAAAACTTTCATGCGTTGTATGGACAGTTGGATAACCTTCCTATTCCCGTCAGATATAGTTTTATGGCGTCGTTATATTGACGACATATTCTGTATATGTTCCGAAATTCAAACCAAGAATATTCTGAAAAACCCAATAGTTACCATCCCAACTTGAATTTCACTCACGAAAAAGAAACAAAATATTACCTGCCTTTACTAGATATAAAAATCATCCGCATAAAAATCATCAATTCCAAACAACTGTTTACTATAAGCCCTCCTTCAACCCCGACTATAAGCGTTTTTTCTCCTACTCATAAGAGAATTCTAAATATGTAAACAAAATATAATAAATAAGGACCATCAATATTTTAAACGAATATAAACTAGACATTTTATAATCCTCAAATGTATGTGTATTTTTGTGTGAAATTTCATGGGCTTATTAATATGGGTAATATATTTAACTCAAAATTAAGAAATAATAACACACTTTATATAACTCCAAATATCCTTGAGACCGTTTATAACCTTGGGACTGGTTTTAGGTAGATTTATGTAAAATTTCTATTTTCTCATTACATGTTTATTTTCAAATATCCAATTGAAAACATTTTAAAAGTCATCTTTATTTCTAAGCAGTATTTTTCTTTCACTATCAAATCAATATTGATATTGTCACGGATTTCCGTGTAAATAAGTATTAGGAATCACGCGAACGGTAGTTTTCTATTGAAAGTTTATTCTTGCCTCTTTTTATCAAGACAATTTTGGCTACTATTTACATAATAGTTATTATAGAATAATTTACATGATAAATTGAAAAAATATATGCAAATATTATACAGTGACATTACCCCTCTCTCAAAAGCAAGCAGCGACCCGCTGCTTTTACAACATACTAACAAATTATACACACAAAAATCAGAAACGAACTAGAAGTGCAAAATTAATTTTAAATAATAATAATAAAAATAAAAAAATAATTTCCCAACTTGCCTCCTATTTTTCCGATAAGATTATGCTTATTTCTCAGGACTGAATTTGCTCTCCTGGGCTCCGATAGGGCTTCATCCGCTGGACATGGACGATATCTTTTGTTTTCCGTTGCCGCGGTCTTTTTTCCAAAGGCTCCACCTCATAGGTTACCTCGGAGAGTTGTCTGTTCATCCTATAAGGGCCGAAGTATCTCTTTAGGAGCTTCTCCGCCAACCCTTGTCTACGGACAGGCGTGAACACCCACACCAGGTCTCCTGTCTGATAATGGACTGGTCTGTGGCTCTGGTCATATCGAGATTTGTCTCTTTCTTGTGATCGTAAGATGTTCAACCGAGCCAACTGGCGTGCATCCTTGGCATTTGACACCATACTCTCCACGTAGTCTTCCAGACTGGTGTTTTCTCTATAGGCTAAGATGGTGTCAAGTGGAGTCTCTACATCTCGTCCGTGTATGAGATAGAAAGGGCTAAACCCAGTGGATTCTTGTTTGAGGTGTTATAGGCGAAGGTGACATAGGGGAGCATTGCATCCCAGTTTCTTTGCTCGACATCGACATACATGGACAACATGTCAGCGAGAGTCTTGTTGAGTCTCTCGGTTAAGCCGTTGGTCTGTGGATGATAGGCTGACGTAAATCGATGTATGGTCCCGCAGAGGTCGTTGATTTCCTTTAATGTTCTGGATATAAAGGTTCGACCTTGATCTGAAATTAACTCTCTAGGAGCTCCATGCTTCTGCAATATGTCTTCTACCATGAATTTGGCAACTTCCTCCGCACTTCCATTAGGTATTGCTCTGGTCATTGCGTACCTAGATAAATAATCTGTCGCAACCACGATCCACTTGTTGCCGTTGTTCGAAACAGGAAATCTCCCCAACAGATCTATTCCTACCCTCTGAAAAGGCCGGGCTACAGGTGGGATTGGTACCAGTTGTCCAGGTGGGCGCCCCGTGGATTCTTTTCGCCTTTGACATTCTCTGCAATGCGACACATATTGTTTCACAGATCTGTACATGCCGGGCCAAAAGTATTTTTTCTAACTCGATCGTAGGCTTTGGCAAATCCCAAATGTCCTGCCATCGGTGAATCATGGGCTTCCCTCAAGATGTCAATTCTCATCTGTTTAGGAACCACTAGAAGTCACATTTTGCCCATGGGATCGTAATTTTTGCGGTAAAGAATACCTTCGATTAACTTAAAATCTCCATCGCATTTAGATTGGCTACCTTGGATTATTTTCGTAATTTGATCGTCCTTTTCTTGTTCTTTCCTTACGTCGGTAATTGAGATCAACTCTGGAATGTTGTTTTCCTCCGTGTCTAGAAGAGGGTTTCGTGAAAGGCAGTCCACATCTTGGTGTTTTTTCCACTCTTATAAACAATAGAAATGTCAAATTCCCGAAGACGTAGAGCCCATCTGGCTAGCCTTCCTGATGGATCCTTTATATTGGCTAACCAACACAAAGAATGGTGGTCGGAAACTACAGTAAAATGCCTCCCGAATAAATAAGGCCGGAACTTGTAAATAGGCCATACTACGGCCAGACATTCTCTCTCTGTCGTAGAATAGTTCTCTTCTGCAGCGTTGAGGGTTCTTGAAGCATAGGCGATTGGCTTTTCCTCTCCTTCATGAATTTGAATCAATTTTGCTCCAATGCCATGTCCACTCGCGTCTGTGTGCAGATGTGTTTCGGCTTCTTCTTTATAATGGCCGAGAAGAGGATCTGTAGTCAACGCCGCTTTCAATATCTGGAACGACTCATCTTGCTCCTTTGATAAAACGAACCTAGTATTGTTTTTCAGTAGTTCGTGTAATGGCTTTGCTTTATTCGCGTAGTTCCTCACAAAGCGTCTATAGTAAGAACATAATCCGATGAAACTTCTCACATCAGTTGTATTTTTTGGAGTCGGAAAATTTATGATGGCCTCTATTTTTCCAGGATCTGGGCGTATACCTTCCTCTGAAACCAAATGTCCTAATACCTTGATTTTCTTTGATCCAAATCGGCACTTCTTAGGATTGAGACATAAACCTGCCCTCTGGATACATTTAAGATTCTTTTCCAGGCGTTCCATGTGCTCTTGAAAGGAGGACGCATAGACAATTATATCGTCCAAGTAGCAAAGACAAATTGTCCACTCGAGTCCAGCCAGCAGATTGTCCATCATTCTTTTGAACGTGGCTGGGGCATTACATAGGCCGAACGGCATGACTCGAAATTCAAAGAGACCATCAGGGGTGACGAAAGCTGTCTTTTCACGGTCTCCTTCATCAATTTCTATTTGCCAATTACCTGTGCGTAAGTCCATGCTGTAATAAAACTTGGCTCCCGTTAAACTATCCAAAACATCATCGGTTCTTGGTATTGGATACACATCCTTTTTCGTGATCCGATTGAGCCTTCGATAATCCACGCAAAATCTTCATGACCCATCTTTCTTTTTCACTAGGACCACTGGAGAAGACCAGGGGCTTTCGGATGGTTGTGCGACTCCCATTTTGATAATCTGTCGACCTCTCCCTGTATTGCTCGCCTTTCAGTAGGTGACACACGGTAAGGTCGTTGCTTAATAGGGCGGTTGTCTGAAGTGTCTATTTTATGTTTTACGACGGAGAAAGGTCTACTTGCTCTTCTCTCAAAGTCAAACATCTCCGCGTAGTTTATCAAACATTCAGCCATATTTGATCTCTGTTCTTTGCTTAAAGTATCATCTACTAGAGATAAGATATTTTGACGTATACCCTCGTTTTTAATGTTGGTTCTAATTTCTTTGCAGTCATCCATATCTATACTGAATATCCCACTACTTCCAATTTTGCCTAGATTGCCCACGAGCATACCTGCAGGGATTATTTGGTTCCGAGATGTTGCATTTGTCACCCATACGTCTCCTCTTCCGTGATGGAAGTTGATGACCGATGATGGAATGGCCAATTCTTTCTTCAAGAAGAGATATTTGTGACCCTCCACGATCAGATCTTTTGCGCCTTGAACCTTTTCACTAATAACCGCAATTTTACTAATCGAGCGGCTTGGGATTATGCAATTTTCACAAGCATATACGGCTAGATCTTCATCTTCTATACCTTGACTTGCGCACTCCTCCAGGTGCATTTCGCCCGTTCCCCAATCAATAATCGCATGTGTTGCCTGAAAGAAATCCCAACCGAGTATTATATGGTGGCTACATTCAGATAGTACGACAAAGTTGAAACGAACTTCAAGCTCTTTAATGGTGATTCTTATATTGCAGCGTCCTAAGGTCTCGACATATTTCTTATTTGCCACTCGTAAAATTGGGCCTTTTTTAAAAAAGAACGGGATCCGCAAATGTCGGCGAAAATTTCAGAAATGACCGAAAAATCGGCTCCGGAATCAACCAATGCTTCAATATTCTGTCCGTTAACGGAGATCACCACAAAGTTACGTTTCATATTAGCAGTAATGAGAGGGGGAGGAATTTCACTTACATCGGCGGCCTTACCTCCTGTATAGGCCGCGCCTCTTAGTTCTCCTGGACTTGGCGGCGAGGAGATCGGCGGGAAGGCGACGGAGTGGTTTCTTTTCGACGGCGATCTTCCGCGGCCAGGATAAGGAGATGGGTTCCGGTAGCGTTTATTCAGTTCAGATTCTAGTTCCCCGTCATATCTGCTGAATTCGGCGTTAGGAAAAAAGTTTGTTCTTCTCCTCTAGCCTCCTCGAAGATACGTCGTCTATCTCGACAATATCTCACCACGTGTCCCGGTCGCCCGCAATGAAAGCAAATCGGCTGGTCGTTTGGAGTTCTCCAGGCGTCAGTCTTCCATACTTCGGAATTTAGGAGATCTTTGCGGTGGCAGCGGCCTGGTATAACTCCTCTGGGGTCTCGGGAAGCTACTCTTTCCGGTGATGGGAGCAAGTTCCCTTTTAATCTCTCTTTTTATCAAATCCTCCAGAGGCGCACTCTCAGCTTCCTGCTCAACTCCAAGGAAGCATGCTGTTGAGGGTATTTTCACCTTCTGAAATTCTTCCTGGACAATTCTTCTTATCATAGAGGGAAGATCCTCCTCCTCGTAAGCCACGAGAGCCACATTTGGGAGCCTTTCGAATTTCCTAGCAGTTATTCGTCGTTTTTTTCATCAATTCTATTTTCCGGCATTCCTTTAGGAACTGATACACTTTTTCAACGTCTTTAGCGATCAGTATCTGATAGATGTCCTCCGCTATTCCCTTCATCAAATGTCCTAACTTTGTTTCATCGTCCATCAGAGGATTGGCCAATTGACACAGGTATAGCACATCTAGAATGTATGACTCGGATGATTCACTGGATTTCTGTGCTCTTGTCTTCAGAATGATCTCAGCTTTCTTCATTTCTTCCTCCTGTTGTCCGAAGGTTTCACCCAAAGCCCTCTGAAACACTTCCCAGGATGTCAGTAGGTCCTCATTATTCTCGTACCATTGTCGGGCTGTTCCGGCCAGGAAAAATATGACATTGGCCAAACACATAGAATCGTCCCATCTGTTGAACTTTGCCACACGCTGGTAATCTTTCAGCCACCTTTGAGCATCTTCACTTCCATCTCCAACGAAAGTGGATGGGTATCTTGGCTTCTGCAAAGAGATGGAGGTTGATGGGACTTGAGCCGAAGTTTCTCCTGGTTCGCCTTTCAACATTGTTGGTTCCTTGTGATGACCTTCAGGTGGTAATCCTCTCAGTCGGAGACTTCTTCTCAAATTTACGAAGTCAGCCGTTTTATTCTTTGGTAGGATTTACCCAGCATTTCCACTAAAATGTCACGGATTTCCGTGTAAATAAGTATTAGGAATCACGCGAACAGTAGTTTTCTATTGAAAGTTTATTCTGTCTGCATGCCAAAACAAGCTTCTTTTTATCAATACAATTTTGGCTACTTTTTACATAATAGTTATTATAGAATAATTTACATGCTGAATTGAAAATATATATGCAAATATTATACAGTGACAATATTATTAATAGAAAAATTTGAAAATATGACAGTTTATGTCGAAGGCAGGTTTTATTTTTCAGAAATAAATATTCGTTGTGAAAATAATTTCCTAAAAATTAAGCGAAATTTGTAATCTAAACAATTTTAAAATTTAATCAATATCTTATCTATGCATTTTTTATTATACACTTTACATGTAAATTTTAAATGTGGTGGAATGCTTTTTGAGGATTTCCTCTCTCTCTCTACTTCAATTTAAACATTTCTATTTAGTTTTAAATAGAAAAACAAAAGGCAAAATACACCAATACCTCGCTTTGCGTCGTTTCGTTTTGCGTTTTTTTCAAAGTTGCGTCGCTGCTCAATTTTTACTGATTTTCACTGTGCGTCGTTAGATTTTCGAAGTTGCGTTGTTTTGGATTCGAGTCTTTAATTTTTTTTTTAATTTTCTTTCCTAACATATGGCAACACCTTTGTTTTTTATTGCGCCTTCACATATTTTCACTTTGCGTCGTTTCAATTTGCGTCGTGTTTTTTTTGGAACGTAACCCCGACGCAAAGCAAGGTATGGGTGTACCATATTAGAAGCATTTTGTAAAATATTTATGATTATTGTATTCTTATCAGAAGAATTAAAATCTAATCATTTTGGTCGAAATCTAGAAAGAAATATTTCAAAAATATTTCTTCTCAAAATATTTTTTGATTATTTCCAAATTTAAAATAAGAAATTGGCATTACTTCATTTAAGATACTCTTTCAAATATGATTAGAACTATTTATCACTCTTTCTTAATTGTTGTACAATCTAAGTAAAATATTGCTATATTAATTCGAAGGTGAAAATGACCATGGATACGATGAGTCGTGCGATCTTAATCTTTTTTTTATTCTGAAATTTGAGCATCAACGGGAGTAGCGGTTCGATTGTTAGGGGATATTACATTTCATATGGCTTGCTGAAGTTAGGAATAATTGAATAATCTTTAAAATGACGCTACTGGCCAGTAACTACTATCAAAGAATCATGCGGCAACAATGGGGCGTTATTGAGAGTATCTCTCCTTAAACGAAATCTCAACTCCCGTACGCTATCTATGATATATTTGAGTTTAAAATGGCTGACTAAAGACAAATAGGTCTTTTGAAGAATGAATGTGCTACTCTTCGTAAACCTGATGCAGATACCGCCAGTTTGAGGAAATCAAGTCTTCAATCAAAGAGTAAGATTAGCACCGGCGATACACCTAAGAAGACTGTTTACACTCGGTGAATTAAAGCAGGACCGTAGACAGCAAGGCGCCATCAAAGATGTCACGCAGAGCTACATCAAGATCACCTATATAGATTACCTCCAGAATAGAATGGGCATAAACACCACGGACGAATTAGCTATAGAAGGCGCTAGATATCTTCCAGCCAACCGACAATTATTACACCACGAAGCTATATTAAGACACTAAAAAAACGCCATATTGAAATATTTGTAACCAAAGCCTAAAATTAGTTGGTGGAGATGCAATGACGGAGATAATATCATCCAAACAGACATCATTGAGGCTGTAATATTACCTAAGGAATTATCAATATTGCAAAATATTGATTGAGGCATCGAAGGGACAAGTCAATAGTGCTATTGGATTATTATCGGATGTTTAATGGCCATATTTCCGTAGAGCGCTGATGTATGACACAGGGAAACCTTCGGTTAGAATGGACTTTGCTATAAACGACAGGCATTCAACCAATGTCTATACATTTCCAATACATTTCCATTATATATATTAAAATTACAAATATATTCTCACAATGAGTATCTTTTTTATTTTGAAAAACGCTAGCTTTCAAGTGTTAATCTCTCTTCAACGGGCTTACTATAATATTGACTTGATCGTTTGTTTTTTGTAAATTTTTCTGGTGGGACAAGTCGATATTATAGTAAGCCCGTTGAAGAGTGATTAACACTTGAAAGCTAGCGTTTTTTAAATAAAAATATACTTATTGTGAGAATATAATTGTAATTTTAATATATATATATATTATATATATATATATAAGTAAATAAAACAAAGCATCAAGGGCTGCGTTTCTTTATTAAAACAAATATAAACGAGCTTTCGGGCACATACGCCCTTCTACAGGAATTAATAAAACAGTAATCCAACTAGTTTGAAATAAGATTTGTTTATAAATTTAACGTGCATATCCACGATACACGTGCATTTCAACTTGCAAGTTATCCCATCAGACATGTGATACCTTATACTGTGATTGAATTATTTTTTTTTAATCTTATTTATTTAAGTCTATTGAATTATATGCTTCTGGTAAATCAATTCTGCGATTTATACTGCTATATTGTTTGGAAACTATTGCTTCAATTATTAATCTTTGAAATTTATTATTAATATTGTTATAATGTACTTTAGGTTCATTTAAGTTAAATGTGTGTCCTGTTGAATTGGAGTGCTGTACTATTAATGATAATGGGTCATTTCTGTTTATGTTTCTTATACATATAAAAAAAAAAAAAAAAAAATTCAATCACAGTATAAGGTATCACATGTCTGATGGGATAACTTGCAAGTTGAAATGCACGTGTATCGTGGATATGCACGTTATATTTATAAACAAATCTTATTTCAAACTAGTTGGATTACTGTTTTATTAATTCCTGTAGAAGGGCGTATGTGCCCGAAAGCTCGTTTATATTTGTTTTAATAAAGAAACGCAGCCCTTGATGCTTTGTTTTATTTACTTATAAATCGTACAGGGCTTTTTCAATTGATATATATATATATATATATCTGCAACAATTAATTTTTGCTAAATGTTTCTTGCATTTCCTTGTAATTATATGTATGTACCTCTACAGACATATAGGCTTATGTCCATAGGTTCCCTAAATACCCTTAAGCTGCCTTCCTTTGAAAATGCAGGGTGTATAAGAAAACCAAACCAATAGTAAAGTGGTCGGAAAATTAATTTGGCGAAACCGCTGAAAGGGTTCTTCACTGATGAACCAAACCCTCTCAAACAATAACCTTCAATATTGCAGTATGGTCTGTAGAGATATAAAAAGAAACACATTTCCAGAAATTAATTGTTGCAGATTTTATCGATAGATGGCAATAAAATTTATTAATATTTATTTATATATATTAATAGTTCACTTATTTTAAATATTGTATATTCAAATAGTCACCTCTAAAAGGTTTTTTTTTAATTTTATTTTTAAATGTAAACTACGCAGAATATCAAAACAAGCGCTCTGCGCTCCAGGAACCTAGGTTATATTATCCAAAACGAATTTAATTGATGAATTTAGCAAAAAATGATAAAATATATTAGCCTTTATTAGGGACTTGCCCCATACAGATTCTCCCAATTGGGTAAGGTAATAATCATCTTGTGTTATTTACATAGGTAGTGAAATAGAAATTGAACTGGCTTTACTCTTCATCTCAAAGTCATTCACTTGTTGACTGGTCCTTACATAATTTTGATCTAAAAATTTATAGTAAGCTATTGCATTATATTTATTTGCTGATATTTTTGTGTGTGTGTGTTGTATATATATTAATTAATTGTTCCAAAGAGTGTGTGTAAGCTCACAGGTAAATAGGCGCTAACCGAAACAGAAAAAAATTCCTTTGTTGAATATGAGTTTCCCTTTTATATTTTGATCTCTATATTGTAAATCAATAAATATCATGTTTGATTCATAATTATTGGAATCAGTTTCATTAAAAATTCTAAGCAAAGTCAACAGTGTGTAATAAAATATAATTACAACACTAATGAATAATTATAATGTTGTTTATTATTAATTATAATAAAATACATTGTTTTAATTAATTATAAAATCCTACAATCACTTATTTACACAAGTTTACAATATATATTTATAACGTCCGCTACATGCTAAAATATTTTCCTTTTTTTATATAAAATAATATTCGTCGAATTTCTATGAACAGATAGAAATTGGGTACAATATTTTGAAGACTAAAAAGAATGAAAAAATATTTTTAAAACACGATTTTATTTCGAAATGATATTTAAAAGAATGCATTTATTTTCTGCTATCCGGGAACATTAGAATTTTTTATTACCAAAATACAAACGTGAGGCGCCCATATTTCATAACTACCACATATATATATAGTAAAATCTATAACGCGATTAATGTGTTCCGTGTTGTATGAAATCGCGTTATAGGAATTCGCGTTGTACGAAATAAAACTTGTATAACGCGAATATTGTTAGGGTAAATTGTTTTATTTTATAACGCGTTTTATACGAAAATTCGCGTCGTATAAATAAATTTGTCGCAATTTTTTTTTATCGCGTTGTAAAAACTCGCGTTATAGGAGAGCCTACTATATTGCAAAAAATATTTTCTGTTGATTTTAGAATATTATTGAGATATAGAATTATTACACGCTGATGCTGATTATTCTTTTGGATACATAGGTATTTTATGTTATTGCAGTCATGGTAATAATTAGTTATTATGAGGCAATTATAACAGTTTATTCACAATTTACTTTAATCGCTCTGATGAACATAATTAAAATGAAATACGTACATAATTTGATGCGTAAAGAAGAAAATAAAATATTACATATTTACATATGTACAAAAAGATTTGAGCCGGCCAACGGGAAACAACAACAATAGGTTTATATAAGTAAAGCCGCCACATCTGGCGGTAGACTTTACAGAGTAGTTTGATCTGGGAATTATAATTTTAAAATAAAATAATATATATATATATTCGTGGATGGCTTTTCTTGATTTATCAAGAAATTGGGTTGACCAAATATCAGGGAACAGGTTGAATCAATGTTTAGTTGATTTCTGTTCCACCAGATGGCGCTTTACCTTTTGTAAAGCACATGTGCTCCTGGTCAGGATATACCATTTTTATTTTTGATTTCAACACCTGACCTTTTTATCTTTTATTTTTTCTTTCTTTTTTTTTATATATAACATATATATATGTCATAATTTGTATATAATTAAATGCACCCCCGACCCACTATGCATGTACAATGTATGATTTTCAAAGATTTAATAAAGAATAAGGTAACTGGAGGAAAGCAAGTAGCAATAAGACATAGGAAGTAGGCCTAAAGCTGGCACGACTATTCTTGGCACCCCCGTCAATATTGCAGGGGCAAAGACCGGACGTATCTAGTGACCGCAGAAGTTATAAATGTTAAGCTAACGCCCAATATTTCCGGCAAAGACAGGACGTATCTAATATCCGCCGAAGTTATAAGCGTCGAGCTACCCAACACTTCCTGGCGAAATCGGTTATATCTTCCGGCAAAAGCAACACCAAAGAAAACCGCCGGGCCAATCAGAAGACAGTACCTAAATAGGTCGACCAATAGGAAAAGATCATGTGACATCTCTCGACCAATCAAAAAGAAACTGAGTCTTGGTGTTAAATCGAAAAGCAAGAATGGTCAGTTGTTCACTCGTTCTCGCCGAGTTCGGACCTAGTTGTGCTTTGGCTTCCAACAAGGTGACATCTACTCTCGAGACCTCTCTCCCTCTGCTCAGCTCATAGCTAAGTACAATCACCACCATGTGATCAGATAATTAACAATCAAAATCGCTCCGCTCTTCTCAAGCTTTCTTTCCTCCAACCCAGTTGCCTTTTATTTTCAAACCCCATCACGTGTCCTGATTATTCCTAACTGTGTGCTTCACTTGCCACTCAACGACTGCGTTTCAACCAATCCTCACCATTCAAATCAAACAACAAGAAATTCCGCAACGATATTGTCACAGAACGGATAAGTCGACAGGATAAAGATTATGGAGCTTAATCAGGATCAAAATGGAAATTAGCCCAGACACCAGCAAATCAAACGGCAATGACAAAACCAGCGGAAAAGAAGCGGGCAAGAAGAGAGGCGACCAGGCGCCTTCTAGCGGCCATCATATGGCAGATGACCGTGGCCCTCCGACGTGTCAACGCCCCGCAAAGTGAGACGGAATTCCGGAGCGCCATTCCCCGGGGAGGACGACGGACACCACCCCCGCCAACCCCAGGCGAGTCTCACCAAGGCCGGACACCGACCACCGAGGAGTCATCCACCGCCATGCCGTACACAGTCCCCGAAACCAATCCGCGCGACCCGGGACAGCCCCAACGATCCCAAAATGATCTTCCAGTACCGGACTTCACTTCAATTTCGCGGACGGTGCGAGCAGTCCCGAGCCAAGCCAACCATCCCAAACCAAGACGTCCCAGAGGAGACCTGTTGAACTGAGGTAGGCACCCACCCTATGGCGTCAAGAAATTGACTTTGGACTCATAGCTAATCCTACCTACCCCTCTAATCATGTATCTAACCTTGTACTCAATGAATGCACGCACGGTCTAGACCAAACCTGTCCGAAAGGACTTGCACTGCAACCAAATTTGTCACACAGGACAACCCTTGCCTGCATTCATTGACCCCACTACCATGTTTATCACTCAACCCAATTACCAGTACTATATGCCCTCAAATACAAGCCACAACGGCTTCAACCCTCACCATGCCCAAAAAAAACGTGTCAGTACAGCTCACACACTTACCACACAAAATCCATGCATGACCATACGTCGCCACGCCATAAAAATGTACCTCACAACAATCCCACAAACGTATTTAGCAACAATCACGACATTCGCAACAACAATACACCGACAACAGCCATCCAAAGGACGGTTTTCACGCTAACAAACACGCACAACCCGCCCAACAAGCGCGACACTCGCGCCAAAAGACGACAACCACCAACAAACGCATGCACCGTCGTTAGTAACAATCATCTCGTCTACCCAAAACACTAAAAAAATGTCACCTTAAAAGGTGCCATATACACTAACAATAGAAATTTCGATATATGACTTTAATAAATTTGTTGTTCATAGTGAGAACAGGTTAGATTTTGTACAAACAAGGACTTCGCGTGACACCTTTTCATTCACAATTTTTTTTTCGATTCGTGTCACAGGTCACCCCACAAAATTTTCATTTCAGGCCACAGACGCCTTTCATCACACCTGTGACACGTCTCCACTCAAAGCGTGTTCACGTCGTAAGCCCCATTTTTCACTCAATTCCACCCTAATATCACTGAATACCATTTTTTTATTAAAGTCACAACGACCATTCGATTTAATAAATGGATACAATCCGGATTTTCAAAATACAAATAATGCCGAAATTACATCACTCATCTTTCACAATGTTATTGGCAGAACATAACACACGACAATACAAAAACAGGTAAAAACCTGTCCCACCTGCCGATTATCTACAAATATCGATGAATCCAACACCAATAAAAAAGTAGAGAGACAATAGAAGAAACAAGTCACACTCCAAAAACAAGATCTGAGCCGCACCAAAAAATAAATAAGCGGAAGGAAGAGTGAATTTTGAGACACCGCGACAGGAAGTGTAGTCCGCGGCGATAAATTCGGCCTATGCAAACAAAAGGGAGCGCCTCGTTTCCGATCTCCAATTACTTCGGACCCCTCTTCTGCCAACACGTAAAATTAGGTCACCGCTCCCCGCACAGATTCCTCTCTCTATATCGCCAGTCTTGGATCCCAATTCGAACTACATATCGATTTTTTACAACCCAATTCCACACCCACAAGACGACACACATCTAAATGAGTTCCCATCCCTATTATAAACAAATCAATTACTTTACAGACTTCTAACATTTTTCACAACACACACAAAGATAAAAAAATATAGGGCATAATTGAGCAATTAAAAAATTTATAGGGTATGTAGATACCAAAGGTTTCAAACCAATACACCTTATTTTTCATATTAATCATTTTCATTATTTTCTCTCAATTAAAAATGTAAATATTTAATCAATTTATCAATTTATTCAACTTAGCATCACTTTTAATCATTAATTATCATATATTTACCACTTAGTTATGTTATCATAGTTTCCAATCAACGAAAACTCATTGGTTTTCTTTCAAAATTGGATATTATATTTCATTTTGATTTACAAAAACATTCTTTTTTTTTCTCTATTTTTTTTTCACCATGCAACCAAGCATTTACTTTGATTTCTTCCAACTTTTATATTATTTTTTGATTTCCTCCAACTTTTTATTTTTAATTATTTTTTGATTTCTCAAAAGCCCTAATAAAAATCCCTCGATTTCCATTCCCAATTTCGAGCGAGAATATGGTTAGGCATTTTTCCTTTTTTTTCTCACCATGCATCAAGCATTCACTTTGATTTCTTCCAACTTTTTATTTTATTTTATTTTGATTTCAAAAGACCTTATGAAATTTCCTCGAATTCTTTTCCAAAATTCGAGCAAAAAAGTAACTAGGCATTTTCCTTATCACCATGCAACAAAACAATTTTTCTTTTTCAACCAAACACATTCAATTTTGATTTCATTCAACTATTCTTATTTTATTTTGTTTTGATTTCAAAGCGCCTTATGAAATTTCCTCTATTTCTTTTCTCAAAATTCGAGCAAAAAAAGTAACTAAGCATTTGTCTTTGTCACCATGCAACAAAAAATTTTTCTTTTTCAACCAAACACATTCAATTTTGATTTCATTCAACTATTTTTATATTATTTTTATTTTGATTTCAAAAGCCTTAATAGAACTCCCTCGATTTCATTTCCTATCTCGAGTAGAATTCGTTTAGGCGCATTTTCCTTTCTTTTTAGCCCACTATGTACCATAGCATTCATTGATTTCTTACAATTAAAAATTTTTGATTTCTATTAATTATACTCAACCTATATCATCAACACCACTCTATTTTACCTCTTATATCACCACCAATACTTGTATATAACCTCTCAATACCCACAACTAATTTTCCCACAAAATTATTTTTCACTTTACAGAATTCTCTCAGGCTAACCCCTTCTTGAATCCTTCACATGTAAGGGGCGCATCTGTCATAATTTGTATATAATTAAATGCACCCCCGACCCACTATGCATGTACAATGTATGATTTTCAAAGATTTAATAAAGAATAAGGTAACTGGAGGAAAGCAAGTAGCAATAAGACATAGGAAGTAGGCCTAAAGCTGGCACGACTATTCTTGGCACCCCCGTCAATATTGCAGGGGCAAAGACCGGACGTATCTAGTGACCGCAGAAGTTATAAATGTTAAGCTAACGCCCAATATTTCCGGCAAAGACAGGACGTATCTAATATCCGCCGAAGTTATAAGCGTCGAGCTACCCAACACTTCCTGGCGAAATCGGTTATATCTTCCGGCAAAAGCAACACCAAAGAAAACCGCCGGGCCAATCAGAAGACAGTACCTAAATAGGTCGACCAATAGGAAAAGATCATGTGACATCTCTCGACCAATCAAAAAGAAACTGAGTCTTGGTGTTAAATCGAAAAGCAAGAATGGTCAGTTGTTCACTCGTTCTCGCCGAGTTCGGACCTAGTTGTGCTTTGGCTTCCAACAAGGTGACATCTACTCTCGAGACCTCTCTCCCTCTGCTCAGCTCATAGCTAAGTACAATCACCACCATGTGGTCAGATAATTAACAATCAAAATCGCTCCGCTCTTCTCAAGCTTTCTTTCCTCCAACCCAGTTGCCTTTTATTTTCAAACCCCATCACGTGTCCTGATTATTCCTAACTGTGTGCTTCACTTGCCACTCAACGACTGCGTTTCAACCAATCCTCACCGTTCAAATCAAACAACAAGAAATTCCGCAACGATATTGTCACATATATATTTCTCAGCCAATAGTATAGATTTAATCTCGTTTTTAATTATGTGAAATTTTGATGCAGCAAAATATTATAAATTTTATAAATATATTCAGTTTTAGTTCGTTTAATGCCTGAGTTTTTCCCGAAAGGAATTTTCTCTCAGTGCATATAAAATAAAAATATTTTTCAAATACAAATTATATTAATTATACATTTTCTATTTATTTTAGTAAGATAAAATCTAGTAAGAATTATATTTCCAAATTTAGCTTCTAAAATAGGTGCGATCTTAAAAGAAGCACAATCTCTATTTAATTAATTGCCCAGAATTTCTCTTATATTCAAATTTTATATCAGTTATATATTGCTTCATGTAGAATATTACCTTTCTCCATTTAGATGTTTCTTCATTTAAGTTGATTGAATATTCTACTTGAGTGTTTCTAATGGCATAAAGGTAACTCAGGCTCCTGGAGTGTAGATCCCCAACTACCATTGTTGTTTTTTTACCTTTATTTATCTATATTCTTTATTTCGAATTTGAGCGCTATGTCCCCCTAGGGACACTTGCACTTTAAACATAAACAAAATTTTTAAAGAAAAGAAAGAAAGATATTTAAATATGTACATAATTAGTATGCAAGTTAGTTAGATGAAAATATAAATATATATATCAACACAATTGATATATGTACAAAGGGTTGGTGTGAAAATTTAGTTAAATGAAATCAAATTGTAAAGTATTGTGTAAATTAAATTTAATTGCCATCTATCGTTAAAATTTTACACGTATAAATTTAATGGCAATGCGCTTTTATTTATCTCAACTACTTTCATCCGAATGACCCATTTTTTATTTCTAGTTTGCCTTTTAAATATTAATAAAAAAATAAAAATGGGTTCGGGACTATCATCACTGAGGAAAGGTACCGACAACAAGTGATGAAATTGAGTCACATACTGACACCATAAAACGAATATAATACGTGATATGACACGTCCAAGTGGTTTGACAGTACGAAAGGCCTGGTTACCTATTAGATATCCTTAAACTGGGATGCTCCTCTTGATTTCATTGGATATTGATGTTTCAGCTAATCACTATTATCGATTAAGGAGTTGTCAAAGCAGCGTTATAAAATAGCCACAATAGGGAGTCGTACTTTCGACGTCTTGTAGAAGTCATAACGCGCGTGTATGGAATAAATACTATTTTCAAAATATTGTAAACAATTTCACATACAACAAATAATTAATTTAACTAAAAATTCCATTAAAATAATATACCCATATACTTTTATGTGTGAAAAAAACAATAGAAAAAATAAAAATAAAAAGGTCAGGTGTTGATATTAGAAATAAAAAGACATATCCTGACCAGGAGCACATGTGCTTTTCAGAAGGCAGAGCGCCATCTAGGGAACAGAAATCAACTAAACATTAATTTAGCCTGTTCTCTGATATTTGGCCAACCCAATTTATTGATAAATCAATGCGTTCGTGGATGGCTTTTCTTGATTTATCAAGAAATTGGGTTGGTCAAATAATTAACACCCCTCAAAGTAGTACGTGAAGCTATAACCAATCAAAATCCTACAAATATCTTCATATCAACAGACTTTCAAACTTCTATCCATATAATTAAAAAAATGCTTCACAAACAATGTCCCTTTTCAAAATTTCTGTATTAGCCGAAAAGAAAAACAAAGGACCTTTAAGAAAGAAAGAACCATCACCTTCAAATAAGTAGCACTCATTAGGTATCAATTAGACAAATTAGGTGCCCTAAAATAAAATGAAACAAAAATCACTAAACTAAACTAGGCGATATAGACTCATTACAATAGTTCAGAGTAAACGGGCTTCATAAGGACAGAGTTAGACAGAAAGAAACTGGTTGACCTTCAATTGTAATTGAAGAGATTAAACCTGTTCGAGGATGAACAGGAGTGAAGAAAGATCAGAATAGCGGCCATGAAGGATTCTCTGGGAAAGCTATCATACACGAGAACTTGAGATACAGCGCAGAAAATAGTATTTCTGAACTTTGAATGGATCTCAAAGCGAGTGGTTGCGGTCGGGAAAATTCCTAAGGGTTTGAGAGAGGCAAAGAAATGGACATTTATGACTGTTAAATCTGACACGTGAACATGCCCACTTTCCAACTGAGTTCACAATATACACCTATCCCCCGATTTACACGATACTTGTTTTACACGTTTTCGCTTTTACACGGTTTTCCAAATAAGTTTTTGTTTTTGTTTTTATCGCACCATACTAAATGCTACTGTGATTGAACACATGCGCTGTGTACACATCTCACGAAGAATCCCGAGCTTATGTGCTGACTACATATTTTAACCTGTCAATGCATTTTATTTTTATTTCTGTGTACACCTATCCCCGTGTACACGTATCTACCGTGTAAATCATGGGATAGGTGTATACTAAAGAATAAATAGATATAAGAATAATGAATAAAATATTTCGAGAGTGTATATGCATCTAGACAGGATTCTAGATAGAAGTAACATCATTCAAAAATCCTCTTTAATTTATTTTACATTCTTCGCAGTCATATTTGTAAAATGGATTCTCTAATTTGTTAACTCTAGAAAATTAAAGTGAATTTACATTATAGTGATTTTAAACAGAAGTATGCGCTGAGTTAATAACTTCTTTAGTATTTCTGTGAAAAATAAACACTTCGGCCAGTTAGAGTTTTTTATTTTCTCAATATTAATATCAACATAATAAAATATGAATGACGGCCAGACAAACTCTATCTTCTTTAGTATTGTTAAATCAGATTTTCTATATAGTCGTATGTATTTCTGATGTAAAATATTTATCTACCCTACTTTTATTTACTTCAAATATTTAATAGGAATATTTTTTTATTTATTTCTTTGTATTTACTAAGAGAACGTATGTTATCACGAATATCTCTTATTAGAATAAAGGTTATAGCTAACAGGTTTGCAAAGAACCTACTACCTAGAAGTTCATCTAGCATCAGCAGCAGGCTGTGAAATCTTGGGAATAAAGGGAGAACAGCTAACCTTGTTACAAAGTTTATTGATAAATCACTCGTCTGACGTGGAAAATAATTGAATTATCTGGGCCTCTGGTATCTTCTGCCTTGTATTAATTAATGAGCAGGCGGCAGGTGGATATATTCTTTTAGAGATAATCTGGGTTGACACCATTCTTTGATGGCATAATGTTTGCGATGTTATCAGGCGTCACAGTTTGGTCAAAGTGTCCTTTTATAATCAGATTTTCTTTTTATTCAAATACCATTTTCTATTAAAGGTATGCATTATTCTTTTCTTCTAATCAATGATATTCTGCTTTCACACACACACATATATATTTTTACAAAATTTATTTTGTCCATAATATAAATTTTCATATCAATTTTTTTTCTCCCCATTGAATAAAAGCAAAAATATTTTTGAACTTAATTCTATTGACGTTATGTGGCGCTGAGTTTGTTGTTGACACACATTAATATGTTATAACACCTTGATAAAGGTTGGCGTTCAGCCAACTGAAATATTGGTAAAATAAATGATATTTTGATCCAATATATGCCTTTTTATTTAAAGATTTATTTATGGATTGCTCTATTTTAAAATTTTATATATATATATATATATATATATATATCAATTGGGATTTCTTATTATGTGTGTGCATATTATAAACAATATAAAAAATAGTATAAATTAACAATATATTTGAAATATGAGTAGGATATTTTTCCTAAAATTATAAATATTTTATCAATCACACTTTGTTATATACTTTAAATATCATACAATAATACTTCCTACTAAAAATTTTATTAAGCTCGGATAGAAAGTTTCTGATCAATATAGAAATATTTTTCAGTGATCCTGATACTTAAAATTTTATAGATTTTTAACGCCTCTCCTTTTCCCTAGAAATTGGCTTCTAGAAAGAGAGCACTCCCATACCTCTGACATTAATACAATTATTCGGTAAGAAAAATCTATTTTTCAAATTTTTTAAACTAAAACTAACACAAGATGATTATTACCTTACCCAATAGGGAGAATCTGTATAAGGCAAGTTCCTAATAAAGGCTTTTGTGTGTGTGAGCATAAAAAAAAACTAAAACTCTATCATGTTGGGTGCCCGTAGAGAGAAAACCTTGTATATACACAAAATAAACCGTTACTTAAGTACTGATTTAAAATTGTATAAGTCGACAACAAGTTTGAAACCTATAAAATATTATAATAAGTCTATTCTATCTAAACATTATTATTATCCAATTATAAATTTTATAAATTGTAGAAACGTATGATAATTTTTAATCGACTTTACTGATTTAATGATACTTTTTATTTTATTATTATTTATTTTATTAATCAATATTTGAATTTATATTTTGAAAAATTAGAAAAATATATTTTAACGTTATCTATGAATTATATGTAGAAAATTGATAAGAAATATATAAAAAAATAAAAGTATTCTTAAATGTGTGGAGTGACACCGTTTTAAGCTTCTCATCCAACTTGTAGCCATGGGCAGGAAGTGGGAACGTACAGTCTGAAAACAGAATAAATCCACACGCATAGGACCATGGTTACCTCGGTTTAGGGGACGGCACCCAGGAAGGTGAGATGGGAAGTCCTAGGTACACTGGTCAACCAGGTAGCATGGCGACCTAACTACACCTGACTTATTCTGCCTTGGGCTCAGATAAACTCAGCTTATATACCAAAGACGTGTTTAGCTGGCAAAGTGGTTAGGCCAAATCTATGGCCAAAAATATATGGAAATATCCCCGAGGATATTGACCTATAAAGGTCATATGTCCCGTCAAAATAGAGTCAAAGATAGACGCCATCTATCCAACTAGCGTCCTCGGCTCGGTGACAAAGCCACAACACCATATCTCTACCAGATTGTGAAGATTCCATTAGATCCCTTGTGAATCACATGAAAAATTCGCCATAGACTGACGAAAGCCATTAGCTTGAAACAATAGTCTCTAAGTGTACGCTTTTTTTGAAGCGAGAAGTAACCTTTATCTTTATAGATAAACTAGCGGATGTGTACCCGGCTTCGCCCGGGTTTTATCCGAGTGAAAGTTTGCCTAACGAATATTATTGATAATAATATTCGGGAACACACAGAATATTATGATAATATAATTCGTTATGTCATATATTTATATAATATATGAAATTTATTTTTCGAGCAAACATATCCGCTCTCTACTGAATAGATTTTTAAAAAGATATACATTAATAAAAATATCTAGAGATATACTAATTGATCTTAGCCAAAAGGCCGAGAAACGATATTTTATATATAGAGATGACCTGGCTTCCTGTGTCTTCTGCTCGAGTGAATGTTTCGCTGGTAGAATTTTGTTCCTGCCTACTATAAATCATTATCTGGCTTTACCCGTGGTCTGCTTTAGTGAATATTCCCCAAAATAATTTTTTAATGCAATCAAGCATGATACGGAAATATTGTCATCATCATTTCTGACTAAAAATATATTTTTGCTCAGTACTTGGTTAAATATAATTTTTATTGGTTAAAGTGCGTCAAAAAAACTCTTCCAGATTTAACTCTCTGTCCTGTTCAAATTTCAGCGAGATTAGTTACATATTGAGGGCGTGCATAGCCGACAAACATATAAAAGTAAAAGTAAAAGTTTGCTTAACAAACATTTGTTAAAACGATTCTAGCAAACATCCAATCCCTACTGAATCTATACTTGTCTACCTTCTCGATACTTTTTTCCCGGTCCCTTGAAAAATACTCGATAAGTTGAAAAAAATCAGTATTAATTGGTCCACTCGGTAGTTTGAAGTTGAAGGAATAGTATCTTGCCACAAACGAAGATTTGTAAATAACTGTATTTGGCGAATGTACCCGGCTTCGCACAGTTTTTATCCGAGTAAAAGTTTGCCTAACGAACATTTGTTAAAACAATTCTCAAAAACATCCAATCTACCTATATATTGATTTATAAACGTATATAAATATAAATATTGTTATATGCGTTTAAATATATTTTTGAAACACATATTTTTTTGAAAACATTTATTATATATCAAATAAGATATTGTCACTTTTGTGAATTTGATAATTAATTTTTTTTTCTCAATGAATTATATATAGTGATTTAAAATTTCATTTTTGTTATCATCATCACATACAATGTAATTTTTTATATAAACAAACGATAATAAACAACAACAATTAGGGGCTCAAAAATCATTTATTATGGTTAGCAGCTCCGTAAATAAAGATATTTTCACAACAACAATTAAAGTTGCATCATCATTTTTATAAACAACAGCAAATTAAATTAACAATGTAAAAATATATTTTAACATTACATTTTAACATTTAAAACAAAATCGTTACAATTTTTTCTTTAAATATATATTAATATTGAAATGCCAAGTATTTTTACGTCATTGGAATATTATATTACTAAATTCTCAAATTAAATTTATTATACTTGGAAAACATTTCAAGCATTGTTACAATTTATAAATATAATTTCACCAGAAACCGCTAGAGGCGCTGCTTGCGAGTGAAAGTAGAAAATTTGCAAATAAAATTGCAAAGAATATTTATATTGCAAATCAAATTCAAACCAGAAATCTTCCCAGTAGTATAGTAAATAACTTCCTAAAGTTTCACGGCGATTGGATAATCTTACTTTTTAAAAACATTCATCGTGTGAACAAACTAACATTCATCGTGTAAACAAACCACGTGTTAATTATTAACCAATCAAATTCATTTATCGTCGCGACCAGTGCTGCGCCCTAGCGGTAAAAGACTGGAACTAACGCTTTTTGGTTTTTTATTAAAAAAAAAAAGCACATTAACTTTTTTAGTTTTTTGAAAAGCCTATATGTTAAACGAAATCTTCAGCTACCTACATGCGAAATTCCATAATGATTGAGCCAGTAGATTTTGCGTGAAGCGATAACAAACATCGATTTCGCATTTCATTTTTATAGATATAAAAAGGATATCTTCCCGGAAAAATTTCCATCTAATTCCAGACTCGGGCTCTGGCGGAGGAGGGGACATATCTCGACGACAGCCACTTTCTCTTTCAGAAGTAATGGAAACCCAATTAAGCAAACCCTCAATGCTCTGATCCTATCCACACGTACAGCCTGTAATTGTTTAATATGATTCCCCGAACTCTGAAGGTCCATAGAAATCATCAGATAACTTAGTGGACCTATTGTCCTTCGGAACAGCCAAGGATAACAGATACACGTCTCAGAGGTACAAACAGACTGAGATAATTCTTGACTACTTCACTATAATTATCTTCTAAGAAATTCCTAACAATCTTCTCCTGGCACCTTGCATTTTATTAAGTCTTTCAGCCCATAATGACTTTTTGAACTCAAAACCTTATCGATAATCTCATGATTGACTGCGTCGTAATCAAGGAGCGTGTAATGGGAACTCTCACCTAACCCTGAGTATACGGCATTTTTGTACGCAAACACCACCGCATCGAGTCCCAGGTCCCGCTATTGTCACAGCGAGACAGAATAAAATACAATTAGCCTTTAAAACGACATTTGAAAATTATCCCGCATGTGTTTCTTTTAAACGAAAAATCTAAATTTATCTTTAAGGAGAAATACCGATTATTTCTAACCTTAGGGATGAAGTATGAAAGAATGAGTTGTGAAGAGTAATGAACGGAAAAATAAAAGTGTCCAAGGATGGCAATTACAGTCATAAGCCGCATTATATTTTATTATCAACTATCGGATGTACCCGGCTTCGCCCAGGTTTTACCCGAGTAAAGGTTTGTCTAACGAACATTTGTTGAAAACAATTCTCTATAAACTTATAAAATATATATATATATCTTATATATTTTTAAAATAAATTAAGTATTGGTATTCTAAAATAGAATGGTACGGAGTGGAATGGTGCAGTCGCGGCCTTCTGTGGGAAAAAAGATCAAACACTTTTACTAAGTGACGGGTTTATTTTTGTACCAACAGTCGTCACAGTTTTTAAGCAAAACAATTATTAATAGTATCTTGAGGCCTCTTGAATAGGTAGAGCACCTCAGAAGAAAGTAAAAGAGAAAAGAACAAAACTTTAAAAAAATGATAGTAATATTTACATACTGCCCAACTCACACAAAAAAAAACTAACTATATATGCTATTTAGATTTACTTCCGCGCCGTCTGGTGTTCTCGGCGTCACAGAGTTCATCTATGAAAATAAATAATTAAAAGATTAATAAAAATATACAAATTGCGTAGAATATAATATTACCCAAAAAATTATTTACAACATTTCCCCCCTTTGAAATATGGAGTTTAGGGTATTATGCAAAAGGTGAAAATGACAAATAAGAGAGTTATATTTAAAAAAAAATCAAGAAATAGCAAGAAAGATGTGGCACATAAATTCTGTTAAATCCCCTTTTTGTTTTTACAAATAAACCATTTTGTGTTTTATACTTATTGTGCGAAGAGTCCTCTTGCTGTTGATACTGCTTAATATCTGTTAAATTTAAAAAATGAGTAATTGGTCTTCTAGATAACATATCAGCTTCAACATTTTGTGAACCCTTTATGTGTTGAATGTCAAAATCATATTGTGTTAACAGTAATGACCATCTAAAAATTCTACCTGAAGGGTTTTTAAAAGTTTTAAGCCATTTTAACGGCATATGATCTGTATGTAAAGTGAAGTGTATATTATGAATATATGGGTGAAACCTTTGGATTGCTGCGATTATAGCCAATGTCTCTAATTCGGTTGCTGCATAATTCCGCTCATATTTGTGTAACTTTCTAGAGAAATAGGCTACTGGGTGTAAAATTCCTTGTTTATCGGGTTGTTTAAGTATTGCTCCTACGCCTAACATAGATGAATCTGTAAATATATGCACGGGTTTTTGCGGATCATATAGCTGTAAAATGGGTTTTGTCATCAATGCGTTTTTTAAAGTCTGAAATGATTGTTCCTGTTCTTGATTCCATTGCCATGGCGAATTTTTCTGTAAAAGGGTGTTAAGTGGTGCTCTAATTTGTGCATAGTGTGGTATGAACTTATGATAGACATTTATAGACCCTAAAAAGATTGTAATGTTTTCATATTATATGGTCTGTACAATTTTTTAATGGCCTCAATATTTGCATTACTTGGCGTATACGTGCCATTTTTAATTGTATATCCTAAAAAATGTATTTCATTTTGAAAAAACTGACATTTATTAAAATTTAATTTGATATTTTCTTGTTTTAGCGCATTTAAAATATGATCTAAGTGCTGTAAATGTTCCTGGAAATCTTTAGAAAATACTATAATGTCGTCAAAATAATTTAAAGCATATTGTATATTAAATTTTTGTAAAATATTTGATATAATCCTATTAAAAATACTTGGTCCATTTTTTAGGCCATATGGCATCCTATTCCATTCATAACACCCTTGTTGGCAAACAAACGCTGTTTTATCTTTGTGCGTTTCCGCTATGGGAATGTGCCAATATGCATGCTTTATGTCAAGAGAGGTGAACATTTTAGCATTCCCCAATCTATCTAAAATTTCTTCTATTAGTGGTATAGGAGAATTTTCAGTTTTAGTGATTAGGTTTAGCTTTCGAAAATCTATACAAAGTCTAGTAGGATGTCCTGTGATATCAGATTTCTTTTGTACTAATAATATGGGTGATGCATATGCGCTGCAAGATGGTCTTATAATATTATATTTTAATAATTCGTGAATTTGTCTATTTATTTCTGTATTGTTTGCATAAGATGTTCGGTAAGGTTTCTGTACGATTGGCGTATCAGTTGTTAATCTAAAAGTTATGGGTGTAGTATTTATTAATCCTACGTCTAAATCATATTGGGCAAAAATATTTTTGTATTTCCCTAAAACATCGATAAGTTTTTGTTTCTGAGGCTCACTAAAATTTGCAGGTATAGTTAATTTATCTAAATCTAAATAGTCTGTACTAGTTCTCAATGTAAACTGACTCGGAATATCGTTTATATTAAAATGTGTGAATGGGTTCATTTGGGACAATATGGATTGTTTTACATAGTACGGGTGAGGCAAACAAAAATTTACATATCTGGAGTTGGAATTTTGTGCACTAAAAGAAAACAAAAATTTATTATCCTGATAAACTATACCTGTTTTAAAATCTATTTGTAAATGACATTTTATAAGTACGGGAAGTCCTAAAATTAAATAGTTTATATCAGAATCACAAATATAGAAATCATTCAAAACACTACTGTTACCTAATTTAATACCTACATTGATTTTCTGTGAAGGGATGGTTACACCCTTGACCTGTGAAATATATTCTTGTGTACAGCTATCCACTATATTATAATTCCTTAATGAGCTAAACATATGGTCTGGCATGATCGATACATTGGAGGCTGTGTCTAATATTGCAGGATACTGTATATTATTAACTATAACATAAGTAAGAATTAAATACCTGGGAGAATCGGGTGAAGAGGCACTAGCTACTGTCGGTTGGTAGTCATGGGGAGTGGGTGGAGGGAAAGAACTAGAAGCTGCGGCTTGGTAGGAGTGGGTAGTGGCTGAAGGGAAGGATCTGGAAGCTGTTGGGCGCTGGACACGGGGAGTGGGTGGAGGGAAGGATCTGGAGGCTGTTGGGTTGCGGTATGGGCACACCGAGTGGTAGTGCCATTGAAGCTCCAATCCCAGACGTTCGAAAATTCGG
>CP092867.1:108929837-108992615 GCA_030710605.1 Cordylochernes scorpioides
AATAAAAACCTTACAGAAAACTCTTGGCCTCCCGATTTTGAAGTTTTTATAATAAACAACGTCGTTGGTATCCCCACTACCATCTACTATTTATTGCTTTGCCGAGAGGTGCTGGAACATTTTGGTAAACTTCTACCAAATTCTAAACACGCACTATATCCACTAGAATGCAGTCTAATTAATTTTATTTCTTCCTACTTTTTATTACTGCAAGCGATAATGGTAGAATCAGTTTTGGAATTCCAGCTTAGGTAAATTTGTCTTCAGGCTAATATTGCTGAATTTTGTGAGAATTTATTGCTTGGTCGTGTCTCATTAAGCTCCAATTTGGGCGTGTAGAGTTACTTGCGCCTAAAATTAAAGTTAAACCAGGTGTGTGTATAAAATGACATAATAAATACTACCAATAATAGAAATAAATATAGAAGCTGCCTGGCCCCGGTATTCATAGTTCCTTTAATTAAAGATACTTCGGCCAGGTAATAAAAAGTTTCACTGGTCGAAATATCTTTAATTTTAATAAACAAAGCTACTACAAACAGACTACTACTACCCGAATGGAAGTTTAATAGGATACACATCCATTTTAATGTATTTATGAGTCAATTAAACTTATGAATTATTGCCTAAAATACATTTTCTATTCAATATTATAATATTTCATTTATAAAAAAATAATATTACTTATTAAAATAACATACACACACTTTAGTCAAAAGATTTTTTTAACCTTTGGACAAAATAATTTTGTCCTCTTTAATCAGGAAAAAAAAACTTTATGGAAAGGCATTAAAAATGTTTGAGGCATTAAAACGTTCTTACGCTGTCTTTCAAATTTAACACAACATAGAGAAATCATGAGTCTATTTTCAAGATAATTTAAATATAGGTTTTATCATGTAGGTTACTGTAACTACAAATTGTTATTTGAAATGAATTGAATATTGTTATAAACAGACGTATATTGTGTTCAGTGCCTTGGGAATGAGAATGAGAAGATGAGAATGAAAGACGATCTCATCGAGCTATCTGTTAGAATCAAACTACGACTCACCTGTTTTATATCCTAATTGCTATAGACCGTCTGTTTGTAGTAGCTTTATTTCTCTTGAAATTAAAGATACTTCGGCCAGTAAATCTTTTTATTATCTCGACGTTTCGACAGAAAGCTTTTGTCCTCGTCAGGAGCAAACAAAATTAAAACATTTGGCAAGGCTTCAAAAATTATTCTAAGGCTCCGAGGGCGTTCTCACGCGATATTTCTATTATTGGTAGTATTTATTATGTCATTTCACACACACACCTGGTTTATATTAAAATTGCAAGAGCTCATCTGTTTGTAGTAGCTTTCTTTCCTAAAATTGAAGATACTTCGGCCAGTGAATCTTTTTATTACCTGGCTGAAATATCTTCAATTTTAGGAACTATGAATGCCGGCCAGGCAGCCTCTATCTTTATTACTATTATTGGTAATATTTATTATGTAATTTCACACACACACCTGGTTTAACTATAATTGTAGGCGCATGTAACTCTACACGACAAATTGGAGCTTAATGAGACACGACCAAGCAATATATTCTCACAATTTTAGCAATTTCAGCCTGAAGACAAATTTACTCAAGCTGGAATTCCAAGATTCTACTGATTCTACCATTATCGCTTGCAGAATACTATAGGAAGAAATAAAATTAATTAGACTGCATGCTAGTGGATATAGTGCGTGTTTAGATGGTTCTATTAAAAACGGAAAGAAAATGTTTTAAAATTAAAAGGAACGCACGCTCATGGAATCAATGGGGATGTGAATGTGGAACGGATCAATTCATTGAAGAACTCTTTCCCCAGTACTGTATGTGACACTAATTATTAATTATTAATATATACAGTAGAACCTCCCTTTAGCGGACACCCCGCTAGAGTACACCTCTCTACAAAGGACAGTTTTCATTTGCAAAATTACCATTTTTTAAAAATTTAGCAACTCTCCGGTTAGAGGACATCTCTCCCTAAAGAACACTTTGGCTCTGCAATTAGTTGTCCTTTACAGGGAGGAGTGTCTACTGTATATATTTCAAGGTATATGTTTTTGTGGTGAAGAGACTTGTTTGTGGGGTTTTTAGATAATTTTATAAAGGTATATCGAAATTTTCTTAATTATTTTAATAATGATGATACATTTTCTATAATAAAGTAAACTTCCAAGAATGAGTATCTTTTATCAAACGTTCTTCGAGATTTCGGGATAACGCCCATCTACAATAAAAATTGATACACAAAATGAAACTCTATTTTTCCTGTAGAAGGGAGTTATCCCGAAATCTAGAAAAACGTCTGATAAAAGATACTCATCCTTGGAAGTTTACTTTATTATATGAAATTGCTAGCAAAGGATTATATTCTAAATAATAATAAATGAACAATTTCGAAAAAATATTTGATGGATTTTTTTCTCTCTCTTTCTTCTTGTCAATATCATATGACTCTATTCTTCACGGCCTACAATCACCGTAAATATGTATAGACATATGTAGAGGCATACATGTATGACAGTGCATGTATTCCTAGGGTAACATAGCTCTCTAAATTAAGGAAAAGGCATCTTCTTATCGTGTAACTGAGCGTTAAAATCGGAATAAATATCAACTATTCTCGTTGATTTTTAATTATTCTAGAATTGGCCAAATACCCATTCTTGATTAATCAAGAAAAGCTAACCACGGACGCGTTTCGGGCTGTTGGCCCTCATCAGCGTGGTGCAAGCTGTACCTCAACCCTTTTTTCACATAGCACTCTAAATATTAAAATAAATAAATAAGTAAATATACATCTCAATTTATATATTGTTGCATTCCAACATCTATCTTTTCTTTAACTCTCTGAGGATAGCTTTATAATTGAAATATCATTAATGGGAAATTGTATAACCTTTCTAAGTAATCCGAATTATATGGGAATATAAAGAGAATATACCTTTTTTTACATAAGAAAGAAGTATTTGAATATTTCCTATAACAATTCTATGTAATTTGTAATGTATTATATACACGTATTTCAATTATATTTCATATTATATATTCACTATAAGAACTATTAAGTAAGAAGCTGATATTCCTCATTACAGCAAGTTGATATTTATTAAAAACCTTTTTCAATTATCATCGTTTTCATATTTAAATATATATCATACGTTCAATTTTCTTCATATCGACACATTATACACCAATACCTCGCTTTGCGTCGTTTTGTTTTGCGTTTTTTTCGAAGTTGCGTCGCTGCTTAATTTTTACTGATTTTCACTGTGCGTCGTTAGATTTTCGAAGTTGCGTTGTTTTGGATTCGAGTCTTCAATTTTTTTTTATATTTTTTTTCCCTAAAATATGGCAACACCTTTGTTTTTGATTGCGCCATGCCATCAAAATTTTATTTTCACTTTGCGTCGTTTCAATTTGCGTCGTGTTATTTTGGAACGTAACCCCGACGCAAAGCGAGGTATGGGTGTAAATACATTACAGTCGAAGGAATCCATGAACATACTCACAGTGGTAACATTGGGATAATAGATGTTCCTTCATACCCAATAGTTAAGGTATCGGAAAGTTATATTTAAGTCACTTCGCAAATGGACCATCTAGCACTATGTAAACTATTATTAATAGAGAGTTCCAAAATCAATTTATTAGGTACCGCTCAACAATAGCAACCTAGTTTATGATATTTGAAAAATGGAATAATAAGTGAAGGTTATTCACATATTAAACAAAATGTTAACGCGGGATTCGATCCCGGTTCATGACTGTCGAGAATCGAGAGTGTTACCTATTGTCCACCGACTCTTTGATATAGAGTGAGGGATGTGTATTAACTTGATAATATATACAGTTAAACCTGTCTATAGCACCCCTCTAAATAGCGCCTCCCTCTCTATAGTGCCCGATTTTAAATAGGTAGTACCATACGATTTACATTAAAAGTGACCTGTCTATACACCCCTTCTCTATATCACCCTATTTTGGTGAGTCCCAAGAGAGGGCGCTATAGACAGGTTTAACTGTAGGTCTACCTCCAGATATCACGGTTTTCCTTATATAAAACCCATTGTTGTTGTTTCCCGTTGGCCGGCTCAGATATATTTGTACATATGTAAATATGTAATCTTTTATTTTCTTCTTCAAGCCTCAAATAAGATATTTATTCTTTTATTATGTCTATCAGACATATTAAAGTAAATTGTGATTCAACCTTTATTTTATTAATATCTTTCCCACGACTGCAATAATCAAATTCATATAATACTCATTCTACGAACATTAATATTCATGTATCAAGCAAATGATCAATAATTCTATAATGATATTCTAAAAATACAAGAATTATTTTTGTAATATATATATTTAAAATATTTTAAAACTTAATTCAATTGACGTTATGTGGCGCTGTGTTTGTTGTTGGGACACTTTAAAATGTTTTAATACCTTGATAAAGGTTGGCGTTAAGCCAACTGAAATATTAGTAAAATAAATGATATTTTTGATCCAATATATGCCTTTTTATTTGAAGATTTATTCATGGATTGCTCTATTTTCAAATATATATATGAAAAAATAATAGAAAAAAATAAAAAGGTCAGGTGTTAATTTTAAAAACAAAGAAGGCACATCCTGACCACGAGCACATGTGCTTTTTAGATAGCAGAGTGCCATCTAGTAGAACAGAAATCAACTAAACATTGATTTAACCTGTTCCCTGATATTTGGCCAACCTATTTTCTTGATAAATCAAGATGATTTTTCAAGAAATCAATATTTGAATCAAATATATTTTTAAAGTTTCATATATAAAAAAAGAATATTAATACTAAATTAAAATTGCAATATCAGAATGAATATTGCTCAGTAAATCAAATGGTAATTTTGCTTCTTCATTTCTCCATATTGTATGTCATCAAATATCTCCCAATAGATGAGAAAAAGAGGTCAAAATTTTCTTCACTTGAACTAATCTAAATATATTAATTAATTAATATATTTATAAATTAAGGAGGATCAGAAGATGAGTTTCTTTTATTGTATGAAAGTTACGAGCTTTCGGGCAAAAGCCCTTCGACAGGCAAAAATATAATTATACAAAGAAAGATAAATAACGATTTATATACATGTTAATCTTAACTGAAAACCGATTTTTGAATAAAGTAAATATTAAATCTGCTGTCTGAGACCACGAGACGGTGCATGGTTTGGGCTATTGAAATAAACATGTGGGATGTTTAAATGTAGTTTGTGTAGGCTGCGGGGATGTCTATTTTTCTATTTATGCTGTGTAGTTTCTATCAAAAATTTTTCACCATGAATCTCAGCACTGATTTAATAGAAAGGTACAAATTCCTCATCCATAAAAAATCACTTTAACTAGCTAAATGGCGCTGCCATCTACGTTTTAACCAACTATGCGAACAAATGGATTTCATTCCCCCGTCACTCAGATTGAAGGACCCAGTACGCAATCCTTTCTCAGCGGAACTCATCAAACGTACCCAAAGACAATTACTACGCACCAGAACCAAAGGCTGCTATTCCAATATCAGATTCCTCAGCAAATCCATCAAAGGACTCATCTTTCTGATCACACAGAACATGGACATCGCAATTCTCACCTCTTTCATAGAAAAAACCACAACAGACGTTAAGGCCCTGGAACAGAATACAAACCGCAAACATAACCAAAAACTGGAGTTTTGGTCCCGAAAATATGCTTTCCCTCTCCAACGTAGGAACACCGACCATGAGGTCCCCAATGTTATCAACCTGTCTGACATAACCCTATCACCAGCTGAAAACAGACTATTATCCAAAGGGCTAAAATACAGAATCCCAGCCAAAGTAGACACACCCCGACTCATTAGTGGAATAGAGGCCTCCATCAGAACCCTCTCCAACCAAGACCAATGGACCATCAAGAATCAAGTAACCCGCACCCTCCAACGACCGCTACCTCCACTCTCCGTGTCAAGATTAGAACACAAGATCATACGCAAACTGAAATCCCAACGATCCATTGCCATTACCCGATCAGACAAGGGATCTGATACTGTTATCATCAACCAAACCGAATACCATACAAAAATGACAGACATACTGAATGATACAACCACTTTCACCCAAATCTCCGCAGAAGAAAGCAAAGCAACGACCAAGAATTTCAGAGTTTCCCTCAACCGCATGAAACGCTCGGCCTCCATCACAATAGAAGATCACAAAAACTTCACCTCCAACATGGGAATTAATGCCTATATTTACGGTCTCCCCAAGATCCACAAACCATCCGTCCCCCTCCGTCCAGTCATCGCATACCACCTATCTCCTGCCTACCCCCTGGCCAAACACCTTACGAACCTTCTAACCCCTCTTTGGAATAATAACAGGAGAGCCTTCACGACACCCAATTCCACCAGTTTCATACAGGATATAACAAACCTGCTCCCCCCTCCAAACTCATCCATGTGCTCGTTCGACGTATCTTCCCTATTCCTCAGCCTTCCACACAGCCTCATGATAGATAACCTCCACCAATTCCTTTCATCCATCCACACAGATGCCACCATAGCTAACAACATCATCTCACTCACCAAAATCTGCTTGTGCATGAACACCTTCACCTATTCTCATACCCACTTTAAACAGATCAGGGGAACCCCAATGGGCAGCCCCCTCTCATCCATTTTGTCTGAAATAACGATGTCTACCATAGACCAGTGGATTTGTAACCGACAACCCTCAAACATCTTCTTCTGGCGTCGATACGTTGACGATATTTTTTGCGTATGCAAAACCAACAGCGAGAATACCATTTTCACCGACCTCCACACTTACAACCCCAACATCACATTCACTCTTGAGAGAGAACATGAACTTGTTATTCCTTTCCTGGACGTCCTAGTCATACGCACCCCAAACACCTACCATACCACAGTCTACTACAAGAAAAACCACCCCCCCAGATACACCCATTATAGGTCGCACTGTCCAACCTCCCACAAAATCAATATAGTTAAAGCCATCACCCGCCGCCTATTAACCCACTGCTCACTCCCCATCTTCAAAACTATTGAAAAGAACCGCATCATCTCCCATCTTACAATTTCAGGTTTCCCTCTATCCTTCATAGAGAAACACACCTATTCACCTGTTCCTCTCAACCCTCCTACAACTTACAAATCCACATGTGTGATCCCATTCTCTCCCCTCTCAGTTAACCTCTCCCGTTTCCTCAAACCCTTTGGCATCCGTACCTTTTTTACTAACACACCTAACCTCCACTCACTCCTTAGGCATCCCATCACAAAAACCGACTCCTCCATTGATCCTCTAACATCTTCTGGAGCAGTCTACTCGGTCTCGTGCCAACAGTGTCCTGCCACCTATGTGGGGGAGACCGGTAGAACCATCGCCATCAGAATGACCGAACACACACGCAACATCACCAACCGAGATACCCGTTCCCTTATTTTCCAACACATTGCATCTTCTGGCCATTCCTTTGACACTGCTAACCCAACCATTCACTACAAAAATATCTCCAACCTACACCAGAGATTGGTTCTAGAATCCATAGTTTCATCCAAGCTACACAGCATAAATAGAAAAATAGACATCCCCGCAGCCTACACAAACTACATTTAAACCTCCCACATGTTTATTTCAATAGCCCAAACCATGCACCGTCTCGTGGTCTCAGACAGCAGATTTAATATTTACTTTATTCAAAAATCGGTTTTCAGTTAAGATTAACATGTATATAAATCGTTATTTATCTTTCTTTGTATAATTATATTTTTGCCTGTCGAAGGGCTTTTGCCCGAAAGCTCGTAACTTTCATACAATAAAAGAAACTCATCTTCTGATCCTCCTTAATTTATATACCTTACTAGAAGAGTCTTTACATTTAATTAATATATTAATTTTACAAAAAAATAATCTAGAAAATCTTTTGTTTATTCAAGAAGAGGAAGCATTTTATAGTATTTACAGTACTAGAGAGTGTTGTTATAATAACGTACAAATAATTTGGTTGAATATTGACAAACTTTCGTGATATCACAATATTCTTTTTAAGTTTCCTATGATGATTTGCTATACCCATTTCTACGAAATATCTTATTATATATATTATTATCTATCTATATATTTAAATCTAGGGTTTTAATATAAATATAGAGCGATCTTTTCATTTATAAACCTATTGTGTTCTTATACGGAATTCTTATACAGTTTCATTCAAATTTTATAATCACTCAAATTTTCACATTTCACGGAAAATTTTCAGAAATACTTACATAAAAGAGATCTATCAGAAACAACCAAATTGTTCCTGCGGATAAACTGAACAAACTGCTCTTAACCTTTTGTCCGAATTCTGCAGAAGTGAGACATCGTTTGTTCCCTGATTTAAATAATCTAACTCTTTTATCTTCGCCTTTTTGTCTATATAAATTTTATGAACTCTGTAGAATAATACATGTAAATTTGTAAATATTTAATTCCAAGTTCTAATTATATATTGTTTTGTGTCTTCTGAAATAGGCCCAAATATTTCAATATCGCGCCTGGGTGATTAATAAATAAAAAATTGTGTCATATTTACACATTATTTTTTCATATTTCAATAGACACAATTTCTTTTGTGAAACAAAAATCTCTACAAACACCCCCCCCCCCTTTCCATTATATTCATACACATTAAAAAATACGTTAAAGATTAAAACCAGATTAACGAAGGAATTTTATTCAAATCAAGAGAACTGCTGCTGAAACTAATCTCAAAAACAAATATTACAGAAAACACAATTATAGAAGCATTAAAAAAGGATTTATGTTCATCAAAACCAATTATCTCCTCCACTACACTCAACACATACCGTTTATTAGATTTCAAAATGGCCAATCCCCCTTTCATCAACCTTCTAAAATAAATATTGATAATTTCCACCTATCCAATGTTCTTTAAACCTCTCAGACTCAGCTCTTGTAGTACCATTCCTCACTCCTATAATCATGGTAATTTCATATATCAATTGTGTTGATATATATATATTATATTTAAAAACAAAAGAGATTAGATTTCCTGCTTGAATTTAGATCATGTTGAGGATTATGGTAATGGTGATGCAGTCGTGGTTGAAATCTTTAAAGTATGATAATGAAAAATAGTTTTGATCAGTAATTTAATTGAGTTAAAGGAATATATAAAAAAACAATTTGATAAAGTAATACCTGGCTTAAGGCGAGTAGAATAAGGAAAACAAAATATTATTTACATAATGTACAAAAGTTTTGAGCCGGCCATCGGGGAAGAACAACAACGAGTTTTTATAGATGAAGCATGATCTCTGGCGGTCGATTTAACAGAGTATTTGAATCTATGAAATATATATATTTTTTAAAATAGAATAATATTTTAATATATAACATATATATATTTTTAATATTTTCATCTAACTAACTTGCATACTAATTCTGTACATATTTAAAATATCTTTCTTTTCTTTCAAATTTTTGTTTATCTTTAAAGTGCAAGTGTCCCTAGAGGGACATAGCGCTCTAAGTCGAAAGAATAAAGAATCATGGTACTTTCTACACTGTAACTTTAATTATAATATTATTTTATACAAATCTATTATTTCTGTGAAAAATAGACACTTCGGCTAGTTCGAGTTTTTTACTTTCTCAACGTTTCGACAAAAATATTTTGTCTTCGTCAGTAGAAATAAATAAAAAAATAAATAATTTAGCAAGGCAGTAAAAATTGTTAAATAGAAATTTATTTCTTCTGACGAAGACAAAAGAATTTTTTCGAAACGTTGAGAAAGTAAAAAAACTCTAACTGACCGAATTTCGAGCATAACAGAAATTAGGAAATCTATTTTTGCACTAGAACTGATAGGACTTTTCAAAAGCAACCGAAATGTAAATGCGATTTTGACAAAATTATGCTTTACGATCTGCCCTTCTATACAGCCTGTAGGTGGCGCTAATAACACCCACTTGGCTTCTATCAAACGCGCATGTCGAAGGGGTAATGTGTTTGTTTTATATTTTTGACAGAAATATGAATGCCTGTCAAGCAACCTCTATCTTCAGGAAAATATATTATTATCCGATCAAAATAGAAACAAGTTTTTCACTATCCATTGTTACAAAAGATTATCCATTCAAGTAAAAAATAATCTTCGGCAAGGCGAACTAGCAGTGATACCGTGATATGAACTATCTCATTCCATTATTCCATGTGACGGGTCCGTAAGAGGATCCCGAGCATTAAAGAAGGCTCCACTTCGTGTATCAACGCACGGAACCGACCATCATGGTATTGGATCCAAAACCGAAGCTCGACAGAAAATATGATACAACTCCTGCTTCCATGTTCATCGTCGTTCAACGGACTACTGTATACGCACTACTTCGAAATCACTGGAAGCCTCAGATATAATCGCCGAGCTGAAAGCTAAGTGTTCTGCACAGTCCTTCCTGACACTCGTCTTCGTGAAAACAGCATTGTTCCTGATTCATGGTAGGTGATCTTATAGAACCACGTGAACGAGTACTCTGTCGCGCTTCTCTAGTGACCGTGATCTGTTCATATCCTGCGTCTGCATAACATAGTGACAGCCAGATAATCTCAACCAACTCAATCATCACGGAAATAGCATTTCATAAAGGCTTCGATTCTCTCTAAATCAAATTCCAATAAGTTTTAGGATATGTTGTTTGTTCTAATAGGACCCTTACACTCTCAACTGAAATTTCAATACGTTCGTGGATGGTTCGTGGGCCAAATATCACGGAGCAAGTTAAATAAACGTTTAGTTTATTTTTTCTCCACTAGATTGCACTCTGCCATCTAAAAATTACATGTGCTTTTGGTTATTATATGGCTTCATTATTTTTAATATTTATAAAGGTAAACCTAATCTAAAATTGCCATCACATGTGTTGAAAGAATCATAATTGTTTGTATATAATTCGAAAAGGTTACACACGCCAATTCTGGATAGTTTAAACTGCTTTACAGCTTTATATCTTCCCTTCTATACAGTCTGTAAATGGCGTTAATGCAATCTATTTGGTTTCTACAAACGCGCATGTTAAGAGGAGAATGTGTTTGCTTAAAAAACTTTGCCCCTAAACATCGCCTTTATCATTATTGTGTACTGTATTCGGTATAAGTTTTGGCAATATGCAAAATTGCCATCTACATATTTGTGCGTTTAAATATAACTAGTAACTCGCTCAACAAATAGAGTAGGTTGAACTATTCAGCTTTCCGTGATAAAATAGTATATATAGTTTGATTTATAAATTAATCAAATATCATATGATAAAAGTATTTCTCAAACTTATTTGGAAAATAAAAACCTCACATTTAAAATATTTAAAAAAATAAAATATTAAAGCCTGAGCTGGCTCATATGAATATGTATAAATGTTTTTTTTTTTGTACCTATTGGTTTGACTAATTCTGATTATCTACCATAAACCTTGTCATTTGAATATATTATGGTGATTTTTGGTGATAGAACTCATAGTATTGAGGCCTAATTCTTATAACTTATTTGGAAGTGGCAATATATAATTGACGCAGTATATTCCGAATATTGTTCTTTAGTGTGAGTTTGAAGTGTTGTTTCAGCCTTGAATCTATAGCACTTATTATAAAATATTCTGGTTTATTTTATCATAAAATCTAAATAACACTTTAACTTGTATCCGTTTGTATACTTAAACTGAAGTAAATTTGTTAAATATTTGTTATAAAATGTAACTATAGAATTTCCCATTATCAAGCATAATAGATCGAAATGTGTATAATTATAAATCGTTCTGAAAAAAGAGCAATCCATACTTAAATCATTAGAGAGTAAAAAGGCATATATTGGATTGAATTGGCAATATTGGCAAATAAATATTTTATTCAATTCAAAATATGCCTTTTTACTATCTAAATATTTATAAAGGTAAACCTAATCTAAAATTGCCATCCTATTTGTTAGAAGAATCAGTATTGTATGTAAAACGACATTTTAAAATTATACCGCATGTGTTTCTTTTCAAAGAAAAATCCAAATTTATTTAAAGAGAAATAATGATTATTTCTAACTTAGGGATGAGGTATGAAAGGATTAATTGTGAAGAGTAATGATAAACGGAAAAATAAAAGTGTCCAGAGATGGGAATCGAACCCACAGTGTTCCGCTTACCGGGCAGATGCAATGTCCACTAGGCTACCCTCGACATATTTTTCTGTTCGTAAATAATACATAAAGTAATTTATAATACAATATAATATAATGCGGCTTGTGATTGTAAAACGATATTTTAAAATGATACCGCATGTGTGTTTTAAAATGTCGTTTTACAATCACAAGCCGCATTATATTATATTGTAGTATTGTATGTATTTAATTATAAAAGGATACACACGTCAATATTGGATGGTTGAAACTGCCTGCTCTTAGAAGACGATCAGTAGTAAGATGTATAGGAGACAATTGGATTATGGGAGGATTCCGTCGTATAAATATTTAAAGAGGACTGAGCGTCTTTCAGGTCGAGTTTGAGGCCGTCTTGTCAGGGTAATTCGATTGATGCGCCTCTTTGTTTTAATTAGAGATTTACAGACGGCCCGCTAAGTTCTGGAATTCCTTTTAACGCTGTCATTCAATGCATAAGGGAATTTTCGAACCATTTTTAACAAATAAAATAATTCTTATGATTCTTCTAAAATGTGTTTCATATATTATTTGAAATCACCAAAATAATTAGTTAGGAGTTTTTGGTTTTGTGGAAATACATCATTTAGAGAGGGAGTATATGGTATTTGAAAATAGTGTTTTTTCTGGATTTTTTCGATATTTTAAATATTAAACTTTTAAAGTGGTTACCTTTTACCTTCTGATAGTTTTATTGAATATATAGTCACAATGGAATCCTCAACTTAATGACTGCTAACTACTAGACAATGTTTCACAAAGATTGAGAGGGTATACCTTTACTAGATATATCTAGAATTCCTTAGATATTTCATATTAAGGTCTACGTGTAAACGTGCAAAACAATATAGCACACATTTGAATATAAATTTAATTAAACATGAAATAGACGTTTTTACATATGCGCAAAAAAGGCAGCTCTCCTTTTTGTTAAGTAAATAAAATGCGTTTATAAACCCATTAAAACAATGCGTCAATTTGATTTCTCTGCGTATTCTCGCCGATTTAAATTAGTGACACTCAGCTTTGGATATCTGAACACCGTGGGTTTGGGCTGTGGCCCCTCATCAATACAGAACGTTTTCGAATTCGTGATATCCGACAGGAGAAATTTATGAAACAGGCGATTATTATGGAATCCTTTGCTGCTAGACCCTATGAGATTGCTCTCCACGCGGCTAAACCTAAGATATGGCTTTAATTCAACAAAACATGACATGGTGTCGTTCTGACCGATAGAATGCCGAAGTTCTGAAACCGGACCAACAGAAAAAATGGCATTAAAACGTTGCTTAGTTGTGAAAGATTGTCGTGATGCTTCGTGTAAAAATAAATTATTTTTAATATGTTTCTGAGTTTGATAGAGGTAGAGAATTGTGGTCAACTGAAATCGTACCGCAGTATTGCTGCTAGCGTCGGTTGAGATCTCATGACTGTTAGTATAATATGGAACCGATGGGCTCAAGACAGTAATATATAGTGACGTACTAGATATTAGCAACCCACTATCACTAACAGCCTAAAAGACCGTCATGTTACCCCAATGGCCTTAATGGATAGCATAGCCACCTCAAGAACCCTTAATAAAGAAATGGGTGTACACCCCTGGATGTACAACCCTATATATGTAAATATGGACAAATATTTAAACCAAATTGAAAATAGTACAAAGGTGAATATGTACAGGAATCAGGTGAATAAATTAATAAAAAAAGAGACAACTGAGACTATTCATTGGACACTATAACAACTCATCACTTAAAACAAATCTAAGACGGTCAGTCAAATATTTGGTTAAATGAGCTGGTCACCACTTCAAGCGTGTTTCTTGGTGTGTACATATTAAAGATAGTCTGCACAAAAAACGCCGTAATTCAAGACCCATTTTTCTTAACCGCCTTTTAAGGACCCTTGCGGCCACTGATGCATCAGGTACCCGACGGATCGTTGGTAATGAGGAATATGGATCTGGGAAAGCCGTTCTAACAATTCTTCGGTCCTTACCTCCAATCGTTTCTCTACCGCTGCATTCTTGTCGCTGTGTTCAGTCATGATTCATTTATTCCTATCATCACCCTCGGCATCGCTCCAAATGATGAACGGTTCTACGAAAAGACATTTCTAAAATTCTGAGATATGCGCAGTTTTTTTTAAAGATAAGGGTACGCCATCACTGTGACAAGTTTGACAGGACTATGCAAGTCAGGTTTATTAATTCCATATCAGCCCTATACAGTGTAAAATTCGAGCTTAAAGCTGGAGTTTCGACTTCTCTTAGATGTTAGATATCTCGAAAATTTGAATAATGACCTTTAAAATTGACTGGAAGGTAAATTACAGTTCAGTAAATGAGATATAGGTCTTTTCGTTTTGAATTGAGATCATAATCAAGCTGGAATAATTTTGGAAGACCAGATTTGAAGACTTTTAAAGATTTTTATTTAATTAATAAGCTATCGTTTGCGTGTATTCAGGCATATTTCTTTGATATTGGGCAGATTCATTGAGGAGTATTTACAGATCTTCTCAATCAAAATTTAATAAAAAATGCATCGAATTATTTTCTTTTCAATCAGGGTTATGTACTTGAAACATGAGCGCGATTTGTATGGTACTAAGAGAAATTCTAGGTTTGTGCTGGGTAATATTTTGAAATATTGATAAATTACTCTTTTGACTGATAGGTCTATAGTGAGGCATTGTAAATATTCGAATTTCTAAAAATCCCTTTCATGTCAGAGCTGAATTCCAACAATGTATCCAAAGTAAGCCTTGAATATTTGGCTTTTTGTTTTCAATTTATGGGGGCTGATATGTTTATTCTTGGATGTGAACTTATTTCTTTGATAAAATATAATTATCTGGGACTTCTTCATATTGATATATAGTTTATATTTCTTACATATTTTAAAAACGATTTAAAGATAATTTTGAAGAAAGAAAGTGAGAAATCTATGGAATAAGAGCTGGCTAGTATGTTGGTGGCATCATCGAAATTAGATAGTCGCGATTTTGAGGAATATAATTAACATACAAATTGAAATACTTGTAGCATATATACCAGCCTATATAGGTATACTAGTTCTCATACAATTGAACCATGAGTAACACAAGATTGAACTGGCTGAAATTTAATACTTCATCCACTGATAATATTCTAACTTCAAAATTTATAATTACAAAAAAAACCCGATAAAATTCTACTGAAATATATAAATATATAAACTTCATATATAAAATTCCTGTTCTCAAAACTTTGTCAAAAACCTTCCTAAATTCTAAAACACCGCTCAAACAGCTTCGTTATGGGATTTTTCGAATTTGAATAAAATCAATGGCAGTAATCAATTGGTGAGTTGTCGAAAGATTTGTTCTAAAACCATATTGTTGAAGAATAAGGATTTTTCTCGCCTCTCTATAATTCTGAAGAAAAACGATTGCGATGGGTATAATATCATTCGTATGTTTTATTTGCTTTTATAATATGGAAATAAATGTATTGTAATATTATAAACTCAAAAGGAGCTTTTTCTATGTAGAAGAAGCTCTTTTTGAGTTTATAATCTTACAACATAGTTATGGCAATCAAAAATTGATGTCTACAGGGAAATAAAATACCTTGATATTTTTAGCAATCATCTATGATTAAAAAATAAATCGTGTTTTATTAGCAGCATCTTATTAATATAGTAGACTTTCCATCATGATTAGATATTTAGGTCTTTATAAGTCTAGTTATTTCGTTTTTATATTTATTGAGAAGATGGATACCCAGATATTGATTTTGTCTCCAAAATTTATTGATCGAGGCTAGACTTGTTACCTAGAGGGTTCTTATCTTTAATCCAAGTTTTATCTCATTATTTTCAAATTTTATTCTGTGGCTAGAAAATTCCATTAAAGAATTTCCCATATCAACATGCTCTGACACTGATACATGTACTATCTCTTCAACTACTGATTTTAATTATTCACACATCTTTTAAAATAGTAAAATATATATTGCTATTCAAATATAAACTATATTGAAATATTATGATGCACTAGCGCGCCATCTGTTATAAATATTAGAAACTATTTTAGACGCGTAAGATTCTTTTTGAAATTAAACAATTTCTACTGTCCTTACTGCAATGGAAAAATTAATGGGAGGGCCTGGTTAATTTTCCATTGCAGTAAGGACAGTAGAAATTGTTTAATATTAAAAAGAATCTTACGCGTCTAAAATAGTTTCTAATTTTCATATTAAAATATAAATATCGAATATAAGACGACCTATCTTTTTAGAAACTAGATTCCTGTTAATGAGCAAAATTTGTTCGAGAATTTGCAACGCCTTAAAATAAATGAAGAAACTCTATGTCTAAAAAGCTAGTTTCTCTTATTCGAATAATTTCTGGTTAACTATTGCTTGGACAAATTGTAAAATTAAAATTCAATAATATTTTCCAATGTTCACTAGACTGTTTTCTTTGAAAATATAGAGAATTTTCAGAAAAATTAACCTGAATATTTTTAAAAATTCGAAATGTTAAGAAACTCAATTCTTTCTATTCTTTTTTAAAATAAAATTTGTTAAATAATTATCATGTATATTTTTGCACTTTTTTAATCTCTCCTTTCATTTCTGTTACTTTCAATTTCACTCTATAATTAATGGAAAGTCCGGTAAGAGGGTTTTAACAACCATTTTATTTCAAATATATAAAACACAAAGTAAAATACGTTCTATAAATACATTTATAGATTTCTCACACATATACTGCTTATAAATTCCAACATTTACCTTGCTATTATGACTAATTGATCTTTAACATCTCTAGATGATATAAATATCGCAATTATTTAAATCTTAATAACTAATGTATAGCGCGCATCACACACACATAATGTTGTTGTTGTCGTGTCCAATGAAGAGTCTCAGATATATCCGTGCATCTCTATCACAGCAGTCAAAATGTCCACTATCAGAACATTTCATTCTTGTTGTTGTCGTGTCCAATGAAGAGTCTCAAATATATCCGTGCATCTCTATCACAGCAGTCAAAATGTCCACTATCAGAATATTTCATTCTTGTTGTTGTCGTGTCCAATGAAGATCCTCAGATTACTCCGCGTATCTCTATCACAGCAGTCTCAAGTTTTGCTCTTCATTGGAAAATGGGTGCCGTTGCCACGTTACTCACCTCGGAAACGAACCAGAATTACAAACACATAATATAATATAAATAAAAATAAAGAAAAAGACATATCTTAATCGTGTGACTAAAAGTTGCGAATGTCTTGCGCCATCTGTCGGAATATATATATTTATTGATAGTTGATAGATATCAACTAATCATTGCTTTTTAATTATTCCATTTCTTGATTTAATCAAAAGTAAAGGTATTTGAACAATATGGAATAATTAAAAATTAACTATTAATTGATATTCATTCCGATATTCATATTCATGCAACTTCTAGTTGCATCATCAGGAGATGTCTTTTTTCTTAATTTATCCAACTTATCCTAGTAAAAATTCAATTATACAAACTATTTGTTCACATGAATGTATACAATTATTTCATTGGCCTTGTAGAACGAGAGTGTTGGACGCGTGCTCATATGTTTTAGTAAAAAACCAAAAACATCCTCGATAAAAGAAGCGAGTTTTATTGGAACATATCATCCAGCGTGAGTTGTAGTACAGGATTACTGTTCCTGCATTTCCCTCAACCTCCTGATGGCGCTCCTGACGAAGTGGGCGGCGTTGGTGATTGGGACATAGGCTCCACCAGAGACAGTCTTGGTGCAGGCGCAGCAGTGCCAGATTCCAACACACTTCCTCTTCAGGGCATTCTTACCGCAAAAGCTGCAGGTGTATTTTTTTGTGCTGGGAAATTTCGATCTTCTTGTTCATTTTTCTCAGAGAAGCACCATACCTAGTGCCGTACTTTCCGACAACTCCAACCTTCTTGGTGCGCTTGGCCATTTTATTTAAGAAAAATCAAGTACAGAAATTTTAACTGTGTTTACGAGCAAAAAGAAGCGAGTTTCCCCTCTGAATATTTGAACAATTAAAATACCAATAAATCCAATATATGCATCTTTTTAAAATATAATTTAATATGAAAAAAATAGTACAAATGTGATATTGTACTGGGATAAGGTGTATAAATTATGAAAAAAAGGCATCTTCCTTGATGGCGCAAGCCATCAGCAACTTTCAGTTTCACGATAAGGAGATTTCTTTTATTTTTCCATTAATTTTTTTTTTATTTAAAAAAATAATAATAAAGAGGTCAGGTGCTGTTATTAAAAATAAAGAAGGCATATCCTTACCAGAAGCACAAGTTCTTTTTAGATGGCAGAGCGCCATCTAGTGGAACAGAAATCAACTAAACACTGATTTAACCTGTTCCCTGATATTTGGCCAACCCATTTTCTTGATAAATCAAGAAAAGCCATCCACGAACGCGTTTCGCGCTGTTGGAGCTCGTCAGCGTGGAGTAGGCTGTACCGCTGCGACCAAAAATATTTTTGGTTCCAGAGGCTTCCTTGAGAAAACAAGAAATGGGAATTTAAGGCCAAACTTGCGTATATACGCTTAACGTGTGAAAATATAATACAAAATAATACAACTGGTCGGGTATTGATATTAAAATAAAAAGATGACCAGGAACCCCGCTATCTAAAAAGCACATGTGTTCCTGTTCAGGATATCTCTTCTTTATTTTTAATAAATGAATATATGAACGACATTTGAAAATTATCCCCTCAGGGTAGCCTAGTGGACATGGCATCTGCCCGGTAAGCGGAACCCTGTGGATTCGATTCCCATCCCTGGACACTTTTATTTTCCGTTTATCATTACTCTTGATAATTCATCCTTTCATACTTCATCGCTAAGGTTAGAAATAATCGTTATTTCTCCTTAAAATAAATTTCGATTTTTCGTTTAGAAGAAACACATGCGGGATAATTTTCAAATGTCGTTCTACAATGATAAGCCGCATTATATTGTATTATAAATGAATATATATCTACAAATATTTGCCTGAAATTATTCAATATATAATATAAGCATATAAACTATATTCTACACACATACCTGTATTATCAGTTTATCGGAAATCGTTCTATAATATATGGCATATACTATATATTCGAGGGGTATGCGTGTAGTCAAAATATGCACATATCTGGAGATTATACCAATATTTAGAAAATAAGCATCTTTCTATAAATTCCAGAGGAATATTGTGTTTATACACTCTACCTTGGTACACTAAATATTTTGATACCAATTCCTGGCTATTTAAATTGCCTCCGCATCCCGGAAAATTGGAAACCTTTCTATTCCTTGGATGGTTGGAAAAGAAAATATTTAATATAAATCATATTTATTATATATGGACTTCAGGGAAAAAATCTTTTCTGATTTATTATATATATTCGCACATCGAATATTTTTATTATATATTAGTTTAATAGCATTGTAATTAATTTTGTTGAAGATACTCGCTTCTATTCCTATAAATTTCTAAAGCTGGAATAAATAATTTTATAAATGTTGGAATATTCTACTTTTTCAGCTTTATAAATAAAAATGCATTTTATAATATGAATATTTTCTAAATCTATATTTCATCTTTTCTCTTTCTATTTTTTTCAAAACTTCACAAACTTATAAATTGCTTTGCTGAAGAGTATAGCTCTGGTATTTATTGATATTTATGTATTTATTTTTTATCTCAAATCTTATCTCTAAATTTCTACAATTATTTTTTAAGATTATGATATGATTACAATAGAAGGAATCGCCAGACATCTTGAAGAAAGAATAAAAGTTTATGGCGCGACCTTTTTCTTTTATTTATGCTGTATAATCGGCAAGCTTTGGGACTATGACTTCTTTCAAAATAGGCAAGGAAGACGTCATATTACGAAAGCTTGCCGATTATTTGGACAAATAAGAGAAACTCGCTGCCGTAAACTACCTTCTTCATTATTATCTAATTATCACTCATATAAAAGGTACAGCGTAGGGCAGTCTATGTTACACTAATCTATAACATATTATGAACAAAAATGGCATATTCTGACTGTCCACTTGAACATTTTAGATTGCAGAGTGCCATCTAATGAATAATCATCAAACATGTTCCGAACATGAACTCCCCAAATGGCAGGGATCTGTCTAGATTCAAGGCGGCTTTAAGGTACTGATCCGGACGTACCCTCGGAGAGGGCTACGTCGATTGTAAATATCTCTCTTCATTTCTACCATTATTATTACCTTATAACTTCCTTTGAGTATAAAGATTGACGAGATGTCAATAAAGTTGTTTAATTGTCATCTAATGAAACAAAAATCAAATAAACGTTTATTTAACTTGCTTCATGATATTTTTTAATTACAATTTCTTGATAAATCAAGAAAAGCCAACCATGAACGAATTTCGAACTGTTGGCCCTCGTCAGCGTGGCGAACGTAGTGTAGACTGTACCTCAACGACCAAAATGTTAGCTCAAGAGGATTCCTTAGAAATCAAGAAATGGGTATTACAGGCCAAATTTGAATAAATACTCTGTTCATATGAAAAAATAAGAAAAATAGAAAATATCAGGTGTTAATATTAAAAACAAAAAGGGCATTTCCTGAACACTCACATGAGAATTTTCCAACTAAATGACGCTTTACCATCTAAAATTGTCATGTAAGTGATCAAGATAATCCATACTGTCATCTATAAATAATATGTTAAATATATATAAGACATTATAAGGAACAATTTATACATAATAAATGGAATCATAAAAACGAATGTTTATTTTCCTAATGAAACAAACTTTCTATTGTCTTTGCTGCGATGAAAATATTGGGAGGGCCTCGCTCATCGATAGGGAATCCTTTCAGAGTTAAGGCAGTTTAATATATCACACCTCGCTTTGTAGAGCTCTAATACTGTATAAGATAATTGTGTTTATAAATATGACAATAACGAATGGGATCTTCTGGTTATAATGCGGTCTGATATATTAAATTGGCGAAACCGTTAGAAGGGTTCCCCACTGGTTATGTCCGAGTTTTTTTAATTATTATTTTTAATAACTTTGTGTATTTATATTACATAAAATAGTTTCTGCTGTTGATATTGGAATTAGAATTATAGAATTATTATTTTCTGATGCTGATTATTTTTAGATTCATGAGAATTATATGATATTGCAGTCGTGGTAAAAATAATAAAATCAACTTTGAATCACAATTTGCTCTAATTGTGCCGATAGACATAATAAAGGGAGAAATACCTGATTAGAGGCGTGAAGAATAACATAAAAGATTACATATGTACAAAAATATTTGAGCCGGCCAACGGGAAACAACAACAATGGGTTTATATAGGGTAGGTCGCGACATCTGGTGGTAGACTTTACAGAGTAATTTGATCTGGGAATTATTATTTTAAAATTAAATACAATTTTATATATCATATATATATTTCTATGATATTTGACCAGGGGGTCTGGTCACGTGTATACATTTATTGTATATATATATGGTAGTTGGAAATAAAGTGTAGTTAGATTTTTATAAGACCAGTGCTTTGAAACTAGTAGGATTTTGGAAACCCTGCTACGTTTTAGGGGAAGACTTGTTCGCCAACTATACCTTAAGTTTGAAGAGTGAATTGCAGAAAACCAGCAAAAATAAGTTTGAAGAACTGAATAGCTAAGCGCACCCAATATTTTTCGTCGCTGTAAGGGCAATAGAAAGTTGATTTGGAAAAGAAACATTCGTGCTTTAAGCTTTCAATTCTTATATATAATTTGCATCTTAATAAGATATTCCAAATAACTGGAGCATTACAGATAATTATAGCTATGAACATGTTTACTGTTAGGATATAAGTGAACTCTTCTAGGATTCAAATATAAAGTTTAATTCTTCTAATATTCATAGAATAAATTTGAAGATAATTCTCAAAGTTTGGTTTCATATAGATATATTCAATTAATTATGAAGCCCTCTCTTATCTGGGATCAAAATAATTTATTCTTCCAATATTTCGCCTAAGAGAGAATTCAACCACTGTATATCAGCCACGCCAATATATTCAGAAGAATAAATGTTTTTGATCCAAGATACGAGATTCATAATTAATGTATCCCATAGTGAATTCTTCATATATCGCTCAAAATATTCCATATAAAAATGCAATATTTTTCAATATACCGATATATTTGGCTTTCTCACACACACACACTCCATATATAAATGATTTTAATAATAGTTTTTTCTTGAAAATGGAACAATCCATATTTAAATCTTTAAATTATAAAATGGAATATTTTTGATATACACAGCGCCACATAGTGTCATTATATTACAGTTTAAATATTCAATAGAAAATTATAGTTCTTTCATATATTTTCCTGCCACCTCCTTTGTTTTTTCTTTACAAACCTTTTTCAACAGTAATCTAAAAGCTATGTGGCGCTGAGTTCATTTATTCAAAATGTAATGGTTTGTCAAAGGTTGGGGTTCAGCCAACCGAAATATATTAGCAAATAAATATTTTTAGTCAACCCAATATATGCCTTTTATTATATATATATATAGGTATGTAAATATGCACTATTAGAATCAAAGATCTTCTAATGGACAGAACATTCTTATGATAATCGAATTTAGTATATGTATATGTTATATTAAAATATTATTTATTTAAAATTATATTTCGTAGATTCAAATAACTCTGCTAAATCGACCGCCAGAGGTCATACTTCCCCTATAAAAACTCATTGTTGTTGTTTTCCGATGGCCGGCTCAAATCTTTTGTACATTATGTAAATAAGTTTTCCATTTTTTCATTCTTACGCCTTAAGCCAGGCAATACTTTTATCAAATTATGTTTATATATATTTCATAAGCTCAATTAAAGGTATTTTTGATCTTTACTTACTTATTATACTTTCAAGATTTCAACCACGACTGCATTACCCTAGCATAATTCTCAAGATAATCAAAATCAGCAGAAAATCTCCTTTTTATTTATAAAATGTATATCTAAGTATGGGAGACTTTCAGGTTGAATAGTATTTTCTTTTAATAGTATATGGAGATGCGAATAATATCATTTGCATTTGGTACGATAATTCTATTTACACTGTGTGTTCTTATAAATAAATATATATTTTTTTAATTATCAAATTTATTGACATATCTATTTTTTTCTGTAAAACAATATGACCCCCAATCTTTAAGATGAGCTTATTTAGACAGTTATTCCTAATGAATACCTAGGTATGCAATTGAAACTATATTCTAAAATAATTAGTATAGAAAGTAGGCGAATTTATCGAGATGTTAGAATGGATTAATAAATACGTTTAAGGAAAAGAATTTTGTAAAATTTTAAAATTAACCATTTTTAACCTTTTGATTTCAAAGGATATTTTGGTTGATATAGACTCACCTAAATCCATACATCCTATTATATTGGACAATTGTGTTAATATATAGAACACTAAGGAGTTTATTCTGAGTTATGGAATTTAACAAGCGTCATATCGACATGGGCTTCGAAGAGATTAGAATTACATGTAAATATTTGATTTAAGCAAAGCTCATCGGTAAACAATTTAAACAAGGTCAGTTTCGCATAAATTGAGCATTTATTGAACAACAAATAAACCAGGCCCTCCCAATATATCCATAGAAGTTAAGAAGGTGTCTTTCATCTGAAAATAAAAATTCGTTATTTAATAGTTTCATTTTATGAATAGAGAGAGCACGTTAATGTCTTGTGTTCAAATTTGTATATGTTTTCAATTTTGAGTTTTTTTGCTTCGATAGATGGAGAGTTTTAATTCAATAATTCGTTTTTTGCTTAATACTGTCTTTACCAGGATTATTCTATCTAATTATGAATGCTCTAGGTCAAAATTCTTTTTTAAAAGTGTGAATCACCGAAAAGGGAGGTATATCTTATTTTTAAATAAAAAATATATATATGGCTTTCTCATCTAGGAGGTAAAGTCACTCAGTAAATACAGAAGAAGTAATAAAGAAATATATTAGATTTACAATTACAAGATAGTATTTTAACGATAGTAAACAAAGACTACCTAGTTGGGAAAGAGAGAAGCATATATATCCTATACCACCCGTTATAGAGAGCACATTCTCACAATTGTTTCCAGTAGAAATAACTTCAAAATAATTCGAAAATAAAGTGACAATTTCTGCATGTATTGGTCTAAGTCAATGGAGATGGCATTACGCCAAATAGTTTCAGCGGAAAAATTCACTTGTCATTTGAAAATGTTATTTTCATTACAAAAGCTTCTCTAATAAACGACCTAAAAACGCTCGAGAGTTGTTTTTAATACATATTCTCAGAAATATAAATATGTATTTATGTTAATAATATAATTAGATGATTAACTATTTTTATTAATGCGATTTTATAATTTGGAGTGAATAAGGATTCTGAGTAATTTAATTGATATAGGTTTATCTATATCTTGATTTTATTTCCTCTTTATTATAATATTCATCTATATATGTTACATAAAAATATTATTTTATTTTAAATTATAATTTCATAGATTCAAATACTCTGTTAAATCGACCGCCAGAGGTCACTCTTCCCCTATCAAAACTCGTTGTTGTTTTATCCCAATGGCCGGCTCAAAACTTTTGTACATTATGTAAATAATCTTTTGTTTTCCTTATGCTACTCGCCTTAAGCCAGGCATTACTTTTATCAGATTATGTTTTTTTTATATATTCCTTTAACTCAAATAAATTACTGATCAAAACTATTTTTCATTATCATACTTTAAAGATTTCAACCACGACTGCATTTCCATACCGTAATCTTCAACATGATCTAAATTCAAGCAGAAAATCTCATTCATCTTTATTTATATATAACATATAGATATCCTAATATATTATATTTAAATGAACATTCTGACCTGATTTATACTTTTATAAAATAAATAAAGCTTCCAGGGTTATGTTTCTTGTTCAAATTTCGGGAGTGTTTTTGATTTTTCCATTAAATTTGAGCATTCTAAGATGTCCAAAAAATTCTCATAGGAAATTACTCCTGTTGAAGGACTGACAATTCCGAAAGCTTGAAAATAAAAATTTGAACAAGAAACTTAACCCTGGAAGCTTTATTTATTTTATAATATTATATATTAGTTACTATTTTAAGAATCTTCTTATGAGTATGACGCGAAAATAGGTATTTTTGGGTCAACCGAGCCTGGCAACATTGCACCCGCTGAGCGAGCAGAAAAGGATTAACCCTCGCAAAGTTCCGGTAAACAAACTGTTTCGACGCTAACGTTTGGTTTTGACAGGCATGAAAAAGAACTATCTCTCATAAATTTTAATAATTGTTTTGAATAATATTTGTATTAATATTAATTTGTGTGATTTTTAAATAAATATTTCTTTCAATAAGTATTAAATTATTTATCACTGTTTTCTAACTTAGGCCTCGTCATCCACCGTTGTGACTCAACTACTGATCCCTGCAACAAAGGTATTGATTTATCAATTTATAATTTTCAAGTCAGTTTCCAGCATTACTGTAAAGCTATGAGCGTTTAGTTCAGGTTAAGCCATCGGGACCTTGTATTGTCTTTCTTTTTCAAATTTAAGACAAAAACAACAGAGTAGTTATTTTATTGTTTTATTATAAAACTTTGGAAAGTTAGTAAACCAGAGTTCTAAGTATCAAGGCTTCAAATATATTATTTTTTTATTTCTTGTAAATAGGATAAATTTGATCCATTCCTCAGCACAGATAAATTTATTTTTATTTCTTTATTATCAAAACTATAAGAATTCTAATGCCAACATTCTTCATTTTTATTTTGATTTGATATACTTTTTGTTTAAAGTATACTATAAGGTAATAAATTTGAAATTCATAGTAGAACTTGATAAAGAGAGAAAAAAATCAAAGATAAGGAGGATAAGTTTCTTTTATGAACAAACAATCAAGCTTTCGGGCACAAAGTCGCCCTTCTACAGGAATAAAAATATACAAAATCAAGATCCGTCTATATATATACAAATAATTAGCATAAGTAATAAATAAATATTAGAAATTAGAGAGATAACATTTAAGTTTTATGTCTGATGTACGAATCAGGTAAATCAAGTGAGACTCTCGTGTCTCGAGTGTAAGGCCTTAACAAATTATTTTTAAGAGATAAAATTTTATTTTATATGTGATATACGAAATAAATAATAGGAGAAATGTGAATATGCTAATATTTGGTATAATCTGCTAATTAAAAATCAATAAGTTGTTGTATTAACAGCTTATGAAAATATTTCGTTATAAAGATCCGGAATATCAATGTGCCTATTGATGCTATTATATTTCAGAGATAGTAGCGCCTCTACAACCAATCTCTTATATTTATGTTGAATGTTAGAAAAATGTGAACGGGGTTCTATTGTATTAAAAGTATGTCCTGTATTTGAAATATGTTGGGCTATGAGGGATCTAGGGTCGTTATTTCTGATATTTCGGATATGTTCATCAATTCTATCTTTTATATGTCTACCAGTTTCTCCTATGTATAAGCTAGAGCAATTATTACATTTTAATGAGTAGACTGCATTGTACCACAGATATATCAAAACAGCAGGAAACAAATATCATATTAACACATTTATTGACATTGGGCTATCCAAAAAACTTTATTTTGAGACACTTTCATAACCCTTTACTAACAGCTGTTAATCATAGTTATAAATCTATTTGTACTATTCCTTTTTCCCCTCAGAGCCTTAACATATCTAATTATCTAAAAAACTTTGGAATCCGCACCTTCTTTTCCAATACTCCTAATTTAGGCACTATACTTAGAAACCCTATCACCAATAACAGTTTCCCCTTAAAACCCATACACTTAAAGAATGCAGTCTACTCATTAAAATGTAATAATTGCTCTAGCTTATACATAGGAGAAACTGGTAGACATATAAAAGATAGAATTGATGAACATATCCGAAATATCAGAAATAACGAATCTAGATCCCTCATAGCCCAACATATTTCAAATACAGGACATACTTTTAATACAATAGAACCCCGTTCACATTTTTCTAACATTCAACATAAATATAAGAGATTGGTTGTAGAGGCGCTAATATCTCTGAAATATAATAGCATCAATAGGCACATTGATATTCCGGATCTTTATAACGAAATATTTTCATAAGCTGTTAATACAACAACTTATTGATTTTTAATTAGCAGATTATACCAAATATTAGCATATTCACATTTCTCCTATTATTTATTTCGTATATCACATATAAAATAAAATTTTATCTCTTAAAAATAATTTGTTAAGGCCTTACACACTCGAGACACGAGCGTCTCACTTGATTTACCTGATTCGTACATCAGACATAAAACTTAAATGTTATCTCTCTAATTTCTAATATTTATTTATTACTTATGCTAATTATTTGTATATATATAGACGGATCTTGATTTTGTATATTTTTATTCCTGTAGAAGGGCGACTTTGTGCCCGAAAGCTTGATTGTTTGTTCATAAAAGAAACTTATCCTCCTTATCTTTGATTTTTTTTCTCTCTTTATCAAGTTACTCAAGAGGATTTTAATTTATTTAATCATAGTAGAACTGTTTATTTGTGTTGTGTGTCTGGATATTTCTTATTTTCATTAAGCAAACAAAAGGGAAGACTACCGCTATAATCCAAATCAATATTTCTAATATCTTTATGCATCTATAATATGCATTTACCTCGATTATTTATTTATATATTTCTGAAAAATATAAAATATGTTAATATAACGTATATATTAAACAATCTGTTGTTGTTGCTTATTCCTCAAGTCGTTTAAACGATCTCCATTAGGTTCCATTGTCTCAGCTTTTCTATTATAGTCCTGGGTTTTTCCCAGAGGTCTTTTTTAGAGGATTTGATACAATTCAATAGATGTTCAGGACTGGGAGGCTGGGAATCGCATTTGGGGTATTTCGGGAATGTTTTGATTTTTCCATTATATTTGAGCATTCTAAGATGTCCAAAATAATCTTACAGGAGAACCAGATCACGTTCCAATGGATCCCCTCTTACGTTAACATAGATGGCAACGAGATTGCTGACCAGTTGGCTAAAGAAGTCTGTTAGAGCCAACCTGAGAACTCCCAACTCACCTATTCAGATATTTCTTCCATCCACAAACAAAATAATAACCCCTCTCTCTCTCTGGAAATCCACTCTAAACCACCCCTGGTACACCCTCATTCCTAACGAATCTTCTTTCCACAAAAAATTAAACAATCTAAATTCTTTATGAGGAGCAGAGATTACCGAAATCTTGAGAGTGATTTAATAAATGAAAAGAAACAATTTTAGAAACCTGTTGAATTGTTTATGTCCGGGAGTTTTAAATCAATTGATAACGTATATATGTACCAAAGAGGAAGCATCTCCCTTTAAAATACATTAAAACAGTATATTTTTGAAGATAGAGGTGTCAACTTTGTTAATGAATAAATATAATAATCGCGAAACCTTGTTATATATATGTTACATAAAAATATTATTTTATTTTAAATTATAATTTCATAGATTCAAATACTCTGCTAAATCGACACCAGAGGTCGCCGTTTTCACTATAAAAACTCGGTGTTGTTTTATCCCAATGGCCGGCTCAAAACTTTTGTACATTATGTAAATAATATTTTGTTTTCCTTATTCTACTCGCCTTAAACCAGGAATTACTTTTATCAAATTATGTTTTTTCATATATTCCTTTAACTCAATTAAATTACTGATCAAAATTATTTTTATTATCATACGTTCAAGATTTAACCACGACTGCATCACCATTACCCTCAACATGATCAAAAATCAACAGAAATATCAGTTTTTATACCAGGTCTATTAGTATGAAACGCGAAAATGGCTGCCAGAGGGCGCTGTGCAACTTTATTTGAGCCGACGGTGGCGCTGTTGAAGGCATTTTGTTTTTTGACTCACGTGGCATCAGCATGCGTGGAGTTTTAGAAAAATTCAAATCGTGGAAAATTTCTGGATCCCGTGGAAAATGGTGATTTCCGAGCCAAAAAGTGCCCATTTGCGGGAAGTTTTGTTGTTCGCCTTCAACTGGAAGAAAAGTGCCACTGAAGCCCACCGAATGCTCGAGGAAGTTCACGGCGACCACGCTCTGAGCAAATCGCAGTGTTACAGGTGGTGTAAAAAATTTCAAAGTGGCGATTTCGAACTTTATAATGAACCACGTGGAAAACCGCACCAAATGTTCGAGGACGCTGAACAGCAAGCTTTGTTGGAGAAGGACAGTACCCAAACGCAGGAGAAACTCGCGAAACAGCTCCAGATGTCTCAAGGTGCTGTTTCCCTGCGTTTAAACAGCCTCAGAATGACCCAAAAGCTTTCCTGATGGGTCCCCCACGAGTTGAGCGAAAGGCAGCAAGAACGGCGTCTGGTAACCTGCGAAGGGCTGCTCTCCAGGCATGAAAAGAAGTCATTTTTGCACCGAATAGTAACTTCTGATGAGAAATCGATCCACTTCAGCAATCCTATGCGCCAAAAGTCGTGGGGCCTGCTCGGCCAACTTCCAAAACAGAAGCCTAGGCCCAATCGCTTAGGAAAAAAGGCAATGCTTTGCGTATGGTGGGACCAGACCGGCGTAGTATATTTCAAGCTCCTGAAACCTGGCGAAACGGTCAATACTAGTCGCTACGAACAACAAATGCACAGTTTGAGAGAGGCATTGAATGAAATAAGACCGGAATTGCGTGAAAAGCACAACAAGCTGATACTGCAGCATGACAACGCTCCAGCCCACAACGCTACAGTGGTCAAAAACACCATAAAAGACTGTGGCTGGGAACTCTTACCCCACCCGCCGTACTCACCAGACTTAGCGCCGTCGGACTACCACCTTTTCACATCTTTAGGACACGCCCTATAAAACCAGGAATTTTCGAAATCACACATACTCCGAAAATGGCTTGTTGACTGGTTCGACTCAAAAGGAATAGAATTTTTCAGGCAAGTAATTCGAAAATTGCCTGAAAGATGGTCCGAGTGTATAGCTAATCAGAGCAATTACTTTGAATAAAAAATCTTTTGTTGTATGGAATTGGTGAACTTTTGAATTCACTGAAAATTTTCGCGTTTCATACTAATAGACCTGGTATATGATATATATATTATTAAAAAGGCATATATTGGATCAAAATATCATTTATTTTACTAATATTTCAGTTGGCTGAACGCCAACCTTTTTCATGGTATTATAACATATTAATGTGTTAAGAAAAAAAGTCATTTCCTGATCGTGCAACTTAAAGTTTCTGATAGCTTGCGCCATCTATCAAATAAATATCAACTAATCGTTGATTTTTAATTATTCCGATAGATGGCGCAAGCCATCAGCAACTTTCAGTTACACGATCAAGAAATGCCTTTATTTTCTTAATTTATCTACCTGATCCAAATACAAATTCACTTTTGTACTATTTTTAACATATTAATGTGTGTCAACAATAAACTCAGCTCCACATAACGTCAATAGAATTAAGTTTGAAACATATTTTTGCTGGGGAGAAAAATTTGATATATATATATATAATGGACAAAATAAAATTTGTAAAATTAGGGTGTGAATATTTTGAATATTAACTATAACGCCTATTTTATATTTACAAATAAAAACACAACAATACTATTTATTATGAAAAAGGCATCTTATCGTGCAACTGAAAGTTGCTGATGGCTTGCGCCATCTATCGGAATAAATATCTATACTATAATAAATACTATTTATGTTTATAATATAAATTATATTGTCTAGTTTTATTTTATTACCAGTTGCACAAATAAGACACGCTATATCCGATCTGGATAATTGCGCGTGAAACTATTTACAATAATTCATATTGTAGTAGAGTAGGTAACAGAATTATCAAAAAGAAAATATAAACAATTAAGAAAAAGAGCATTGAATAAACATATAGATTAAACAAATAAGTAACAACATAAATAGATAGAAGAAATAGCAAGGTAGTTATTTACAGTATGTTAAGCAATGATGGAAGTTGATTTAATGGAGTTATCTGTAATAATTCGTATCGCGGAGAGAAAAAGTTGATCAAGTTGAGCTATTTACAATGAAATATTCTAAAGTAACTTATTAATTATTTACATTGATGTATATTGTGTAGTACTCTTCTTTGGAGCACAAATCTCCTAATTTCCTTCGAATAAAATAAATATAGTCACGTACTACTTTGCAGTGACCTATTTTGTAGATCATGATCCATCAAGGTACGTGACTGTGCAGCATCTGGTGGAACTGCCTGGTAGAATAATAAAGACCAACTTCAGCAGGTCTCCTGCCCTATCTTCCATCTTGCTGAACCAACTCAAGCAAACCAATTACTATGTCACAACTTTTTTTGTGCCTTTTCATTTCTACGTTAGGTTTTGATGGGTAGACATACTTGGCTTTTGACACAAAGTATCTTTTTGATCGAGATAATCTATATTTGAACTAAAAATATAACATGTGTGTAATTCAGATATATTTGTATATAACATTTGAGTTAACGTTCCTTTTCCAGAATGGTGTAAAGACTTCCCACAATGTACCATCTGCAGAGCCAAAGAGACCTCACTAGACACTCTTGGAATGTATGGAAGCTTCAAGACAAGGACCTTTATTCCAACCCTACCAAGATTATAAATATAATCCATAAATTAAACCTCATTGACCTTGTATAATTATACAATAGGATATAATACTAATAAAATGAAAATATAAAAAAAAAACATTCGAGTTACATTGTGACAAAAAGGTTATTATATCTATAAATAGAAATGTATTTTTCATTTGACAATGCAAAAGAAAAAATAGTAATAATATTCTCTCTCTCTTTAACCTAATATTAATAAATAATATTTCAAAAGAAGATAACATGAACTGCTAAGAATACAAATAAACGCATTTTGTATGGGCAAACATAGGTAGAAAATTATTTCTCTAGATTCATATATCTATATTCATTCTACTCTCCATTCACTTCTAGATTCATTAGCGTTTTTAGATATTTTCTCATTATTTTATGATTGAATTAAAATATAATAAGTGTAAATTCACTTGTAAATATCACGACAATTTAGCTAGCATTGTGGCTCTTTCTTTATCTCCACACTCTGTGGATTTTACGCAGAGAACAAAGTGTATTGTTTCGATGGATTTTTAAACGGGAAAGCCAACATTGTTTGGCTTTCGGCTGATGTGTACAAGATATAATAAGTTAGATATATTTATGGATAGCTTTCAAACTAAAAAATTTCCCTCCAGTTATATAGTTCAGTCAGTCATGCCAACTCACCTACAATCCAGTTTTCCACGTTAGAAGCCACCAAAATCCTGAACAAACATTTACCATTAGAAAGGTATGCACCGATAAAGTTAATTGCAAAAAGTTTCTTTATTTTAAATAAAAAAATATAAAACGGCAAGCTTTCAAGCGTTAGCTCATCATCAGGCCAATATATTTCGCAAATTTCAACAGTATACGTATATAGAGGTGTGGTAGGTGTTTTTACATATTTACAATTAATATTCTCTCTGAGAAATGCTTTATATATATATCATAATAATCATTTACATATAACGGAAATATAATAATTAAATATGTTATGCCAAAAATTATTGAAACATGATTCATTCGTAAATTACAAATAAAATATAAAAGAAAACCTTTGATGAATGGATGACAGATCATAAATCGTGTAGGTAAAGACTATGGATTTATCTTCGTGATGTGTGTTGATACTGCTGTGGTATATCGATTCTTCGGTTTATGCTGCTATTATTATTTGAAACTAGTGATTCCAGAATGAGCCTATTATATTTAGAAAATATGTTCTGAAAATAGCATTTACCATTAGAAGCACACAAGGTATTCCCATATTTTATAAATAAAGACATATAATTGATATAACACCTTTGATAAATTGAGAAAAAGGACATTTGGGCTTGTGCCATCAGCAACTTTTAGTTACATTTTCAGGACATTTTATTTTTCTCAAATTATCCACCTGATCCAAGTACAAATTCACTCTTGTACTATTTTTCAGTTTTGAAAAAATTAATTTAAATTAATCATGTTGAAAATAATTCAAAATACACCTATCCCCCGATTCACACGGTAGATACGTTCCTGAGAAAAACGTGTAAATCGAAAAAAAAGGAATGTCTTATTTTAAATCTTTCAAACCAGCCATGACTTGCCAAAAATTTGGCTTCTTTTCAGTTGAAGAAGAAGATGGAAATTGCTCTTCAATTTTTTCGTATAGTATTTCGTTAGTATAGTGCGATAAAAACAAAAAAAAAAAATATTTGGAAAACCGTGTAAAAGCGAAAACGTGTAAAACAAGTACCGTGTATATCGGGGGATAGTTGTACATATAAATTATGAGAGCTCTTAATATAACGTGATAAATATTATAATTTCAATATATATTACCCCCTCTTGAGAAATATTTTAAATTTACCCATTATGTCAACATAGTGTCTAGCAATTCAAAATAAGGCATTATATTTTGAAATGACCTTCATGTCACCTTCATATCCTGGCTTTCTATTCTCAGGTTTAACTGACTTCTCTAAACTTCTACCCTCATTTAAAATTTATAGTTAATAAACATTTGAATAATTATTATAAATAAATTAGCGTTTGTACTTCATGTTAGGGGGAGTAGCTGCACATGGCGTCTGTTCCTCATGTCAGAGGCGGCCATTTCCTTTGGAGCTAAGTCATTCTGCCACTGAGTAATGCTCCCAGTTTTGATGACAAAGGCAACCGCATTCTACTTCATCCAGTGTGGAGATAAGAAAGAAGAAGATTTGAATAATTTCAACACAACCGTATTGTTATTTTAGAAAGTCTGTAGTTTGGTAGATATGTTTGTCAAAAATCCGGTTTTAAATATTCAAACTTTTATTTGTAAAAAAAAATAATAATTTTATTAAAGAAAAATTTAAGTATATATAACTCTTTAATGTGATTTTTTATATTATGATGCATCAGCGCGCCATCTGTTATCAAAATTTGAAACTATTATAGACGCGTATGATTCTTTTTTAAATAAAACAATTTCTACTGCCCTTACTGCAATGGAAAAATTAAACCGCTATGAGGGTTCACCACTGATGAGCCAGGCCCTCCCATTAATTTTTCCATTGCAGTAAGGACAGTAGAAATTGTTTTATTTTAAAAAGAATCATACGCGTCTATAATTTTTTCGAATAATGTAATATTTGTTTCAATATTCAAAATGTCAAAACTATATATTAAAAATAGAATGTATATAAATGAACGCAACAAATATTAAATGAGATATGTATATTCTTATACAGGGACATCCTATATAAGAAATGACACAAGTAATTGGCCCATTTATAGAAAAATGACATATATTTATATTCAAATATTATATTTAAAAACAATGCCCTTTCAGCCTACCATACAACGACCAAAGACAACTCTCAGATTTATTAAATTAATTTATTAAACTTTAAACATTTATATATATATATATGTAATGATTCCATATGCAGATTTTATTCTTGGAGAAAAGGTGCAGCATATATGTAAATATGTATTAATTATCTGATAGAAAATTAAATATGTAAAAAATGATTGGATGTATATAGAGTGTAAGAGGAGAGTGAAAGCATCTTATTTATAGAAATAAATATCTTATACCGTATAGTGTTCGTCAAGTGCTACTTTGTTAGGTAGAGAACACGACTATATATATATAGAGAGAAACGAGTTAATTACCTTGTATTTAAGGCAACAAAAGAATCATCTAATTTTCATACATCGTTCTAACCAGATTCAGCTTGTGCAAAACAGACGACCAAAGCAAAATATAAACAAATTAATAATAGAGGGTAAGTTCCTATATTTTACAAGCTTTCACATTCAAAGAATATTCAACTTCTTGCTTCAGTTTTACATTTTGAACTCCAAATAATCAGCATGTGTTTGATAAGGATATGTGATCCAGTATTAATGTAGGTGGCTGTAAAAGATGCCGTTGATAGCCGGTATGTTGGCGAGTGTTTCATCCTAGAAGTTGAACCAGTAGCTCTGAGTCTCGCTTCACATGGCGAAATAAAGGGAACCTATCAACTGAAGGCATTTTAGTTTGCTTTAACACCATACAGACTGTTCAATATATCTAAAGACAATTCAAATTATTTCCCTCTACAGAAAATTTCATCATTTAAATATATCCACACACAAAATCTATGTTTCATTCTAACTGAGTAAGGTAACACAACTGAGATATTGACAAATAGTGAAAAATAGGTATTGAATTGTTTACACAAGGTATGGGGAAGTATCATATCCAAAGAGTTAACTTGGGGCTTCTATAGAGGGCCAATATTTATTCAAGAACCGTAAATGTAGCGGAATTAAGAGGCATTCAGTCTGTATATGCAAATATTACATTGAACAACTGATCAACAAGGATGATCATTCTAAACAGAGCAGTTTATTGAATCTAATAAGATTGAAAATTCACAAATTATATTTGTATATAACTATTTCTATGCAGTTAGTGAGGTTTGATATGATAATTATAAACTTATATATTCTTCCGGATATTTTCAATTTTTTTCCATCGAGTATTTATCAAGGAATTACTGAACACCTTCAATCAACAATTATCCAATATGAGAAATTTAAACCTCACTAACCTATATGGTAGGATCGGACTATTGACTATAACCCTGGCTAAGACCTTTTCGTTAATCAATAAAAATGATTTATTCACGGTTTCATAACTCCCATATCTGATAAAGAAGGTAAAATAGATTCTGGATTCCTCCTAAACATTCAAAAAGGCGTATACAATAGGTAAAAATAACAAGGCTATCAATATCTCAGATTATGTTGCAAAAAAATGGTAGTCAATATAATTTCAACATACGAAAATAAATAAGGAATTAACCACGAAATTTATATTTAAAAAAACTATCAATAAACATTATTGTCGATAAAACGTTAATCCAAGATCTATCTACCTGATGCAATTAATGAATCGAATCCCATATCAATCCCGTGGGATAGAGTTGTGTGGCAACTCCCCATCACGATCTACAAGACCGTTTACTTGTCCTTTGAAGTCATCCAAAACAAATTTCAATATAAACTAGGTATGAAGTGATTGGATTGGAATCGTAAAATTAAATCTAATTTTCACTAAACGTGAAAAACAAATTTTAGTAAGTGAATATTTATGATAATTCGTTTGGGTTCGTCAAGACAGAGCGACTGGAACATCATAACTCAAATATTAAATTATTCTAAATGGTTGAGTATATCTACAAATTAATAAGAATGAAAGGTAGATGAGGTACCTTTTTGTTTTATAATTGTTAACGTTTGATAGGCAATTTATATAAGAATGGGGATAATAAAAAATATAATTATAAAATAAAAAAGGTTTTAAATATTTATATATTTTATATAAAAGACAAAAGATTAAATACAGCTTAGGTTAATTCATAAAATGAAATCATTTAATTGTCCGGCTTGCTTCCAAATGTGAATGCATACTGTTTTATGTATAATGGCGCTCTGCCTTCTGTAAAGCACATGTACTCCTCGTCAGGATATACCATTTTTATTTTTAATACTGTTTTATGTTTTGATTATTTTATAAAAATTAGATTATCTTATCTGAAATCGTATCTTGAATATAGAATGTGCTGTTAATATGTGCAAATAGTAGATTTGCAAAAGAGTAGATAGATTTACATATGTAGAACAAGCAACAATCTTCAAAAATTTAGAACGATAACTCTACGAATAGATATTAAATTATTTGGAAAAAGGTTATTCTCCAAGTGCCAGTGTTGTACAGCAAGGTAAGAAGGCAAAGAATAAACGGCAGAAGGTATTTCGTCTCCTATTGATCCACTTTGGAAATCTTCCTAGAAATATTAGGTTGGTGAGATTTCGCCGAAGAGAATGAATCAAATAAACACCTTTGTGGAAACTCCATAACATTTCAAAAAATCAATAATATCACAAAAATGGATTCTAGGATTTCGAATGATTGGTAGCATACCGATCCACTTATTTGCAGGCGAAAAATATTCTCTTTGATCGTATTATATCAGGCTTAGTTACGGAGAGCCAAACTCACGGCATTCCCAGACCTGCGCTCACTGACAACCACATTTCGTGTGGTACTGAACTCATTCAAATACAGATTTGACTGAAGAAAGAAATGTCTTCAGTTATGAATTCCGTTTCAAAATGAACTTCAAAGACCAGCGTGGACGTTTCTGATGATTTACAGGACAGCAAAGCAATAATACCAACACAACTCAATAACCAGAAGGAGGTCATTTGCTATTACTAGCTGAGTTGCTCTGGTTGAGAAAACACGACAGTACAACAAGATTATATATGTCCAGTTGTGTTTTACTTCATATCAAGACATCCCCTGGACATACCTTTCAGTAGGATAATGCCTATCCACCAACACAGAACACGGTTCTCCTATGGAGAACAGACAATTGATACCTCTCTACATTAGCCGGGTGTGTAGCACAGGGTGGCCCTACCAGGAGTTAAACTCTCGACGTCCTGTGCTACCTGTTTACACTCTCCCGCCACTTTGAGGCTGTAAGATAGGAATTTAGAAGAGATGATAATAGATATTTACATATAAACAATGCTCAATGTGTGTTTTTTAATAAGTTATATTATCACAGAATAAATAATCTGTGGTAGTCTTCTCTACAAATCATCATCAATGTCACGTCATCATCCTTATGTTAAGTCAGCATTTTATTTGTAAATAGTTTGTGGATATATCTCAGTTGTATTGATCTATCTGGAAATTTTGGTAAATTTTTTATGTAATTATAAAACTATTTTAGTGGCGTATTATTCTTTTTAAAATAAAACAATTTCTACTGTCCTTACTGCGATGAAAAAATTAATGGGAGGGCCTGGCTCATCAGTGGTGAACCCTCCCAGTGGTTTCACCAGTTTAATATACCACTAAAATAGTTTTATAATTTGATAACAGATGGCGCTCTAGTAAATCATAAAATATTTTATGTACAAAATGAAAGGATTTAAAAACACGAATGTTTCTTTTATACACAATACAAACTTCTACTGCCCTTACTGCGATGAAAAATATATTGGGAGGGCTTGGCTCATCAGTGGTGAACCCTCCCAGCGGTTTCGCCAATTTAATCCACCAGACCGCTACTCAGAGCTCTAATACTGTATTGGACGATTCTGCTTATATACGCAGCAGGACAGTAGAATTACAATCAAATATGTGTTAAAATAACTTTTGTTTTCTGATTACGCGTTCTGGTCTGACTTATAATCATGATATGGAAACCATCGAATACTGACATGAAGCTAACTCCCCAGGACGGTTCACAAATATGATTAAATCTCTGAGAAGATTCACCATTGATGAGCCAGGTTCTTCCATTATTTCATCATTGCAATAAAGGCAGTTGAAAATTATTTTATTTTTATAAAAGCATACACGTCAAAATTAGTTAAAATTACTTATAAGGTAAATAGCGTTTTTTCTGCTTGTCTTCGTGCTTACCTATTTCTACCTTTGCAAAAAGGTAACCAGATATGTCTCCAAAAATAAGCACCTTCAAAAGCAGGACCTTCCAAGAACAATCTAAGGCGCAGTTGAAGAGAATATGGCAAGATATGACCCAGGGGGAATTCTATCAATCAGGTCAAATAACAGCTTACATAAAGGTTATAGGTTGACAATCCTTTATTAATTCACTACAAACATCGCTATTCCTAAATGAAACATGTGATTCCACTGAGAAATCAATCATCTACCTATCTAGACATGTAGATCACATCTACGGAATTTCTTGCTTTTAGGAACATTTCTTTTGCATCATCGTTTCCTTTTGTTTCAGTGTGTTTATGTATACTTTAGTGAAATTTATTTGTAAACATAAATATACACATTGAAGATAATATACATTGTGCGGGTATTGCTATTTTCCACAAAATAAAAATATAAAATACCAGAGGTAATGAAGAGTATCATATTAACAAATAAAGAATATATATTTTATAATAATTATTTTTTACAAATTTTAAATACTTATGATAAGTGAAATATATTACAAAACATTTAAAGATATAACTTTTATAAAAATGACACACCTGATTTTACTTTTTAAAGAGAAGCCAAATTTTCTAAAACTATTCGATAAAATTCTATCAAATAAATCATTAACTTTAATATTCTGTTCGAATGTTATTTTTGTTCTCATAGAATTCTAGAGGTTTGTTACCTTAAGATGACTAATAGTTTATTTTTGTTTTTCTTAAGTTTTTCCAAAGATCGTTCATTCTTCTTAAGAAGATAGGAATTTGTTCCACAATAAATATTTCTTTTCTATGAAATATATCTCTTTAAAACATAGCCTTATTTCTTCTTTTATACTTTCGAAAATGGATATTATTCATTTTTTAGTAACTTCTCAAAGATTATCTTTAATATAGAGGCTGCCTGGCCGGCCTTCCTAGTTCTTAAAAAATCACTTCGGTCAAAAATGGTTTTTATTATCTCGACGTTTCGACAAAAAATTGTTGTCCTCGTTAGTAAAAGATAAAAATTAAAGCATTTAGTAAGGCGTTAAAGATGTATTACTTTTCAATACTGTTTTATCCTAGAAGGTTGGGAGGTAGCCAAGAGTGAAGTGACGTTTCAATGAACTCGTTTATTAACATAAATTGACTGAATGCTGGTAGCTAAAAACTGTCGCTATTTATATACAAATTTCTATGAAAACTATTATGCAAAACAGAATATTTGCATATCCATAGTCCAATATGCAAATACACTACAAATACCTTGACAAATGCTTCAAATTTTTTTTTGTCTGACGAGAACAAAAGAATTTTGTCGAAACGTCAAGAAATAAAAGCCATTTTTGACCGAAGTGTTTTATTATTTATGAGGAACTTCTCTTAACCATATATTTTAACATCATTTGGGATATTCAGCCACACATGTGTATAGACATCCTATACATGGCGTTCTCTTTCTTGAAACTATGCGATTTTGATACGAAAACACAAAGTGGCAACGAAGATGCTGAGCAAGGTCTTAAATTGTTCAAACTGCTCTGCCTTACCGTATATTTTATTTTCAAATATGATTTGTGGTTTATACAGAGTATAATGTTATTCATCATACAAGAAATATTATATCAATACAAATAATCCTAGGATATATTGTATAAAATCACAATACAAAATAATGATAATAATTCTACCAAATCCTTAATATGATATTTATATACAGTTAAACCTGTCTATAGTGCCCCATCTTGGGACTCACAAAAATAGGGTGCTATAGAGAGAGGGTGCTATAGACAGGTAACTTTTAATGTAAATCTCGCATCGTACTACGTATTTAAAATAGGGCGCTTTAGAGAGGGAGGTGCTATTTAGAGGGGCGCTATAGTCAGGTTTAACAGTAAATGTATTATGTTATATAAGTCAGAATATTTGAATAAATGAATTGTTCTGATCTATTTAGAAACCGGAAAGGTATCATTTGTTCAAATTTTAGAATTAATGTTTTTCTTTTGAATGTTTGTTAACACCTTTTAGATATTAACGTGTCATGTTTGATTCCGATTGAACTCTTGGGATATGCCCCATATCTCTCCGATTTTTATAAAATAATTTCACAATGGTTATTTATCACACGATATAAGTTTTATATTGCAATGCCATCTCAGAATGGACAAAATTTAGATTCTAATTTGTAATAAAACGAAATTTGATAGCTGAATTATTTTAAATAATTTGCATACTCTTGATTTATATCAGTATATTTGAATAAAGCACGCACAAACAATATCTTATTTGATATATTAAAAGTAAGACATATAGAGAAACGCTATCGTTCACCATTATTCTTAGTTGTTTCGTGACATTCTAACAGGTTTCATTATCTGTATTAATGGGGAAGGTTATATCTATTAATCACACCATGCACCTCGGTCATAACTATAATTTTGAAAGAAAAATACCCGAAACGGTATGTTTTTACCATCGGAAAACCGTCTTGTTTCAGAGACTAATGGCTTGTTCGAATTTCGCCCCCAAATATCGGCATTCGATTGGGTCTCATCGACTTGGACAAAGACCTATCCTCCTACCTGCGGGGAATTCTAAACTGACCCCGGGACAATCTTCTTAAATCTCTTTCCAAGCTTTGAATTATAACGATAGCTTGTTATACGGCCAGGAAGTTACTTATATATATTAGATAATAAAAAGGTATATATTCGATTTAATGAATGAGTTATTTTGTCAATATTTCGGCTGGCTGAACGCCAACCTTTATCGAGGCATTACATTTTTGTATACACAAACAAATTTCCCCAACCCACTTTGTATATTTTAAATGATTTCAACTGTGATATTATAACACTATGCGGCGCTGAGTTTGTGTATACAAAAATGTAATGCCTCAATAAAGGTTGGCCAGCCGAAATATTGGCAAAATAAATCTTTTATTAAATCCAATATATGCCTTTTTATTATCTAATGAATTAAATATGGATTGCTCTATTTTCAAAACTTATACATATCTATTCATTAAAAAGACATATATTGTATAAAAATATAATTTATTTTACCAATATTTCAGTTGACTGAACGCTAACCTTTATCGAGGTATTAAAACATATTCAGAATCGCTACGGACCTCCACCAGTTTACGTTCAGCCAACTGAAATAACGGTAAATAAATGATATTTTGATCCAATATATGCCTTTTTAATTAAATATTTATTTATGGATTGCTCTATTTTAAAAAATATATTTATTTATTTATAACGAATGAAGACATTAAGATACGAATTTTTCTTTTCACAAATATATCAAACTTCTACTGTCCTTACTGCGATTAAAAATATTGGGAGGATTTGGCATATCAGTTGTGAACCCTTATTCTAAGTTCTAGAGTTCTAAAGCAGAGGTCTGGTAGATTAAATTGGCGAAACTGCTGGGAGGGTTCACCATTATTGAGCCAAGCCCTCCCAATATTTTTTCATCGCAGTAAGGAAAGTAGAAGTTCAATTTATTTGTGAAAAGAAACATTCGTAATGTCTTCATTCGCTATATAGATGGCGCGGTATTGTTTTGCATTAATTTATTTATTTCAATTTAAAGCGCTATGTACTCCTAAGGACACTTGCGCTGTTATACATGCATGCTTTTAAAATTGTATTTACATATTTACAATAATTTTAGGCCGTAAAGAATAATCATATCGTCGCATATATGAGCCTTCAAACCACCTACAACCTCCGCCAATAGATAGCGCTTTCGCCTATTTCCAGTCTTGAAATTGGTGTGAGAATCGCCGACTGCTGTAGTCCTGTTTCCTGGGGCAAATGTTTGTAAATACACGTTTATATTGACCCTAGGAGGTGACGTAATGTAAATACCCGTTAATTGTTATTCTAGTTATATGTAATGTGTAGTAGAAATGACAATAAAAAGAAGGAGTGTTAGAAGTCTCAGTGCTGGTTGCTGTTGTTATTCTTGCCATCGCTGCTGCTATTCTTCTGGTAAGTCTCTCGTGTCCCCCCACCAGTGGTAAGGCCGAGAGATACTACCAGAGGAAAGGAGATCCACTTGAGTGGTGGTTCTTGGAGGTCATTAGGTGGTCTGCAGGGTAGAGCTGCAGAGGTGAAGCAACGGGAGTTCTGGGCAGGTGATCCACGACGGAAGAAGCGCGTCGTCGCAAAGAATCGGAGGAGTCAAGCGCGCGACAATATGATATTAAAGAAGTTAATTATATTGCGTAATATATGAGTAAGAGCAAGCTAAATCAATCAAACAATTTCTTTCTTCATATCTATAATGTTTTTAACGCATCCTAACGCCAAGCCCTCTCAACCGATCAATGTGTATCACCACACTGTATAAATATATTAACCTATAAAGAAATATTGTATTTTTAATATGTAGAATATTTGGCTCGAGAAAATATTTAGAAGAAAATATTTCCAAGTAATCTATAAGATTGTCCCAAAAGTTCGTTTTTTTTTCTTAAAACGTTGATTTTCTTATTACTTGGCGAATAATATTATTACGGCGAATATATAATATAATACATAATACAATTACTTTATACATAATACAAAGACAGAGGCTGCCTGGCCGGCGTTCATATTTATTGAAAATAAAGATATTTCGGCCAGTAAATCTTTTTGTTATCTCGACGTTTTCCTCTCATGAAGATCAGACCCTCCTAGACTTTGTCCGAGTTTTGATTTTTGTTCGCTCCTGACGAGGACAAAAGAATTTTGTCGAAACGTCGAGGTAATAAAACGATTTACTGGCCGAATTATCTTTATTTTCAAGAAATAATACAAAGACATTATACATAACGGCGAATAATTTTGGTATTTCAATGTTTTGCAAGTGTTTACGAACTTTGGAGACATCCATGTAATTACTTTTTAATACATCAATAAGTTAAGCCCTCATAACCAATCGATTCGTATCAGCACATTGTATAAATATATTAACTTATAAAGAACTATTGTATTTTAATGGGTGGCATATGTGACTCGAGAAAAGTTTTAGGAGAAAATATTACCGAACAAACTTCCTTACTGCGACAAAAGAATAATCGATAATTTATAATTATTCGGTCTTTCCGTATTATTTAAGTCTTCTATATCAGTTTAAAATCATTTATTAAGTAACTTAATAGAAACAACATGCTTTAAAACATCAATATGATGGTCCGTAGGTGACGATATTTGATTACAGCAATGAAGATCATGTCTGGAGCATCTACTTGAAATGTGGGATTTTAAGAAACAATTCCTCCACAGCGGCGATTATCAGCGTAACTTGAAGATTAGACTCGCTCTTTGTGTTCTCTGCCTCAAGATTAATTACCTTCTCTCCCAATTGATCGCTGCTGATGAAGCTGCGCCATACAAAAAATTACTCTTGCTGCTGACTTTCAAATTTCAAAAAGACCATTGTTGGATGTTCACGTCCTTCCTTTCTATAGCTGTGGTGATGGGACCCCCGATATTATCACTCTATCTATTGTGACTCGGAGAGAGGATTATAGGCTCTCTTTTAGAGAATACTTACATTCTCTTTAAGCATTTTTAAGTATCTCAGTTTAGCACATTTTGCCACTCGTGCATCACGTGGATAATTTGTTTACAGGGTTAGAATCCCCGAGGAAGATAGGGAAACAGCCTTATTGAAATATTGGAAGTTTATAATAAATATTCTGATTCAAAATAAGCGTTAATCATACAATATAATATATATATATATTTTTTCTATATCTTACATTCATATAAATATATTCTAATTCATTTATATACAGTGTATCTAGTTATATATTTCAATATATACAAGATTCTCATATGTACATAATTATAGCGTAACAACCCCAAAATTAGATACAATTCAGGGCGCCAGTTTGGCCATAATGTACAAGTAATATATCATGTAATACAAAACAGAGCAATAAAGTTTTATTGAGAGTCCGCCACACCCAAGTATAGACAAGGATCTCCGATTACAAAAGTCGTTAGTTTTTTTACTTACGACCGACAAACGACCAGATAACGGCAGTTCATCTTTCCCTCTCATGAAGATCAGACCCTCCTAGACTTTGTCCGTGTTTTTTCGGCACTGGCCTCTCTCGGAGGTAATATCCAACCTGTCTCATCCTTTTGTGTTTCCCATTGACGCCTGAAATCATCCTGACCACTGTGGACCAATGGCTGCCTACCAGACATATATATAGTGCGTTGTATATAATATATTATATGGGAATTTTGCCTTTTTAGTAAAGGTTAAAAATGCATTCGTTTAATTCTTCAAAACGGTGCATTTCCTTCGACATTCTCAGTACAAAACGCTCAGACTCAGGGTAAGGAATTGACAACAACAGCACTAGTTTAGAACTGAAATTCAAATTGGTGAAGCAATGTAGCCAGTACTATCTATTTTAAGATTTATAGGGAAGGTTTTACTGTGTTTTTTTTTTTTTTATCTAATGAGTGTTTCTTAAGCTCAATTTATATCATCTATCGTTTTGATTTTTTTAAATTGAAAAACGTATGAATATTTGAGTTATATGAGGTGTGAGTGGATCTATAATTGGTTGGGAGTGTCAGGGAGTGTCTTCCTCAAAACCATCGATCAAATCAAGCCAGAAAACCACCTCTATTTATTACTCTAATTTTGATTTTATTCACTATATCAGGCAGTGTTGTGTCCTCAAAGTATTTATCAAATAAATCAATTCTTTTTTCGAACTGTGATTCTATCAGAAATACAATATTATTTGCATTGAGAAGCAGATAAACAGAGATGTACAGTTCCGAAGTTTTAAGAATCAACCATTGATAAATGATCAACCATTGAAAATAGTTCCGTTACCATCAAAAACTTGGATGAAACTTGGAATTGACATAGTTGGTCCAATTGGCCATCATTATGTTTTAACAGTGATCGACTACTATTTTTCATAATCTGAAGCAATAATAATAGAAGACATTTCCAGCAAGACAATTATTAAAAAATAAGTACGTTAAGTGACCTTGTAACACCATTGCCTGTATCTTGCTAGACTTAGCGAGCCGGCGCCTAACTGATGACCTCATCAGTGTCTCTAGACGTTTTGAACAATATTGATAAAGCGGTTACTTAATCCTTGAACGACCAGTTTGGTCCATAAAATATATAGTGGGGGACAGCTCATTAATTTCGTAGATAAAGAGCCGACCTTGAGGCAATGATGGCTGTTGTCTATATCTCTGCGACTGACTCCAGGATTCCGCCGCCGTGTCAAAGCCAAGACTTCTCTCAAACAGGACGATGCTCTTATTGACAATAAGACGACAAAGCCATTCTCCAGTATATATAATAGTATAATCTATATATATAAAAATGAATGTTTGTATGTTTGTTTGTATGTCCGGTATACAAATTCGCAGTAGTTCACTAATTCAAACCAAAATTTCCATACATAGGTAAAAAAAATTACGGGGAAGACGATAGGCTATTTAAAAAAATATATAAATCAATTATTAAAACTATATATTTTTATTCAGAAATGATGATGACGATATTGCTGTATCATGTTTGATTTTCAGATACAAAATTATATCGGGAAAAATTCCTAAAAGCTGAGACCACGGGTGAAACCAGTTCATTATTTTGTACGCAGGAACAAAATCCTAACAGAAAAACATTCATTCGAGCAGAAAACAAAAGCAAGACAATCTTTCTATAAAAATATCGCTTCTCAGACACAAAGTTTGGAGCGGGACGTTTCACAAGAGTGACATCCACGGCGCCAATTTATAATTGTAACGAATACTATTTGAAAATCAAAATAATATAATTTTCAAATATCGTTGTGGAAATTTACATATTTATTTTTATATTTTAAAAACACACAAAGTCTGGAGCGGGACGTTTCACAAAAGTAACATCCACGGTGCCAATTTATAATTGTAACGAATAGTATTTGAATAAAAACATTTAATCGGGTAAAACCCGTGCGTTGCCCGGGTCATTCGGCTAGCATAATATATATTTATCTCTATATATATGTTATGAATATTTTGTTTTGTTATTGGAATGATAAAGGATTGGAGGTGCAGTCGTGAATAATAGCTATTTACTTATCAAGCTATATATAGTTTTTATTTTCAATTACTTGAAAAGAATTAGACATTAAATATTTTTCACAGTATTATAGAATTTATAAAATGAATCCTATATTCGTGATTTAAAATAAATAATAGATTAACTATACATATATACAACAATATTCAAAGTAGTATCTTCTAAATCTATGGTCAAAAATAAAATAATAGTCAAGGATGAAAATAAAATACATGTTTTTAAAAAACGAAATATTTGCATTTTAGATTATATAATATATATATATTTTATATAACCAATAAAGAATCAAGGATTTGGTTTATTTTCTTATTTCTTTTATTTCTAAGCTTTCGGACTAGCATGCCCTTCAACACGGAGATCTAGAAGTACAAGTTGTACTTCTGGTGTCTTCGTGCTAAAGGGCATGTTAGCACGAAAGCTCGAGAAATAAAAGAAATAAGAAAAGAAACCAAATCCTTGATTCCTTATTGAGTATTACAAAATGTAAAACAGGAAAGAATCTTTATTATATTGTAGCGGATGTATGTAAGTTTTTCTTTTATAGCTATTTTTAATGTAAAGGAAATAAATAATCAAGAATTTATGTCTCGTTAGTTTTTATTTTTAACCAACGTCTCATTTTTACAAAGTCGTCATGTAAATATGTAATCTTTTATTTTCTTCTTTACGCCTCTAATCAGGTATTTCTTCCTTTATTATGTCTATCAGCACAATTAAAGCAAATTATGATTCAAAACCGTTTTTATTATTTTTACCACGACTGCATTACCAATACCATTAAGTACTAGAAAGAATTATCTGACATATCAAATTTAATATTATATGATATACAGTTATACCTGTCTATAGCGCCCCCTCTTGGGACTCACCAAAATAGAGTGCTATAGAGAGGGGGTGCTATAGACAGGACACTTTTAATGTAAATGGCATCGTACTACTTATTTAAAATCGGGCGCTATAGAGAGGAAGGCGCTATTTAGAGAGAGCGCTATAGATAGGTTTAACTGTATATGTATTTTAAAAAATATATTTTAATATTTGACAAACTAGAATTCACTAAGAGACGTATACGGTAATTCCAAATCGACTCCTAATCTAGGAGATGGAAGAAACACGTTATGTGATCCAGCTATAAATATTAAAACGTCCGAAGAGTGAAATAATTAAATGTGACTTTGAGACCGCAATTGGCCATAGATGGTGTGTAAGATCCAATATTTACCTTCCTGTCAGCGGTGAGAATTAAAATGGTGTAATTAAGACCTGACCTTTCCCTTTTTTTCACCTTCTAAGTGATGATGATTATTGGAATAAAGTTCTATGAAAAATTAAATATGAGAATAATAATTTTGAGATGTTTACAGCACGTATCAATATATATACATATATATATATATATGTAGTTATCTAACCTATTTTTGAAATTCACTAATATAGAATTTTTGAAATGATATTATTATTAGTGAATTTCAAAAATAGGTTAGATAACTACCTATTTACAATAAGTATTAAAAGTCGGCGTATTCTAAAACTATGGTCAAAAACAAGTAGAACTATCAATGAATGAAAATAAAATATATTTTAATATAACATTTTAAATAATATCCTAATATATAACATTTCAAATAATATCTTAATATAACATTTTAAATAATATCTTAATATAACATTTTAAATAATATCTTAATATAACATATATATATATATAGAAGCATAGGGCGCCTCTCCCGTCAAAATAAACGTCAAAACCTGACGCCATCTATTGACCGTCGCCGCAACTAGTGGCCTCGGGTCGGTGACAAAGCCACAACACCAGCTTTGGCAAACTGAGAAGCGTCCACCTAGAGACCATGGTTTCGGGCTAATGGTCCTCGTCAGTCTAGGGCGGACTTTATTCCATGAGATCCACACGGGATCTAATGGAATCTTCACAATCTACCATATATGTGTGTGTAAATCATATAAATTACGTTAAATTCTTCCAAATAAACATTATAATCGAACAATCAAAAATGAGGACAAGAGTTAACAATTTTGAGATGTTGCAAGATTTCGAGAAAATTACACACTCGATAACTTCTATATTCATTTGTTTCTGGATTTGCCCTTTGAAGAACAGGTTTCTTTTCTCGAGAGCTTGAAACACCTCAAAATTAAGAAACTATTTGCACTCATTTTTTCCAATTCGAATATTTCTATAATATCGCTTTCATAAACACTATAATGTATATAATAAATCTTAAGGATAATCGAAAAAATATATGTTATATAAAAATGTTATTTAATTTTAAAATTATAATTCCCAGATCAAATTATTCTGTAAATTCCACCGCTAAATGTCGCGTGTTTCCCTTTAAAAATTCCTTGTTCTTGTTTCCCGTTGGCCGACTCAAATCTTTTGAACATATGTAAATATGTAATCTTTTATTTTCTTCTTTACGCCTCTAATCAGGTATTTCTTCCTTTATTATGTCTATCAGCACAATTAAAGCAAATTATGATTCAAAACCGTTTTTATTATTTTTACCACGACTGCATTACCAATACCATTAAGTACTAGAAAGAATTCTCTGACATATCAAATTTAATATTATATGATATACAGTTATACCTGTCTATAGCGCCCCCTCTTGGGACTCACCAAAATAGAGTGCTATAGAGAGGGGGGTGCTATAGACAGGACACTTTTAATGTAAATGGCATCGTACTACTTATTTAAAATCGGGCGCTATAGAGAGGAAGGCGCTATTTAGAGAGAGCGCTATAGATAGGTTTAACTGTATATGTATTTTAAAAAATATATTTTAATATTTGACAAACTAGAATTCACTAAGAGACGTATACGGTAATTCCAAATCGACTCCTAATCTAGGAGATGGAAGAAACACGTTATGTGATCCAGCTATAAATATTAAAACGTCCGAAGAGTGAAATAATTAAATGTGACTTTGAGACCGCAATTGGCCATAGATGGTGTGTAAGATCCAATATTTACCTTCCTGTCAGCGGTGAGAATTAAAATGGTGTAATTAAGACCTGACCTTTCCCTTTTTTTCACCTTCTTACCACCGAAGGAAAGTAATAAAATACAACAATATTCCATCTGTACAGTTATTTGTTAATAGAATTATATAAATATTTAAATGTAATTCTACTGTCCGAAAATCTTATGTCCTTAGTTTGCTTAAATACAATTTCTAATATTTGACCTCTCAGGGAATTTTTGACCGATTCTACAGCTGGTAGTCTGATACATTGTGTTACATTGAAAGTTTTGTAAATATCTTTTTTTAAAGCTATGAATATTTTTTTTTGTAAATTTCATATATCTTTATAATTAAAAAGGCATATATTGGATCAAAATATCATTTATTTTACCAATATTTGATACACTTTAAAATGTTATAACACCTTGATAAAGGTTAGCGTTCAGCCAACTGAAATATTGGTAAAATAAATGATATTTTGATCCAATATATGCCTTTTTTATTAAAGATTTATCTATGGATTGCTCTATTTTCAAAAATAAATCTCTATCTCAACACCTAAATTTATTTCAGATATCTTACAATGTGAAAAGATAAGTAAAATAGAAAGAAAAGGTCAGGTATTGATAATAAAAAAGAGGCATATCCTGACCTCTCACATGATCGATAGCAGAACGCCATATATTGGAGTATGAACCAACAAAGTGTTGATTAAAGCTTGTTCAATAATATTTGGCCAAGCTTCAGGAAGCCACATGGACCAAAACTTTGGCCGTTGGTGTATAGCCTGCACCACGCTGACGAGCAACAGCACGAACCTGTTCCTTGTTATCTTTTCTTCATTTATAAAGATGGGTTAGTGTCAAATATTATGGAACAATCCAAAATTAACGTTTAGTGGATTTTTGTTTCACTAGAAGGCGTTTTTAGAGGGCGTCAGCCATCTGAAATACTCGTTGTGAGCCGTCAGGATATATCTCTTTTGTTTTAATACTGTTACATGGAAGACAAGCCCAAGATACCAGAGTAAAGTTGGGGAAAGAGGGGTGGACTCCACCTGCCCCCGCTGCCATGTGGCAGGCGCCAAAAACAGCATTGCTGTGTGGGGGAGGACAGAGTCTGATTAGATCTGAGGGAAGAAGACGTGGCGACTTGCCTCCGGCCGTGTGGATGATCCTGCAAGTCGGTTCCAGGAGAGCCTGGCATCGGAGCGACCTACAAGACGGTGTAAGTCCAGCTGCACTTGAATAGTGTGGAGCGGGACACAAGACTGACATCCACAGCGCCAAGGATTCTTCTGACGGGGAGGTTGAAGGCAAGTCCCACTGATTGTACTTCTTCTGTTTAGAGATATAATAAAGCGCTAACTTTAGCTGCATTCCTTCAAACTCACGTGTGTATCTTTGTGGCATCCTGAATAAACAAAGTACACAAAGAACGTCTGAGTAGGACGTAACAATAATTTACGATGTACCAAAATATGCAACTCTAACTTTAATACAACAACAACAAAAGCCTTTATTGAGGACCTCTTGTCCTATAAAGGATTCGCCAGTTTACAGAGTAATTGAAGAGAAGAGAACTAAGAATACAGAGAGAAACCTATATGTAGTAGGTATAGTATAGTATTTTCTACACTGTGACTATATACAACAGCAGCAACAAGCCTTTTACTGGAATCAAAGTCCCATACAGGATTCGTCTCTAACTTTAATACGCATGTTTACAAGAGGAAGAATCGTCGAATACCATTTCGAAGAAGGAATAAAATCTACCGTCGACGAGATTCTCAGTGCTTCGTGGTTAATCTTTTGTTTGAATTTCCCAAACCTGGTGTTGCGGCTCATTCCCACTAAAGAATTTCACTAAGGTGATAAGCATTGCTCTAATGCATAATTGAAGGGATAGATGCCTCTTTCGGTTTATTATCCCGGGGGAGGATTTTTACCAAACAATATCAATAGATAGGTAAACTTATTTTCATACCCAACAGTATATATGTTATATTAAAATATTATTCTATTTAAAATTATATTTCATCGATCCAAATGCTCTGCTAAATAGACCGCCAGAGGTCACTCTTCCCCTATAAAAACTCGTTGTTGTTTTATTCCAATGGTCGGCTCAAAACTTTTGTACATTATGTAAATAATCTCTTGTTTTCCTTATTCTACTCGCCTTAAGCCAGGCATTATCCTTCTCAAATTATGTTTTTATATACCTCATAAGCTCAATTAAAACAATCTCTGATCAAAACTATTTTTGTTTAATATACTTTCAAGATTTTAACCACGATTTCCATTACCATAATCTTCAACATGATCTAAATTCAAGCAGAGGAAATCTCTGTTCATTTTTATATTATAACATATATATATTAAATACATCTTTATTTTGGTATTCTGACTAATTATAAAAATGTGTAAAGATCCAATGATCATTTTTTAGTTTTATCAAACGCCTATCACCTATTAAGACAGGTTTATATTTTGTATATTCCATTCCATACTGTCTAAATCCTAGGTCAAAAGAAAACATAAAATTCAATAAGTGTTAAATTAGAAAGGATACGAGAGATTTTAGAGGTTCTAGACTATCAAAGAATATTGAGAGTGTGCTATTGGAGTCGTTCAAAAACGTCGTCATCCCCACTAGTTGTATGATTATGGTATTTGTTGGCAGACAATATTTGACATCCGCCACCCAGCTGTTTGTCCTCGCTTATTGCCGACTTGATTAAATTAAAGTCTGCAGGGATTGTTGGTTGGCCCTGTGATGGATAACAAAAGTCCAATTACATTTTTTGTATTATAGGTATAGCACATATTTACATATTTCTTATATTAGCATATTCGCTTATTCCTTTTTCTAACCAGCCCATGACGCGTAACGGCCGTGGTTTGCTGCAGTTTTCTTTTTTAAAATCCTATAATATTATTCTATCTTTATTTATTATATATTTTTAAAAAACAGACTCTTATTCTTAAATCAACTAACAGATATTTACAAATTTTAAATTTTCTTAATGGTATTATATATATACTGTATATGAAAAATTAGTAATAAAATATAACAACTCTGTCAGGTGTTGATATAAATAACGAAAAATGAATATCCTGAACGCTCACATAAGATTTTTAGATGGTAGACAAGTTTGATAAGGCCTTGGTAGGGACTGACGATCTCCAATGCGTCTTCCTAAGACATCTCAGATATGGTCAACAGGTCTGGAGATCTGGCTGACCAACCATCCTATCAATATCTTCATGACAATGATGACGGCTGAGCAGAATATGTAATCAGATTGGCTGATATCATCGGGAAATTGTGCTAATAACGAACTTACCTATTCAGTAGGTTAATGTGAGAGAGTGCTTTTGGCTCTTGTCAGCGTGGTGCAAGCTTTGGATGTGAGAGCGAGGAAATGCTATCCGGAGCCGCACTCTGTCATCGCCTTGAACATGTGATTCCGTGTGTAGGTCATGAAGACTTAAGCTAACTGGTTTAGGAGCGCCAAATATCTCAATGTGTTATACCCTGCCTCCTTTTCCAAACGTTTGCTATTCATCTGTTTAATTGGACTGTTTTCTATCTAATATTACCATTTATTTATCGTGTTTATATGTTGTATCAGATATAATTATTTTCTGTAAAATATTTTGTAGTTAAAATAAAGGTAAATATCATAATACACATATTATAAGAGACAAATGAAGAGAATCTCTCCATTTTAAATGTGTTAAAAGAATTCAATTGCCCGAGTCGATAGTTGTGTAGACACAATATTCTTATTTATTTTCCCAACCTTCCTCCAGCAATCCTTTATTGGTTCAACAACGACGTCTGTAACCAATGTTTTGTGCGTCGAAAATGATAGTTGCTCTCTAATATTTCTTTTAAACGACTTCACGCCCGCACGTATTGCTTATCACAGGAGAGCTCTAGAGATCATTGTTCTTCTTTCCATTCTGGTAGTATCTATTCTTATATCTGAATCTCACAGGTTTACAAGATTGGAGGAAGAATAATTTGTTAGGCAACAAAATGTTCGTGACAGTAAGTGCGGTCAGGAGCATTTTCACTGTGGAAGGTAGAGGAGGGATAAAATAAAACACAAAATGTCGTTCCGAAAGTTCAATCACTAGACTCTCTGGAGAATCGCAAGATCTTCCACTGTAATTTGAGAAGCATTGTGCATTGTCGTGAGTATATATTATCGTATTATATGGTTTAAAGGTATCCATTATAAATATCAATTCAATAATCAGCGTCAATAATTATATACTTTTTAAATATTTGAAGCATTCGAAAGTTCCACTGAAAATACTGTTTTGAAAATACTTTCTAAAATTTCTAAGAAGATATAAAAAGGTGACGGCAAAGAGTTTTCTTTAATAAAAAGGTAAAACCTTGCGATATTTCGAACAATAACCTGCTTCGATAGGCTAGATACGAATAGAATCCAGCATGTTGAAGGACGCTATTGTCTGAAAGCTCGCCAAACTTTTACCTTTCCAATAAGGAAACTCATCAGTGCTAGTTTTCACCTCTTCTTAAAAATGATACACGCGGCGATTGTAATTCCTATTGTAAATTTCAAAAATGTTTCAATTATAGTTTGAAAAAGGTTAAAAATACATTTTGAAAATCAATTGAAATTTAATATGAAAACATTATTGATATTTTTGTTAACTGAATCAACATGTAATAGTTTAATAACAAAGTTTGCCATCCAAAATTACTTGATGAGTGAAAGAAATACTTTTCTATAGGAATCTAACTTCTAGGAATTCTCTGTCTGGCAGCTTCTCTTTGAGGAGGGTTAACCACGTCCTAGGGCGGCGAAGGGGGCTGAGAAGAAGCCGGGATAAGTCTCAAACTCCAATCTAATATGGAGAAAGACGTTCATTTACCTTTGAATTTGAAAGCTGCTTTTAAAGATAAATGATGAACCTGCTATAAAGAAACGGCATCTAAATGAGAAAGGCACCGTCGCCTTATTTCTCACGACAATCCACAACGATTACTTTCAGAAAATTGACATGGATCCAGAGCAGAAGCTTTACTCACCCAAGATAGAGGACATTGCGATTGCTGTGATAGAGATGTATGAGGACATCTGAGGCTCTTCATTGGACACGACAACAACAATCCTCAATGATTACTAACTGGACCAAATTTACCACCTGAATTTGGTTATAGGTCTACCCTTCACAAGATTGACAATTGTCTTGCGGGAGTCTAAAAGAGAAAGCAGATCTGTCTTTAAATTGATTCACAATACACACACTTAGGACAAAATTACAAAATATTCAAACTAAGACATTAAAATATTATATAACGGCAATTTGAAATTTCATAACACATTCTATAATATATAATAACAACCTTTTAAATATTAGAAACAACATTTTGAAATTAATTTCCGATATAAAATTTGGTTGAATTTTATAAGAGCTCTTTTAAATGAAAGATGTTTTTCGTATTTTCGAAACCTCAGTTTCAACTTTTATATCTCTTTTATTTTTCGAGAACGTCTATTATCCTCTTAACAACAAAAAATACATTAGTTAATTAGAGTGAATAATTTATTTCTCTTACTTCTTCTACAACTAATTTCAGGATCATTAATCAATTATTATAAAATAATTAAATCAACTTTTAATTATTTTAAAATATTTTTGATATTTTCACATATGAAAAAAATATATGTTCACATAAATTTAAACTATACATGAAATTATACTAAATTATCAATTTTTTAACAACTTGAAGGATTTTTGAAAGTTTTTTGAAATATTTGAAATTAAATGTTTGCTGTTACAAAATTAAAATTATAATTACAATTATTTTATTTCCAAAGCGCTATATCCCGCAAGAGATACTTGCGCCAAACAAGGAGAAAAGTCTATTTACATAAGTTATTTACATTATTCAACGCATGAAAACATTAGAGATCCAGATTTTGTAAAAGGTTTAGAATGTATTTATAAAATGAATTGAACTTTAAATATGATTTTTTATCGGAAATCAAATCGTTAAGTTCACAAACAACTAGTTCATTCTTCACTCTATAATTTTGAAATGCTGGGCAATCGATCAGTAGATGTCTTGAGGTTTGTTCCTCAATACCACAAAAGCAGCTTGAATCCTCCACGGCCTTTATTCTATCTTAAAAACTTTTGAAATTTCCGTGTTTTGTAACAAATTGAATATTATAAAAATATGTACGAAAGTATTTGTTGAAATGTTTTTACATTGAGTACAAGTTGCGTTGAATTTGGTGATCTTCGATCTGGTGCATTCTTTATAATTTCATATTCTATTTATATTATCACACACAATACTCGTTTATCTCTTTATATATTTATTTATTTTTTTTGACGTGACAACGTCTTAAATTAGGTTGCGGCTGGGAGTCACTTATGAAAAAGTGTAACGCCCGGTAACGTTACGATGAGTCATCGAACGAGAGTGCTGCGCGCGCAGCGCTAGAGAATTAGGCGCATTGAATCGGCGCATGCTTGTCTCTGTCTTTGTCTTTCTCGAACGTTCTTGGCGTTGGAAAAACAAGAAAGCGTCATAATACAAGTTCACACGTGTGGTTAAAGTATCGTCAGCTGTGTCTGTAGTGAAAATGTGGAGTGCTTAGATTCGTCATTTACAACAACTACAACAATAAAGGTAAATAATTGTACACTGATATTTCATTATCGTAAACTATGATTGATTGATTAATTGTTAGATTGACACAAAAGTTGAGAAACTGAGTTTATAGGTTATGTCATACTATTGATAAATGTTGATAGTGTTAAGTAAATTATTAGTTTAAAATTAATTAATTATTATTTTACAAATTTTAAATAGTTTCAAATAAATTTAGCAAAAATTTGAAAGTGGCAGATATAAGAAAGTGGCAAAAAGTGGCAGATATAAGAAAACTTTATTTAAACTGTGTTGAGCAAGAATTTTAACATCTAATTTAAGTAAATGTTTTAATTTTCAACTTCATCATTTACAATTACAAATTTTATTTAATTTCAAATTTATTTAGCAAAAATTTGAACCTTCGATCTGAATAAGTGTTTTGATTTTCAAATACCAACGCGGCTGGTGGAGTGGCGATCTATCGTAAATTATCATCGACATCTACGGCGGAAGTGTTCCAAGTTGCGATTACAGACGTAACTCGTGTCATTAAAACCAAGGGTGACATGTGCATGACTGAAGTTACTTGCTTCGCCGCTAATACTAGCTTCAAGTTTATACTCGGTGTTGTATATATTCATCCAGGAGCTAGTATGCAGGATATTGGAATGTTACTATGGCAAGGACTCGGTCCGTACATTCACAACAGCCAGTACGTGCCACCGTTCGTGCAAGTTGATTCTAGTATACCGATTCTTCTGTGTGGTGATTTTAACAAAAACGTAAAGCCTGACAACTCGTTTCTTAAATTCATGAAAAATACGTATAATCTTGATTGCGTATCAAACGTTTCTAAGTCAACTACGTTAAAAGGAACAACTATCGACTTGACTTTCGCAAGACACATTACAGCAGAAACACTTCCTTTCATTTCATATTTCTCCTATCATCGTCCTATCCTCAACAAAATCACTCAAATAGGAATTAGTTAAGTTTAAGTTTACATGTACAATGTTTTAGTAAACAAAATATATTTCTATAGTTAAAATTTGTGCAATTCTTATTTGCATTCAATTCCTTGTTCCTATTGTGCAATTTAATTATATTCATATCAATAAATATTCTACCGTTGTCACGTAAAATCTTCGCCCGTAAAACCGACTTTACAGGCAACCATTGTTTTTTTTTAAATATTTTTATTTCGACTTTATGGAATACCAGCCACCATTTATAGCACAGAAATGGCAGCGCCTATTTTTTAAAATTTAAAACATATATATCAATTTTATACAAGTCTATTATTGACCTGAGCAAATTAATGAAATTTCAGACTTTTAGATTGAATGAAAATATATTTAAAATACATATATTCGCGTTCATTGTATTTTTGTACAGACAGAAAAAACGAAAAACATAAAAGCATTTCGACTAATCATTTAAAATTTATTTTAAAGAAAAAAGTAGCGTCTATTTTTAATTAGAAATGTATTAAAAAGAGGAAAATAAATATTGCATCTACCGGTGTATTAACATTGAGCAATTAGGGATTTATATGAGTAAAATAAAAGTAATGTCAAGAACATTATGCTATTTGATGCAGTTGATTAGATTGTTTTTATGTTTCTCTAGTTTTTTTATCTCTACACTCAATAAATTATAATTGCCCCATCAAACTATGCTTTAATTCTACTTATATAAATCTAATTCAGGAAATGTCTTCTTTATTTTTAATATCAACACCTGACCCACTTATTTTTTTATTTTTTTCTATTGTTTTTCGTGTGTTAAGCGTATTAACGCAAATTTGGCCTTGAATACCCATTTCTTGGTTTCTCAAGAAGCCTCTGGGACCCGAAAATCGTTTTTGGTCGCAGTGGTACAGCCTGCCTGCTTCACGCTGACGAGCGCCAACAGCGCGAAACGCGTTCGTGGATGACTTTTCTTAATTTATCAAGAAATTGTGTTGGCCAAATATCACGAAGCAAGTTAAATAAACGTTTAGTTTATTTTTGCTTCACTAGATAGCGCTCTGCCATTAAAAAAAGCACATATGCTTTTGGTCAGGAAATGTCTTCTTTATATTTATAAATCTGATTATTTCAGCAGTATTGATGATATATTTAATTTCTCCTTATTTTAGTACATTTATATAATAATCTTCAAAAAAGGTAGTGCTTATTAATTAAGAATTATTTTTCAGTCATGAATTCCAGTTTACCAAACATCATATTTAATTATATACAAAGGTTAAACTAAATATTTAAAAAAATAAATTCGGTGGACGAGTGGGTAACACCCTCGATTCCCGACAGTCATGAACCGGGATTGAATCCCGTGTTAAAATTTTGTTTAATATGTGAATAACCTTCACATATTATTCACTGTTTCAATTATCATGAACTAGGTTGCTCTTGTTGAGCGGTACCTAATAATGTGATTTTGAACCGAATATTTAAATATAGAAATAAATATTATAAACCCAATAACTACTTATATATAAATGTTTAGATAATAAAAAGGCATATATTAGATTGAATAGAAGATTTATTTGTCAATATCTATGTTGGCTAACGCCAACCTTTATCAAGGCATTACATTTTTGTATACACAAACTCAGCGCCGCATATAACTGTTTTATAACACTATGCGGCGCTGAGTTTGTGTATATAAAAATGTAATGCCTTGATAAAGGTTGGCGTTCAGCCAACCAAAATATTGGCAAATAAATCTTTTATTCAATCCAATATATGCCTTTTTATTATCTAATGATTTAAGTATGGATTGCTCTATTTTCAGAAATATATAAATGCGTTAATATCACATTCTAAAGATTAAAATGATGATCATTGTTGTGAGTTGATAGAAATAATGAGTAGTTGTTTTTAATACATAGTGAATACTTATTGAATTGGGCCACAATGTCGATCGCGAATGAAATGATATTACTATTACTTATTGAATACAAACAGTAATTGAAGTTGACCAATATTATGGTTTCTGTGTTTAAAAATAGGTTTTGTTGAACCCTTAATAATTAGCATTAAAATCAACATTATTAACTTCAAAATGTGTTGATATTATACCATAAATATATCTCAATAGACATCTTCATGCAGCTTGAGGAACTATATTAACTATGCGACTTGATTTACATCAATGTAAATAATTAATAAGTTACTTTAGAATATAACTCATTGTAAATAGCTCAACTTTATCAACTTTCTCTCTCCACGACACTAATTATTACAGATAACTTCATTAAATCAACTTCCATCATTGCTTAACATATTGTAAATAACTACCTTGCGATTTCCTCTATCTGCTTATGTTGTTGCTTATTTGTTTAATATATATGTTTATTCAATGTTTTTTTCTTAATTGTTTATTTTTCTTTTTGATAATTCTGTTACCTACTCTACTACATTATGAATTATTGTAAATAGTTTCACACGCAATTATCCAGATCGGATATAGCGTGTCTTGTTTGCAACTGGTAAATAAAAAATCCCATAAATATATCTCTAATTTATTTTAAAAATTAACTTTGAATGTTGCTATTAAATGTAAAATATATAATATATTAAATACACAAAAAATCAAAAATATCCTTCTGAAATCCAAAATGTTCTTAATAAATTGAAAAATGTTCTTAATAAAATAAAAAAAGTATATTTTTGCAACAATTTTTCTATTTTTAATTCAATTTAGAGAAGTAATATTGAAAAAAAAGGGATTTGTTTCTAATTTTTAATATTATAAAATTAAATAATTTCAAATATTTTGCTTGATCAAAAATAGAAAAAAAGGCATATATTCTATTTTTTAATTTATTTTTCAAAAGTTTAGAAAATCTATTTTTGATATAAATGCCTGAAAAAAAATGAAATTATTCTAGAATACTAATAAAAATAGGATCCTATTATTTATGGATTTGTCGTCGAGGAAAAAGGAAGTTTTCAATTCAATTATTTATCTTGTCAAATTTTGTATTTGTATCTCTAAATCTGAGGATTTTATTCTGTGTGATGGGAAAATAATGTGGATTTTTCGGGCGGTGGTTGCTGCAATTTTGAGCATATTGTTGGATTCCTTGGTTAGATATTGGGGACCATATATGGTTGAACCATATAAGGTCGAATACAAAAGACAAATATGTATATCTGTAAATTTTTAAAACTTGACATTTGGATTTATTCTAAAAATAAATTATATTATTTAACATTAAAAAAGGCATATTTTGGATCAATATAATTTATTTAAAATATTTCTGATATTTCGATGAGGCTGTTCGCCTATCTTCCTCTAGGATTTCAAATTCCTTCTAAGCCCATCATCTGCGTGATGCATGAGAAGTATTGTTTATATAAGTTAATATAAACAGTATATAAACAAAACTTTTCGTACATCACACGGATGATGGGCTTAGAAGTTGTTTGAATTCCTAGAGAAAGATAGGCGAACAGCCTCATCGCAATATCGGAAATATTTTAAATAAATTATATTGATCCAAAATATGCCTTTATTTTAATGTTATTAAAATGGATTGCTCAATTTTTAACATTATATTATTTATATCACATTTATTTTAGAAGCCAATTTATATTACAAGTACATGATAGAATTATACCAATAAATTCTCAAATATTGAATGTGTTCGTATATTTTACATTAATTACGCTAATATTTACAAACGGACCTTAAACCTGAGTATAAATTTATTTTGAGCTTCCAAGGTACAGGTTGTAGCTTGCATAATACCTTGTACGTTGTAGAATGGTGTAACTTTCAACTACCGCGCGTCAATTATTCCGAAATTAACGGCTAAGATTCTATAGTTAACATTTATTTTTTGTGGATCAGTTTTATTATCTTTTAAGCCAAAATATTGAATGTAGGGGGTTGGGAGAAGTCCGACTTAATCAGTCCCCCCTGGACCTTGGAATATTTGACCAAATTCTGGTTCAAGGTGGCTAACATGGCAATGGCAACCATTTATAAATGAAGAACAAAACTGATATATCCAGTAATGTCCGGGGTAACCACCGCGTCAGGAGCTACAGCCCGAATTCCTGATGAGACATCTACGTTGGACACGACAAAAAACAACATTGACAGTAAAGGTCTTCACAATATCAGATATGTAAGTAAAAACCAGTTCTATTTTTTATTTCCACTACTATTGATAATTAATTTTATTTATGTTTATCGGATCATATTAGATATTGTCCTATTCAATCTAAATATTAGTTAATACCTGATCAGTTTTTAGGGTTGTTTATTTATATAATAAATGCTTATTTCAAAAATAAGAATATATTCCATAAATATTAATTATAATTATATTTAATATTCATATAAAGAATAATGAAAATATATCAAACAAATGCCACTGAATTCTGTAGATGAGTTTTTTTAATCTTTATTAGACGTTATCTCGAGTTTTCAGACATATTTGCCCTTCTGCAGGAGAAAGTAAAAGCATATAAACGCCATTATGATTCTAACCTGATATACAGGAGACTAAAATCAATTTTGAATGAAAATATATATGTACACCCATACCTCGCTTTGCGTCGGTGTTACGTTCCAAAAAAAAACACGACGCAAATTGAAACGACGCAAAGTGAAAATATGTGAAGGCGCAATCAAAAACAAAGGTGTGTTGCCATATTTTAGGAAAGAAAATTAAAAAGAAAATCAAAGACTCGAATTCAAACAACGCAACTTCGAAAATCTAACGACGCACAGTGAAAATCAGTAAAAATTAAGCAGCGACGCAACTTCGAAAAAAACGCAAAACGAAACGACGCAAAGCGAGGTATTGGTGTATGTTATATTAAAAATTATTTATTTTGATTCACTTTTTCTAGAATAAAATACTCTGTTTATTCGACTGCCAGATGCCGCGGCTTTCCCTATATAAACCCATTGTTGTTTCCCGTTGGCCGGCTCAAATCTGTACATATGTAAATACGTAATATTTTATTTTCTTCTCCAAGCCTCAAGTATAGTAATACTCTCTCTCTCTCTCTCTTAT
>CP092867.1:108992715-109012837 GCA_030710605.1 Cordylochernes scorpioides
TCCGACTGTAGTAGAGTAATGGAAAACCCCACTGGAATAATTTCTTCCAACAACGCCGTCCCCTGCCAGTCTACGCCACCACGAGCGGATCAAGCCGCCTACGTCCCGCGGACTCGTCTACACGCCATGTACGGCAACCACATTCCCCATCGGGACTTTCCAACATGAACCAAGTCTTCAACACAACCCGCTTCGAAGTCCAACAGAAGCCCATCAACAGTGAGTGTTTAACTTTATTGTGATTTCATCCGTTTACATTTTTGCTTGTTATATATATCACATCCATGTTAGCCCACTTTTAGCACAGTTCATGCTCTAAATAACTTATCTCATATCAATTTTAAAACCATAATATGCTACAAGCTTCAAGCTTACAATGCCTTATTTTATTCTCAATAACATGTTCTCTCGAAAATTTTTCTTATCTTACACCATCGCTCTTGAAAAAAAAAAAAAAATTCTTGTTCTTTAATTTTTCGTACATCAACTTATGTTTTTATGAACCAATGACCAAATTTTCGCTGAACCTCTCAGTCTTTCTGCAGTGAATCTATTCCTACATTGAAACTTAGGTTCTGAAAGTCAAGGCTTTTTTTTTTCAACCATTCGACCTCAGAGGTCTTATTTTTGTCAAATGACCGCAAAGGTCCACTTTTTTCACTCGACCCCGAAGGTCTTTTCTCTTTCACGTACGTGCATGTCCATTATTTGTTTAATTTATTAATTTTAGTGTTATCAAGAGAACCGTACATATGTTGTCTGCCTAATCAATCTCCTCCATTCTAAAGTATCTCTGTAAAATGTCTCAATACATATTAGCACCACGTTTTGTTGACGAATACTGCAGAGATGACGATTTGCTCCAGCCTCTTTCTAATGGCTTCCTTTATTCATTTTACAATGTTGAAACACTTACTTTACAACTCTCTTACTTTCCACCTTTCTTCTCGGGACCTTATGAAATACTGGGGACTTTTCCCCTCGGACTCGCTACACAAGTAACTGCATAGATAAGTTAGATTGGCCCAAAGCAAGTTTCCCCTCGCTCTGTTCGCCGAGGTTCTAACATTGTATGTAGTTTTATATTTACCGCAGTCCTGAGCTCACACAATTGTCAACCTCAATCTCATTTCTCGTACTCTACACTTATAGCATAGAAAGCCCATGACAAGTTTCCCCTTGCCATGTCCGCCTGAAAAATATCTTAAAGTGTAGAGTTCCCCAGTCTTAATGATCTTCAGAATTTCACCATATGTATGTGACTCTTCTTCTCGTTGTTCACACTCCTCCATATCACTTCCCTTATAGTACATTAGATTTTGTTGTATATAGCTTTTTATAACCTTGATATTTTCAAAGATTTCCTTAAATGTCAAACTCCCCGGTGTTGTAAAACTACTTGTAAATAATATTTATTTGTGTACTATACAATATTTTATTTACATAAAACTATGTCACCATTACCTTAACTAATTTTAACTGTAAAATTATTTTCTCTATTCCTGGCTTCTCCAGCTTTAATTATACTTAAACCATGTTCAGCCTTCTTCAACGGGGGCCATATTTCATAATATATGCTCGTCCAGGATTAATAAAACAATCCAACAGCCAACGAGAGAGAGATGGGCAGCTAAAGCTAAGAAAACTAACTTACGACCATTTTTGGCCACATTCCTGAGGGGGGGCGTCACCACCTGGCGCTTATCTTTTGTTAGCCCCGCTTGTGTACACAGGGAAAAACAGTCGTTCGGCTGATAACGTCTCGCTCGCTACCTTTTTTTTTTCTCTCTCGGCTGGCTGCCTGGATGATTGCTCTAACAGCTCGTCGTGTGATTATTTCTCACCTCACCACATCATTTACCACTATATTGTCACATATATATATCATATAATATAAAAACTCAAATATTTATATAATTAAAATATATATATTTTATTTTTATTCATTGATATTTCTACTTTTGGTTATCATCGTTTTAGAATAACTTTCAGTTTTGTTGTAAATATGCGTAGTTAACATATCTATCTTTTTGAATCACTAATATAGGATTAACTTTATAAATTCTATATATTGTGAAAATAACTAATGTGTAATATCTTTCTTAAATAAAAGTCTGAAATTAAAGGTTACTTAATGGTAAATAATTATCTTTTTTTTATCACGACTGCACCTTCAACCCTTTATCTTATCAATCCTTTGTCTTATCAAACCTTTATCTAACAACAAACAAATTATTCATAACATGTATACTAAAATTTGAGAGGTGATTATATACAATTTCTACAATGGATATAATATGGGTATATAATAGCAAGACAAAATATATAATTGCAATTAGGAAAGGAAGGGTTGTCAAGTTTATTGCAACAATTATTTATGGGGTGAAGTAGACAGCTGAGTAAGCTGCTCAAATACCGCTTAGTGGGATGGGAGTCGATAGGTCGTCAGCTGCTTCATAGATTCCTGGGGTGCAACAATCTTAGCATCCCTTACTACATCTCATACAACACTGAATAGCGCGTTAACATAGAGCGTTCCCTTTTTTAAAATAACGATTCAAGTGATTTATTAAAAATAACTTATTAATGTTTATACAACTTATTGTTTTCAATGTGTAAGCCATGACATTTAGCAACAGCCTTGCATCGATGTTTCTAGGAAATAAGGCTTAGAATATTTTGATCAAGATCATCCCAGCAGTCTTTAACAACTTATATTGCGGTCTGTTTGTTTATTTTTTATTCCATTTTTCCAATTTCTTTCCTAATTCTTAGGAAAAGATGAAACAATCAGTAAGACTTGTGTATTAAAGTTGCAGTTTCGATTATTTTATGGTAATAGTTGTGCTCCAGGTGTATTTAGATCTTTCTATTTTTTTAAAGGGTATTTGCTCCAAAAGGTTTATATCAGAAGGTGTATGCAGGATGTATATGCCCAATAGTCTCTTAAAATGGAAGAATTTGATGTTGTTTGGGGTTCTCATAACTTTATCTTTTAAGATTTGCACACATAAGAGAGTCCACATTTAATAGATTGTATTAATTGGAAAGGTAAAACTACCCAACTCTGCTTTTCAAAACTAGAATCTCGGTGATGATTGATAATCGTGCCTTTTACAAGTATATCATGATAATGTACATTAATGTGTGGATCTTAAATTATTCAGCTAATAAATTATTTTATTACCGATATCTGAAATATATTCCAAACAAGTTCGAATTTGATATTTTAAGTAGATTATCTATATCAATAATATTGTAGTGATCAAATAATTAGCAAGTCGTATGACAATCAAAAGCAATTTAATAAGCGAGACAAGTTTAACTAACTCAACTCTACAAACAAAAGATAGTTTTTATATCTCTCTACCTAATTTACATATTTTGTATTTTTACAATGAACAAATGACAATGGATATATTTACATGAAGTCGGCTTATGCTACAATATTATTTAATCGTTCTTTCTTCTCTACTATTTCAAAATCAAGATAGTACACTCAAAGAAGTCACCCAGGAACTATACCTATGGAAAACAGAGTTCAGCATTTTTTGACACGCTTCTATATTAGAAAGAACTGGCAGCAATTATTTGAAGATGCTTGTTGAATTCTTATAAATGAAATAAATAGTAGATACAGAAGCGAAAGAAGTAAAGGAATTGTTCCAACTAACCTGCAAGGTTAGCACATTTTCAACCAGTTGTCAGGTAGAGTTCTCACAAAAAAAGACTAGAAAGATTCAATCTCTAAATTTTCACTTGCTCGTTAGTGAGGTCAGTTCGTAATTAGGAACATTGGAAATCGAATCCCATCTCTCGGCCTGTCTTCCTGATCGCTTCTTTTTGTCACGACAAGTCATTCTTACCTGACTGATGTCTGGGTCCACTGGGGATTTACTTGATGTTGTTTACCCTCCCCAACATTTCTACATTTCAGTTTCTTCGAATAATTCTACAATTTTGAACTAGTAATATATATATATATTTAAAAAAAAGAAGGCATTTCCTGACCACGAGCACATGTGCCTTTTAGGTGGCAGAGCGCCATCTAGTGGAGCAAAAATAAACTAAACGTTTTTTAACTTGCTCCGTGATATTTGTCCAACCCAATTTCTTGATAAATCAAGAAAAGCCATCCACGAACGCGTTTCGCACTGTTGGCGCTCGTCAGCGAGGAGTAGGCTGCAACCACTGCGACCAAAAATATATTTTTTAGTCCCAGAGGCTTCTTGAGAAACCAAGAAATGGGTATTTAAGGCCAAATTTGCGTAAATACGCTTAACACATGTAAAAACAATTAAAAAAAGGGGGTCAGGTGTTGATATTAAAAATAAAGAAGGCATTTCCTGACCACGAGCACATATGATCTTATATATAATATATATATATATATGGTAATTTAAGCCAACAACCCCATGTATATAACTTATAACAAGATTTTAATGTTGTATAATAGAAACACAGCTGTTAATGATTATACGTATTATTGACATGTGTCTTTACATCATCATATGTAATGTAATTTGTACAAAGTGGATAAATAAATAAACTCTGTAATAGATTTAAGAGTTGAGCTAAGCAAGAGATGGAAGTCATAACGTCAAAATCAGATAGATTTACAATTCCCACGACAAGACCACCCACACTGTCACAGCTGGTGGAATGCAGAGACCCCTCTCACACCTGGACATGCAAAGCCCCCTTTCTCAGAAACGGCCCCCTGTCACATAAGGCCCCCCCGTCTTTAACCTATAAATACAATCACTTTACAGTCACTTGACAGTTTAGTTCACCCTTAGTGCAAGCCCGCGTCGGTCGTATGTCATGTCGATCTCATCCATCATGTAGACGAGTAAGAAACTTCTATCTCCATCTTTCGCTCCTAGCTCAACTTTTATCTGTTAACGGAACTTTCTTAGTGCAATTGTGTCTTCGTTTTTTGTGTGGACATTCCCAAACTTTCCACTCTGCCTCGACCACAACTGCCTGTATTTTGTGAGAACTTTTAAAGGTCTTCCAAGGTGCAGAGAGGTACTGGAAAACTCTACATCCTGACTGTTCCTCTCGGTTAACACAGTATAGCGAGAGTCAACACTTCATCATCACAAAGTTAATCGACAGGATTCTCTCTACACAGGAGTCACCAGAACTTCAACTTATTTCAGTACAACAAGAGCTACCAGGACTTCAACATTACATGAGCCGACAGGATGACCAAAACGAAGAATGACACAACGAAGAAGATAAGAAGACTGTTCAGATAGAAGCGAGAAAGTGCAAAGATGGAAGAGCAAACCGAACAGTCCAACGATGCGACCGGGCTATCTGTTCCCCAACAAGAGACGACATTTGAAGAGGAGGAAACGTCGCCGCCCCAAGGGACCTCCGCAGACCTGCTAACACCGATCGCCAACGCCGGGAGCAAGCTGACCACCCCAACGACACAGCCGAAATTCCCACAAGACATGGAAACCGGGCAGCGAAGTGGCCCAAACCCTGTGACAAGTTCCACATCTTCGGCCTGACATCGTCGAGACAATGATCAAGGCAACAAGCTGCAAATCAACTACACAAAATCTACAAGCTTCTACAAGTCCAACATGGAGCGACTTCCACGTCAGCAGGAAAACAACCAAAGAACACGTCTCCTGATTGAACTATCTTCAAAACTGTAAATTTTAAAACCTACGTTAACTTTATCCTCAAGTTCAAAACTTGATTCCCCATAAATTTTGTATTTATATTTTCACTTTAAGCATTTTAAAATCAATTTTTACCTTTTTTATACCATTTTTAATTCAATTTTTAAAACTTTCACATTCTCATTGATCAAATTTACTTTAATTTTTAATCAAATTATTAATTTCAAGTTATTACTCTCAATTTTACTTAAAAAAAAATTTGCCCATCACGCATTTTTACTAATTTACTAATCTTACATGCCTTTCCTAAATTTACCTAAAATGGCATTATCCAAAGTTATGACTTGAAAAAAAAAATCATTATTATTATTTTAAAAAAATCTCATTCATCATAATTCTCAACTTATTTTTGTTTTACTTATTAGTTATCTTTATACCAAAAGAACAATATCTTTATCAATTCTTAAAATTTGGTAATGTTCACCATTTCAAGTAAGCGCCCAATTCAAATTATTTGTAACTCTCACGACATTGCCCTTTTACAAGAATAATTTTAACTACCATAATCAACAATTAAAAAAAAATATATTCAAATTTTAAATTAATCACAGCCTTCCAAAACGATTACAATCGTTAATATTCGAGGATAAATACACTCCCTCGTCTTTTCCTTTTACATGCATGATTGGTCATCAAAACATTTCTTTCATCAACCTTTCAACACCCTCACATACCACTATCTCCTATTGGCAACAATTATTAGTGCGCGACTTAACACACAAATCCAAATCTTGAGCCACACAAGCCTCCACTTAGCTCTATATCGTCGCCACAATGAAATAATTTCACATTAAGCGTGCCACATACACTAACAGTCAAATATTCTCTCGATGTGTTTCATACAACAACCGCCCATGACTTTATTAAATTTGTTATTCATGATGAAACAGGTTAGATTTGTACCAAACTAAGACTTCACGTGACACCTTTTTATTCACATTTCTCACTTCGTGTCACAGTGCCACACCACAAAACTTTTTCACTTTTCAGGCCAAAGACGCCCTTCACGCCTGTGACACCACAATTCACCCCAAAGCGTGTCCACGTCGAAAGTCGCACTTTCACCACACATCTAAACCTGACATCACCTAATAACATTTTTTCTAAGTCTAAACTAAATTCGAAACACAACAACTACAAACACCGAGAAAATCATATCTTTCAATTATAACAGAAAATTTCAAACCTCAACAGAAGAGAGAAAGTCAGTTTCAAGTAAATCTCAAACCTAGAAAACCATCCCACATGTTTGACCATCCCAAAAATAAAACACCCCCCGCACGAGTGACCCCCGAGCAATAGGATTCCCCGAGTCTATTTCAGTTACATATCCCCGTCTTCCCTCCCCTCAAACAATCATCTTGACCACTAGCTTCATGATCGCCATTTTGAACACAATGTGTCACACTACTCATTTAGATTTCCTCGAGAATCTCACAAATCTCGCACAACGCCTTAATCACAACACATCATACATTAAACATTTTACATGTTAATGGAAATCACAATACATAACATATTAGTAACCAATCCAGCCAATAAATTGCGCTTCTGAAATTTCTATTTATACAACCGACACAGCGCATCACGATTTATTATTGGTACAATACAATTAATTTAACATTCATATTTCACTGTGCTTCTTAAAAACCCAGCGTCTAAACAATTTCTATTATTCAACCACTAGAAAAAATGTACAGCTGCCAAACAGGTGTATGTCGCAATTATGCGATCACCAACGTGACCTCATTATTTATAAAAACTTTACAAATAATCACTAATTAAAACAATTTGGTTAAGTCTTATATATACTTTATGAAGCAAAAGGGAAATCATTCTCTACATATCACCATTTTGGACAAATGAAAATGTCATTTCACGTATTCCCAGTTTCAGAGAGTCATAGAAACACCGATGTTTTCCAAAGGGATATGATCTAGTTACACACCACAGTTGTAACTTCTCTTCAAGAGACTCAAGACTTCAAGAACTCTTCCTTATCGTTTATAGAAATTCTTTTTGTTCAATTTTCAACTATCCAACACTTATCCAATCATTAATAACCTTTAATTATATTTGAATTTTTGTATAACATCTTGAATAATAATAATTTTATTGTTTACCTTTCGTTTATATAATCAAATTTTTAAGCCAACATGATTAAAAAAAAAAAAAAACTGTAATCAAATTTACTTTTATTTTTCATGATATTATTTTAGTATTGCAAAACATCTAATTTGTTTCAAAAATTATTTTTATTTTATTATTTATTATATATTTTATATATTACAGGTTTAATTTCATCCACTTACACTTTTTGTACCCGCAATCATATTTCTATATTTCTATTCACTATATTTCATATTTGTTTAAATACCTTTATTATCTGACAATGTTTATCATCCACTATCGGGCATCTACAACAATCGTTTTCAACAATCATATTCTTTAACCAATTCCCTATATTTTTCATCACTATCTTTTCAGTCATTGCGTCACATCAACGTAGAAAAACGATAGCACTGCTTGACAATTTATTTTTTGATTTCGTAATTCAACAAACTCTTTGAGGACACAGTTCCCCAGACTTACAAATCCAAACTTCTGGCCTGAACACGCTTCAAGAGTTCATTTCATTTCATCCGCAGAGCAAATCACCAACGCATTCACAAAGCGTTCACTTTTTTCAACTTTCAACTTTTTTTCAGCTCTAGCGGACCACATTCAACCTTTGATTTCGAGTCAAGTCAGACCACCTACTGTCGCTACAATTCTACTTATCGCATGGCTCTATTTCACTCCTTTCCCAATCATATAAATAAACAACTTTTCTTCACAAATTTTAACCCAATAATCCTAAAATTGTGACAAAGCACTGTAACCCTTATATAGGATCGCAAGTGAAACATTGCCAAGGAAGACAGCTCAAGTCTATATCCTCGCTTTGCACCTGGACCTGAGTATTTGGTTTACATGTGCACTTCTAACAATTGCATATTCTTCAACTACTAACCCTGTCCAACGCCCGCCAATATTCTCTTAGAATGTGAATTTTTATGTTACCATTTTATTTTAATCATTTTTTTTAATCAAACAAAAATGTCATTTTATTTCACTTTTATATGTCCAAACAAATCATCTTGTTATAGCCCTTTTTAACCCTCACAGTTTAAATTAATTAAAAGAAATTTTAATTACTTACCTGTGTTAGAGAGGCTTTACCCGCTTAAACCCGGATAAACCCTTTCACTCCCGGGGCCCATCTATGGTAATTTAAGCCAACAACCCCATGTATATAACTTATAACAAGATTTTAATGTTGTATAATAGAAACACAGCTGTTAATGATTATACGTATTATTGACATGTGTCTTTACATCATCATATGTAATGTAATTTGTACAAAGTGGATAAATAAATAAACTCTGTAATAGATTTAAGAGTTGAGCTAAGCAAGAGATGGAAGTCATAACGTCAAAATCAGATAGATTTACAATTCCCACGACAAGACCACCCACACTGTCACAGCTGGTGGAATGCAGAGACCCCTCTCACACCTGGACATGCAAAGCCCCCTTTCTCAGAAACGGCCCCCTGTCACATAAGGCCCCCCGTCTTTAACCTATAAATACAATCACTTTACAGTCACTTGACAGTTTAGTTCACCCTTAGTGCAAGCCCGCGTCGGTCGTATGTCATGTCGATCTCATCCATCATGTAGACGAGTAAGAAACTTCTATCTCCATCTTTCGCTCCTAGCTCAATTTTTATCTGTTAACGGAACTTTCTTAGTGCAATTGTGTCTTCGTTTTTTGTGTGGACATTCCCAAACTTTCCACTCTGCCTCGACCACGACTGCCTGTATTTTGTGAGAACTTTTAAAGGTCTTCCAAGGTGCAGAGAGGTACTGGAAAACTCTACATCCTGACTGTTCCTCTCGGTTAACACAGTATAGCGAGAGTCAACACTTCATCATCACAAAGTTAATCGACAGGATTCTCTCTACACAGGAGTCACCAGAACTTCAACTTATTTCAGTACAACAAGAGCTACCAGGACTTCAACATTACATATATATTACTAGTTTAAAATTGTATTTATATTTTATTTTTTTATTTTTTTCTATTGTTTTTCATATATTCATATAGATGGAAAATTTTCCGGGAGGATATTGATCTAAAGAGACAAGGGTCGCCTCTCCCAGTCTCGTCATATATATATATATATATGTCGTAAACCCGGGTAAGCCAACAAGTGAGTTGGAAGCAGTCAGGGTTGAGTGGCAAGGCGTGCAGAGTGGTAAGTCCGCACGGGACAGTAACGACAAAGTTTGGTGTCAAAAGACGCTCTCCTAGTACGTCTCACGTGGCACCAGGACCAGGGGAAAGTTGAGGATTAACCGAGGAAAAGCTCGGCGTCCAGCCTGAAACCGCGGGGACCGTCGTGAGATGATAATGGCCTACAACTGAGCGGGGCTGTCCGAAAATCTCCACTGTGCCCTAACTAACTGTAACATCTGGACCAACGCCCTTTTTATCCCCCACCTGGATCCCCCAGGTGTCCGGTAGCAAGCTGGTGTCACTTTGAGACGACTAGAAAGGACGTCATACTTTATTACTTACATATCACATTGTTTAAATTACGATATATATATTGTATAAAAATGTTATGCCTTGATATAATGTTATTATATCATCGCAGTAAGGACAGTAGAAGTTTGATTTATTTGTAAGGGAAACAATCGCGTCTTAATGTCTTCATTCGTTGTAAATAGATGACGCGCTATTGCTATATATTAATATATATATATATATTGTATAAAAATGTTATTTTATTTTTTTTTAAATTATAATTTCTAGAACAAACTACTCTGTTAAATCTACCACCAGATGTCGCGGCTATCCCTTTATAAAATCCATTGTTGTTTTTTCCCGTTGGCCGGCTCTTTCTGTAGATATGTAAATATATAATCTTTTATTTACTTTATTCTACTCGCCTTAAGTCAGGTAGTACTTTTTAAAATTATGTATTTTATATTCTTCATTAGCACAATTAAAGCTAATTCTGATCTAAACTATTTTTATTATTCTGTTCACGATTGCAACAATATCCTAATGGAACTCGTGTATCATCAACGCTGAATTATTTAATATATCAAATATAAGTAAATAATATGTATGCATTTAATACCTAACGTAAATATTCTATATATTCGAAATTATAATATTATTATGCACGGTATAATATCAAAATAGAATAATGTAAGACAAACTTCAATTAAAACCTTGTAAATTTATATAGGTAGATCTCTCTGTTTGTAATTGTTATTTATTTACATATGTTATACTTTATAATTATATACTAATACATTAGTAAATTGTTCTCTCTCTATGGCATAAGTGTATTCTAGTTGGAAGCCTGAATATATCTTTTAATAAATTTGTTTATGAATAATGAATTTTATGCTTTGATGGTCACACTTTGATATAATTATGTTTATATAAATTGTAAATCTAATTTATAGGATTTTTAAAGAACCTAAGTAATTCAAATATTTCAAGCAGTTCCCATCTAGATAGGTACTTACTGAAGATACAGGTAGAAAGTTATAACACATGTATTTATCAGATTCTTCCAACTCGGTTTATATATTTCAAATAAAAATATGATATATACCAATACCTCGCTTTGCGTCGTTTCGTTTTGCGTTTTTTTTTTTTTTCGAAGTTGCGTCGCTGCTTAATTGCGTTGCGTTGTTTTGGATTGAGTCTTTAATTTTTTTTTTTTTTTTTTCCTAAAATATGGCAACACCTTTGTTTTTTTTATTGCGCCTTCGCATATTTTCACTTTGCGTCGTTTCATTTTGCGTCGTGTTTTTTTGGAGCGTAACCCCGACGCAAAGCGAGGTATGGGTGTACTTTTATGAATTCGAGAAAATCACATGGAAACATTTATATACAATATAATGATCACCAATATAAAATAGTTGATCTTAAGACATTTTTGTATCTTCACGCTTATTATTTGTTCAAAAAATTGTTTTAAGAAATAACCCAACGAAATTGATATAATAGAAGCTATATATTTGTATTTTCTAATGATATTTATGTTATAGAAACTGTTTTTTTTTTTTGTTGAAAAAACGTTTTTTGGAAATATCAAATTGAAGCTTTAAGCTTAAGACCCGATATTTGCTCCAACCTCCGACAAATTGGATATAATTCAAGTTATACGCCATGAAGACAAAATAGGTTCTCTTCTGAACTAAGTGAAGGTTTGTTTCTAAGATTTTCTAGATAGAACATGTAGAAATAATTAGAATCAAGAATTTATAAAATGCCATTAATCAAATCTACCTCAATGTGGTGCGTATTGGTAATCCACGGTTTTTAAAAATAATTTGAAATTCGGAAAGGAGGGGCAAAAGCTTCCAGATCACTCGAATGTTTTAACAGCCTTCAAAAATAAAAAAAAATTGCCTATTACAGAAGATGAAGCTGGTCGAACAAACGTCAAGAATAACCTACACACATGGATACCTTTATGAATAAGGAATTCCAGAAAGACGCACAAACTAAAATAATCGATCAAAATAATATCCATCTTTTGAAGCATTTCGAACCATAGATCATAATGAATGATCCACCAACGATACTTGGCTAAATTTGCTCTGCATCTCCTAACTAATGAGCGTAAAGAGAAGGAAATGTATAAAACTAGAAATTTTTAATTCTCAAACCACATTGGCTTGAAAGGGTTTTCGCGGGAAATAAAACATGTGATTACGAGGCTAAGAGTTGATCAAACCAGTAGTAAGAGCCAGGTGAACCAAAATTTGAGAAAAAAAGGAGGATCAACAGGGGTCGGTGTAAAGAGGAAACATTACAATATATAAACTCAAATTCTCATTAATGAAATAATAGTCTTTTTTTTTTCCTTTTTAAAAAGAGTTTAGTTATTTTTTCATTTAGATATATTTTAGTATAAGGCGCCGTAAAAAAAACACCATTATCAAAATATAATTAGCGCATTATGAAGAAAAAATTAATTTGTTCGCATGCAGATGAATATAAATATAATATATCAGTTTCATAATAAAATCATATTGTAGATATATAGTTATCTATAATTAAATAGGCATATATTGGATCAAAAATTAATATCCAATATATGTTTTTTTTTAACTAACAATCTATTCACACATGGATTACTTTATATTCAAAACGATTGTTATATTTACATAGCATCTCTATATATATTGGTATTATGTATTATACTTATAACACATTCAAGAAAAGAGAGGTATCCAATTTTTCAATACTCTTCAACAAATCTTGACTAATCAATTTTTGAAATTTGGTAGGTTTTTTATATTCAAAAATGAATATTATTTATAGATATAATTCATATTTTGAATGTTTGATTTAAAAAATCGGGCGCTAGAGAAAAATATTCAAATAAAAATATAATTTCTTCGAAATAAAGATACATCGGCCAGTAAATCATTTTATTACCTCGACGTTTCGTCAAAAAGCTTTTGTCCTCGTCAGGAGAAAAAAAAATTTTCAACGCCTTGCCAAATATTTTAATTTTTATTTGCTCCTGACGAGGACAAAAGCTTTTTGTCGAAACATCGAGGTAATAAAAAGATTTACTGACCGAAGTATCTTTATTTTCAAGAAATATGAATTACGGCCAGGCAACCTCTATCTTTACGAAAAACATAATTAATAGATTCAAAACATTACTTATTATTTGTGAACTAAGAAAGATTGTATCAGAGTTTGAAGAGCTTAATTTTAAAATGGCCTATAATGGAAATTCCTATAAGCCTAAATTATCCTCTTTATCTTAAAAGACAATTAAAAGTAGGGCCAAGAAAGTGGCAAGTTTAACGTGTTTAGAAGTTAATTGTCTTCTTTCACCTGTTAACCTGAGAACTTGGGGCAGTAGTACTTTACGCTTTGTTTGTTAGAGGATGTCTGTTTAGTATGTGAACTGCGATACGTTTTATATATATAGGAATTACACACACACTTTATTTATTTAATACTTTTATCAGAGGTTATATCAATTATATAGATCAATACATATACAATACAGTATTCCACTATCCGATTTACACGTTAGATACGTTCCTGAGTAAAACGTGTAAATCGAAAATTATTTTTTTTTTAAATTAGGGATACAGACACAGTGTGCGTGTGCAGCAAATCAGGACATAAGCTCGGGATTCCTCGTGAGATGTGTACACAGCGCATGTGTTCAATCACAGTAGCTTTTAGTATAGTGCGATAAAAACAAAAAAAAAAACTTATTTGGAAAACCGTGTAAAAGCGAAAACGTGTGAAACAAGTACCGTGTAAATCGGGGGATAGGTGTATATATATATATATTGTCACATTCAAATTATAATTTTATTAATCAATTAATACACTTTGTGAGTGATGTTTTCCTCACAACAAAACTAGAAACAAGAAAATGATAAATCAGTTACAGAATTTACATATACCTTCCTTATATAACATTAAACATAAAGTATTTACATACTTACTAATAGAGACATTTGTTTAACATTTGTTTACATTTTATTTACATAAACCAATTTCGTGACAATATTATAAAAAAAAGATGAGATTATCTGCTTGATTTTGGTTATCTTGAGGATCATGCTATGGAATTATTTGCTGGTTCTTTTTAGTTCTAAATAGTAATGCAGTCGTGGTTAAAATCTTGAAAATAAAAATAGGTAAAATAATGAATATTAGAAATAGCTTTAATTGATATTATGGAATATATAAAAACATAATTTGATAAAAGTACTGTCTGTCTTAAGGCGAGTAGAACAAGGAAAGCAAAATATTATTTACATAATGCACAAAAGGTTTGAGCCGGCCATCGGGAAACAACAACAATGAGTTTTTATAGGGGAAGCGTGACCTCTGGCGGTCGATTTAACAGAGTATTTGAATCTATTAAATTGAATTTCAAATAAAATAATATTTTAATATAACATATATATTTATTCTATTCCATTCAATATATATGATATATGTTTGATATCTTTATCTAATGATTGTTTAAAACTAATAAAAGACTCTTACTTGTCAAAATAAGTGAAAATGGATAATGATGCCTAGGTAAGGTACAAAATAAGGTAGTTTTTATTTATAAATTAAATTCCTATCTATCGATAAATACGGCTACTCTGTGCTGGTTATCAGCCGGGTGCCGCTGAACCTATCGGTTCCTGGCGTCTGGTTCTTACCGAGTAGAATGAAACTACTGAACTTCTGGCAAGCCGTGTCCTGCACCTTAGAAATGGACTAGCAGTTTCTCTACCCCCTAGTCTTCATCTGCGTCTTCGAGGCGACTGTAGGTTCCTGCGCCGCCAGACTTACTGGCTACGGGCGACTGTTGGAGACCTCCAATGATGGTAGCGTGCTCAAGCGTGCTGCGCTTTCGTATGCGCGGCAAATGAGGCCTTCCGCCAGCGTCTGCTACAAGGAAACGTCTGTTACAGGAGTTATGCGGAACACAGGGCGGAGACAAGGCGGGGATCTGCGACGCCCATTACCCGCCTCACAAGTCCGACGCTCACAAGGCACTAGATTGTCACTGCAGGCGCATCCTGTTGGATAGTTGGCTACGAGGTGGATCCCCACCGTGGACATGCCACGTTCCATCTCCTGGCTCGAAACTGCTGCTCGGAGTATGACTTAGATGTCGTCCTACGACTGGCCCTTTAATCCCTACCACATCTCGACCATTCTGCCTCGAAGCGTGCCACCTATGACGCCTGTAGGACCAGCGACGGTTCGTTGACCCACAGATATTAGAGTTGCCGAGCCGTGCGGCCTCTACTCCGGAAGGTGTTCTCCTCCCGTGACCTGACCCTAGATGTGCAGACCTGGCTCTTCGGCATAGGTCATTATCCCGAGGTAGTCAGACAACAGCAGGGCGAAGGCTACCATCAGCAAGTACTATCTTGTCTTGAGATGACAGCCACCATCAACCTGGGAAAGAACTTTCGCGATCCATCGTACGCAGTCTTTTCCGTAGCGGACACCACCAATGAAGACATGAAAAATATTATATATGTCATAATTTGTATAATGCCGAAGAAATATAATTTATTTTCACCATAATTAATATGTTAAAATGTAAATACAAATTCACCTTTCTATAAATCTGTACAAAATAAACGTGGGAGCCAGCGCACGAGTGTGGAACAAGTTCTTTTTTGACGCATACATGTACAACGGCTGCGCCCTTCCATTCGACCACGACGGATACGACATATATATATTTATTATATTATTCTATGTTATATATTATATTTATTCCCCAATATATTCTCAAAGTAACATCTCTTATTTATTTATTCATATATCTTGTATTTACACACAAAAACTCTTATATATTCCAAAGTAAACGATATAAAAATAATTTCCAATCTATATCTCACTCCCTAAAATATATGTTTTATCTAATGGATTTAATAAATAAATAACACCTTAAAACCTTTAATTTAAAATTCTTGTTTACTATATGGGAACTAGATGTGAACTAGACGTTGGAATTGCACTTTAAATTAACTTGGAATTAGTAGGTAGCGGTGTGAGAGGAAATTTGATGCCAATTTAAGGAAGAGAAAAAGTTTGGTCGTTCCATTAAATAGAAAAGTCTAGAAAGGGTCAGACCTACTCTAAATAATTGAGAGTCTAATTGAATAGCGGCGGCAAGGTGTGAGGATCTCACCCGGGGCTATCGGAATTTCATTAAATGCGAGATAAGTCAAATTTGGAAGGAATGTCGTCTACTTGACAATTGCATGAACATAATTATCGGATCCATTGGAGTTCTTATTAATTAAGAGAGTTTATTTACCAACTAGCGATAGGTATTCACGTCTAACTTGATGTAATGTAGATGTTCCTGTTTGCTAGATACCTCAACAATCCAGTATATACGGTGAATCTTCTACTCTACCTGAAGTATTCTCATGTTTATTTCAAGTACCTCTAACATATATACCTCTCTTTATTAAATAAACTTCTTTATATAAATTTGTGATTATTTAGTTCAATTAATCAGTGAGTAAAATAATCCTATTATATATAAATGTTATATTAAAATATTATTTTATTTAAAATTTCATAGAAAAAAACTGACAAAAACTATAACAAGACTTAGAACAAAACACTATAAAGGAATGACAATACATCCAGATGGCACAAGAACTTATAAAGCATGCAACAACTGTCCTGGTGTGGAACTAACACCTACCCACATATTCTCATGCTCTGCAATGGCCGCAGCCTTGCAGAAAATTGACTTAGACCCATAGCAGCAGCTTTACACACCCAAGATAGTGGATATTGCTGCTGCTGTGATGGAGATGCATGGAGACATCTGAGACTCTTCTTTGGACACGACAACAACAACATAGATTCAAATAATCTGCTAAATCGACCGCCAGAGGTCACGCTTCCCCTATAAAAACTCATTGTTGTTGTTTCCCGATGGCCGGCTCAAACCTTTTGTACATTATGTAAATAACTTTTTCATTTTTTTATTCTTACGCCTTAAGCCAGGCAGTACTTTTATCAAACTATGTTTTTTTTATATATATTCCTTCAGCTTAATTAAAGCAATTACTGATCAAAACCATTTTTATAATTATACTCTCAAGATTTTAACCACGACTGCATTAACATAACATAATCCTCAAAATAACCAAAATCATCAGAAAATCTCTTTTTTTTTGTATATAACATACATAATAACAAATAATATATTTTTTTTTACAAAATTAATTTTGTCCTTATTATAAATATATATGTCAAAAATGTTCCCCCTTTGAAAATAACAAAATATTTTAAAACTTAATTCTGTTGACGTTATGAGGCGCTGAGTTTGTTGTTGACACATATTAAAATGCTATAATACCTTGATAAAGGTTGGCGTTCAGCCAACTGAAACTTTGGTAAATTAAATGATAATTTGATCCATTATATGCCTTTTTAATTAAATAACAATTTGAAAATTAATATTATAAATATCCCTTTAATAATTTGTGCATCTTATTCACATATTGTGATGTGATATACAACTAAGAATACTGATGCACAATAGCAAAATATTTAGGAAATTTGGGCTGAGTATATTATATCTACCTAGGTGTACATGAGTTTCCATATATACTGTATGGTATTACTATAGATTTTATTTTATTCAACGTAATCAGGGATTATTCTTGAATTTTATAGAAAAACTAGCAATGTCAATATTCAGAAATTTATTCATAAAATATTATTAATTATAATAATAATAATTTCTTTTTGAAACGTTCTATTTAAAGTTCAATTCATTTTGTAAATACATTCTAAACTTTCTACAAAATCTGGATCTCTTATGTTTTTATGCGTTGAATAATGTAAATAACTCATGTAAATAAACTTTTCTCCTTGTTTGGCGCAAGTATCCCTTGCAGGATATAGCGCTTTGGAAATTTTGTGAATTTATCCGGCTTACCAAGGTACTCTCTCGAGCTTGAATAGGTGGATAATTAAATTGATTATTTTGTTGAGAGATATGAAAGATATGAAGATGGTCGCAGTTTTCCAGGGTGTTGTGGGATTTAAGGGTCGCAGGTCGAAAGAGAGAAGTACTCCTTAGATTTATAAAATATTTACGATGCGCGCGCTCACATTGCTTGACCCTCTATTGGACGCTCATCCACATCTTATATGTTAGGCATTCACGAACGCGGGGCACTCGACTAATGATGTGGTAATGATAGCCTACCTCTACGTAAGTAGCATCCAGCTTGGTTAACAGGAACTGGCTGGTTCTGGTGTCTCGGTTACGCGAGGTATTTAAACTGTAGGAGTAAATTTACTTTGATGACCGTCTAACTGAGTATCAAGAGCGTCCTGCTGGGCAAATCCACGATAGAGCTTGTAGATGTCGTTGAAGAGCGTTGAGACTCGATCAGTCACGAGTCACGAACGAAGCCCGAAAGCGACACAAGTAGAATATGGAGAAGGTAATTATTCCAAATGGAGAATTAGTGCACGGTTGCCTGAAATTATAAATTAAAATTTTCAGTATTTAGTGACGTGGTTAGATAGTCTTTATATGGCAAAAGAACTCTATCAAATGACTCAGGTCGACCCAGTCGGTTTCCGACTATGGTGACCCTTGTTGGCTGGTGCGTGGCCTCGAAGATGCCCTCGCCGTCCAAGAACTGATTTTCTTTTTCACGGAACATTGTGGGAATTTAGTACAGAAATCCCTCGTTATCACGAACTCGGAATATACGAACTCTCGGTTTGCGCGAACCGTTTCTTTTCCCCCGTTAAATTTCAATGCTTTCCAAAGAGATTTTGCCGGTTAAGACGAAATATTCGGTTATGACGAAATACGAATTAAATTTAGCCCCCAGACAACTAATCAATCGGTTAAAACGAATTCTAATATGTTTTAAAGGCGAGTTATAAGTAAAACAATAAACTATTAAAGCAACAAAAACGCCGTTGATATCAAGTATTGGCTCTCTTTGTCTTTTGTGTAAACATTCGTCCTTTGTTTGTTATGATGACTCATTTTCTATGAAACCATCCCCTTGGGGTCGTTCCATGTACTCAATCAGTGGAAAATTTCCACTCTATTGTGCCAGTATTGCTGTTTTTCTCGACTGATAAATGTAGGGGCCATGGTGACCCCTGCCATCCAGCAGCCAAGGAGCGCACGCTTTCACGGAATTTCACAGAATATTATATTATTCTTATTTTTATACAAAACATATATTTAAAAATATTAAATACACTGCGTGACATTGAAAATGGAACACCAAGAAATAGTGGCCAGAAAATTATGCAAATTTCAGGGTAGACGCGCCTAACCGAGTTATGCAAATGATGTAAAATGCGCAGCTCTCGTGCGCACATGGAGTAAGATATAAGGGAAGGAACTTGCAGAAAGGACAGTATTCGTGCCGTTATTTCTTCAAGAAAATACATTGTAGAAATTTTTTTCTTGTGTCAAAAGACACGTGTAATAACATAGAATGCCAGGTCATCGTAAACGGAGGCAGTTCAAGCAGACAGACGCTTTTACGAGGGGCATGGTGATCGGACTGAAAAGGGCAGGTTGGTCCATACGTCAAATCGCAGCTGATACACACCTTGGTGCGTCCACGGTGCACCGACTGTGGAGAAGATGGTTGGAACAAGGAAATGTGGCAATTTATAGGAATGCCGGTGCAACCAGAGTGACGTCAGCACGTGTGGGTCGGCGTATCCTTCGACAAGCCAGTGGCGGCCCCACAAGCCACTTGTACCGCCATCCTGCAACATGTGCAAGACACCCTATATAATTCCATCTCGACCAGAACCATTTCCCGTCGATTGGTT